>CM055270.1:710226-1263350 GCA_029237695.1 Conchocele bisecta
AAAATCAATATTTGACAAAATTTCACGAAATAAAAAGAAGGCTCATTCAAAATTTAATAAAATTTAATATTATCGAAAAAATGTTGTGTTTGCATTGTTTATATAGCCGTAAAATTTGGGCAGGTTTCGTGAAACAGATAGTAGATGTCGTGTCTTAACCGTCGTGATGATATTCTCATCCGATTTGCATCCGTATATATTTTAATTTCTACAAATTTTCTCCTCGAGGAGTTAATACATTTTATATCGCGTTGGCCAGTTAGTAGATGTCTAAATACGTGACACATATTGCTGTTCAAGACGAGATAAAATGTACTAAAATCGAGTTCACTATACAATGCGCATAATCGTCCTTCCACTAAATTAGTGACTACTAGTTCGTGTTAGTCATCCCGTCCGTCCATTTTATCTCGTATTGAGCGATAATCTGGAAAGTCGTCTTGACCGAATACATGTGTAGTCAGATTGGATAAATGGGGCGTATGCTATTTGTGACCAGTGTAACTCCTGATCAAATAACACATAGCCAGGGGGGTCGGATCGGTCGGACGACCCCCCCCCCCCCCACCCCCCCCCCCCCCCCCCCCCCCCCTCCCCCCACCCCCCCCCCCCCCCCCCTCGCCCAGCCTCGAGGTCCACTTTTTTTAGCTAAAAAGCATGCCCCCGGACCCCCTAGATAACGAAACGACCCCCCTCCCCTTTCAAACAGGTCTGGCTACAGGCCTGACTCATGTAGCATGAAAACGATAAAATTGATTACTACAAACAAGACGGGTGTTTCGTCGATGGAATGGCGAACAGTGCAGATCCTGATCAGTAGCCTATTTCACCAACATTGCAAAGTATACTTTTCTAGCAAAGTATACTTACTTTGAGGGAGAAATGTTCAATTTTAGGATACATTTATTAATTGTTATTATACTAATTTATACTGAATGTATTAATCTACATTATCACAGCCATTTTGGCTGTGATAATGTAATACATTCAGTATAATAATTCTGCATACTTGTAATCATCAAATATGTGCAGTCGTTAGTTCTATATGAAATAATTCATTTCAGAAAAAATAAATGATTACTCCCTCAAAATATACTTTGCTAGAAAAGTATACTTTGGAATGTTTGTGAAATATGCTACTGACTGTGCGGATGCACAGGTTTATGGGGCGCCGTTTTGCTATTTATTCGGTATTTATGGATATCCATAATTCGATTTATGGATATCCATAATTCCAGGCGCGCCATTTTGCTATTTATTCAGCATTTATGGATATCCATAATTCGAATTATTGATATCCATAATTCGATATATGGATATCCATAATTCGATTATTGGATATCCATAAATCGATTATTGGATATCCATAATTCGATTTTTGGATATCCATAATTCCTTTGATTATTGGATATCCATAATTCGATTTATGGATATCCATAATTCGGTTTTTGGATATCCATAATTCGATTTTTGGATATCCATAATTCGATTTTTGGATATCCATAATTCCAAATGATTTTGGATATCCATAATTCGATATATGGATATCCAAAAATCGATTTATGGATATCCCATAATTCGATTTTTTGGATATCCATAAATCGAATTATGGATATCCAAAATCACATCGAATTATGGATATCCAATAATCGAATTATGGATATCAAAAAATCGTTTAAATGACAGGAAAAGAAAACGAACACTCCCTTATTTTCTTTCGAGTGCGCATGCCTTGGGAGACGCCTAAAACCCGGTACATCGCTTGCAATTGCCGGTACCATCCGGTACTTTCTTCTTTATTTTCTTCGCATGTCCTTCCTGTTTAGGAACACCAAGACGTGGCGATGTCTCGTAAATCGATGAGGTTTGATGTGTTGATGATGTTACTGGTGTATTTACAGGTTTACAGGTTTGCTATTTGTAAAAGGACAAGGTCCCTATCTGCTTCTAACTTGTTGTTCAGATTAGTAATCTTCCTATACCAGTATATAGTTACAAACCATGCAGATGTATATACACTATACAGTTCAATATCAGGAGATTGAAGGTGATGTTTTTATTTACTGTCCTGGCTATACAGACGCTTAACGTGCATACGATGACATAGATTGGTTGTAAATAAAGATTACAATGTCCGTATCTTTTTTGGTCATAATGTTCTGGTAGGTGGTACAGTCAACTAGTAGCTTCGCAATTGAGGATTTATTGTTGAAATAACTGTCCCAGAGTATGGTTCCAACTGCAGACACGACATGGTTCTTTATTTTATTGTACATGTCTTTTCTTTCACTGATAATGGCCGTGCAGGTAGTCAGCATATGCATATGTATGATGTCTTCTGCTTCAGCTCCGCAGGACTTGCAGATTAGACTTTTTGACTGCTTAAATTTGTGCTTATTGTTCGTATGTTTTTTGTAGCGCTTTTGTTATATTATCGTCATACCTTCGTAGATATAATTATTTTTATTTGTCCAGGGGACCGTACACCACTGGTCTTGGAGTTCGGATTCGTGCCTTGTTGAAGATTCCGAGACCACCGCTGTACGCGTGCTATTTTAATATAGTGCTAAAGCTTTATTGTTATATTTATCCAATCGTTCCGGGATCTCCTTTGGGTTCATTATCCACTATTTTTCATTACTAGTAAATGAGCTCTTGATACATGTAAGACCATCGCTGCAGGTGGCAGTTACTCCATGGTAATGTGCGAACTCTCGTGTTAATGGTACAAGTTATAATCACATATACAATCATTTGTTTAATAGCTTTGGTATAAAAGACGTATGCACTAAATGTTGATTTCTGACAGTGCTAATATAACAATTTTAAAAGTAGATATATATTCAACAAGGCCAAATATAAACTAGAAAATTGTTTGTAAAACAAAATTTGTTGGTGGGTCCGAACACGCAAAAAAGTTGAACAGAGCGGCATACTCACGGTGTTTCTCGACACACATATACAGACAGACATACAGGGTAAATACTAGTCCGCCGTCTCAACCCAATACATGCGATTATTATGATCAACAGTGTACAGCTGGCTTTAAATGTGCATTGTATACTTGATGTGAAGAAACGGAACCTGAAACAAAACGTACAATATAAAACATGTTCATATCCCCGCGAGGGGGTGATGCAGTATGGAAAGATAGATATTGTGCTGAATAGTGTTTTCAGCTCAACGCACATCAAATAATAATTACATACTACAACGTCTAGCTAGATAAAAGCAATTGCGTTTGAACTTAAACAATCTCTTATTTTACACATACATTTACATACCCCAAACGATTCATACTTGTTTTACATGTATATTTTATTTAAATTTTGTTTCAGAGAAGTTAATTTTAAAGACAGACAAATTTATGTACACCAAACAGCTAAATGTACACTTATTCAAGAGGTATAATGTATATTGTTTATTGCGTTCCAATATTGAACAGAAACAGGAAGAACAGTAAAAAAAAAAACACACGCCAAAATCGGGTCGTGGTGGCCGATACGGACTTGCCATAATGATTTTTCAACTATTGATTTGGGGTTTTTCTTCAATGAAACTTTTGAAAACATTTCTCGTATTATTGAACACGTATACTGTTAACAAAATATACACTCCTTTGAGTTATATATCTTCCCAGATAAGTTAGCATTCAGTTGTGAGAAGAGAAAATACATGTAGTTCCAATGTGTTAGATCTATCGAGTAAGTGGTATGAGGGGAAATTGTGACTGCCTCTGACTCATAAATGTCTGTCATAATACGGGTTTAGCGGGCGATCGTTTTTTTTTTGTTGTATTAATATTATATTTTCGTATACATTACCTTTTATTTTTTATTTTTCATGGGGACGTTACACGCTGGTCTTGGTGTGGGCACTCGTGCCTCGTTGAAGATTCCATGACCACCGCTGTACGCGTGCCATTTTATATGGTGCTAGAGTGTTATAGTTATTTTTCTCCAGTCGTTCTTGGGTCTCCTTTGGGTTCATTATCCACTATTTGTCAGACCTGTTAACATGTGTAGTACTTATTCAATAGTCCGTTAATCAGTCCTCAAACGAAGCTCTGTATCTACGTTTTGCTAGTTTTTAGTAGTTTGTATTGTGTTGAGACCGCGAGCTACTTCTTCAATTGTTTCAATACGACGTTTTATTATAGTTTTGCTTTTGACACCGCCATTTGAATCGCTAGACCGCTGCTATTGTAAAATAGTTGACACACATAACCTCCTTTAACGTGTTAATTCTTCAGCTTCACATATGTTTGTGGCCTATAGCCTATGCGGTTACATTCCTTTTAGGAACATATTAAATTCGAATTTCTCATAACTACTCGTAGAATAGCAAACAGGTTTTAGCTGTATTTCCGATGCATTTGCAGAAGTCATTTCGCTGTTGTAACCATCGCCTCTGTTGATCCTCTGTCAGCATTTGGTATCTGTATCGAATGCATCTTCTTACCTTTCAGGAAAACCCTTCAAAATTAGATGAACTCGGGCTTACGACTCTCTAATGTATTGTCCTTGTAACCCGCTATGCTCACATACTACTTCATACATAACATAAACTTCGTGTGTCATCAGAATGTTATGTAGATTGCACAACTTATGAAGTCTTTTGGCGACTTTTGAAATATTTCTGACCAAAAGTTCTATATTGTCAACACGTCTAGGATGTCGCCATTACGTTGTGGTGGAAGATTACATATACATATAAGGTACGTTTGATACCAAAAAATAGAGGACAAGGTACCCAAAGGAGACACACAGACCGACAGAGACAAACAAGAAAACAAAATTGAGCACTACACAGCGCACGCGCACCAAACAGCAGTTATTCCGCGTTTGCCTGCTGCAAATGGAACAGCTCCATTTGGATCATTGTATACGGGCCGACGCTCCTTTTGTATATTCCATTTGGAGCAGGCAATGGGAGCAACAGAATGGCCTGAATTACAGTCGACAAATCATGTGGTCGCGTTACCTTATTTTGGCTAAACATGATAGTTTAGCTTTCATTATATCCTTATCACATAACACCTTATGTTCTATGCCTACATTCTGTAAATATTACAACGCACACACATTGCAACACTACCAATAATGTATGAACATACCAATAATGCAACAGACCCATGATTTACGAACATTTTGGAACAACTGTTTTATCTCATGACGTCACACGACCACACGATATTCACGAAGTGGAGTTTATGTGATATATATAGTTTTGGTCCGAGATAAGATGTGCTTTTTACAATAATCGTCATGTACACTGGTAGGGTGACCAATCTAACCTGTTTCAATTGAAAATCGGTAATTCTTGAAAAAGACGTTTTTCGTAGTAAACGTACGATAGTTGCCGCCATTGTGTTAAAATAGCGCCATTTGCTCAATAACTATCGGAATTGTGGCTTACTATGTGCGAATTTTACGGAAGAAAACGATGCAATGTGTTAGTATAAATCAACTGCATCATATATAATTCAAAACAACACATCGCCACAAAATAATACGCCATTTGCTTTCAATACTTGGAATGTCCCTTTAAAATATAAGCAATGACAATAACAGCAGCTTTGTTTGTTTGTTTTTTCTGACAAGTACCTACAGGCGAGCTACGTTGTCATTCTGGCAACACTTGTTAGATACAGTCGTTTCTTTGTACATGCAATTGTAATGAGCTAGTTGTGTACCTTTTCATATGTAGAACAATATTACGATGGTGATTAAGTTTTTATTACCAACAAGGCAACAACGATATTCTCATTTTGTATTGTTAGCGCCATTTTTGTCGCGCCTGCAGCGTCATATCGTCGGCCATATGGCGTTCGTGCGTCCGTCCATGCGTCAGGATTATGCTAACGTTTTTAAAAGTTGTATTTTTGCATATTTTTGAGAGTCAAGGTAACGTTGGTCAACATCACGTTGAAGTTAAAGGGACCTGCATGTCCTTTATGGGTCGAAATGTGGTCGGCACCGAAATGTCTTAATTTCTAAAACACTACATGTGTATACAGCCGGAAACTAATACGAGTTGTTTGCCTAATGTATGTCCGCTGAAAGTGTGTTAAATAATAATTTTAAGCTCAAAATGCATCAAAATCTAACTACCTACTTATAAGCACCTAGATAGAAATCATGTATTTTGAGCCTGAAAATAATTTATTCCACACACTCCAAACGTACATATGTGGGCCAATCCACTTGTATTTTTGTCAATTTGTATAATTTGTTTTATAAATAAATTAAAAAAAAAATTCGTTTCAGACCACATTTCGACCAATAAAGGACCTGCAGGACCGGCATACACGGAGAGTCGGGTGGCATATAGTATTTTGTTACATCCGTCCGTATTAGTTGTAAGAGTTTCTCAGATATGCTGTTTTCATTTAAATCAGGGTGACAATAGTTTTTTCAAATGAAAATCCGCCGGTTTTGATTATTTTTTCCTGATTTCTTAAAAAAACACTATAATATGTTGTGATTCCCATTTGAGCAGTCTCGTGGAGCTAGACGGTGGAAACGAGTGATCACAGCCGTGATGAAATACTTTTGAGAAGAAATAAGAACCAAACAAACTAGACAACGTCAGGCGAGCCTTGCAAATCGATGAACACAACAACCAGACAAAACATAAAAAAGAATGGTATAGTCTAGCATTGCTATGCCTCCGCTACCGAATGGTACGGGGTATATAGTGTAATCCCTGTCGGTCCGTCCGTCCGTCCGTCCGTCCCGATAACCATAAGTGCTCGTAAGTCACTTTTTCTCAGAGTTCATGCTGCCGGCAGGGGCATTTGTGCGACGATAGGACACATTTCTAGCTTTTCATTTTTCTATAACGATAGGCTTTCAGTAAAAAAAAAGAGTAGGACGTAATGACGTTATTATTATTAAAATACGCAGATTTTATAGTCGATAGTATAGTGGTTTTCGGAGTAAGAACCGCAGAAAACAAAATAAATTTGCCGATTTGGTCGCCCTGAGGCTGTCAAATAGCACCTGTCATTCATATACATCGGGTACAGGTAGATCAAGCTGGCATTACGGGACTCCAATGTGTGTTTAATGTCTTTAGTTTCGGCAGTTCACACATCCTGTGTGGTCAATTTCACGCCCGATTATAATACCTAGAGGTACCGGATGGTACCGGCACCGGGTTTTAGGGAGCACCGTTGTTGTAGTTTCCCGCCATCACATGTGAACACGTGGCAAGGGAGCTGTCATTATCACGGAAAACTCGCGAATTATGGATATCCATAAATCGATTTTTGGATATCCAAAAATCAACTGTATTTATGGATATCCATAAATCGAATTATGGATATCCAATAATCGAATTATGGATATCCATAAATCGAATTATGGATATCCATATATCGAATTATGGATATCCAAAAATCAAAATGAATTATGGATATCCAAAAATCGAATTATGGATATCCAATAATCGATTTATGGATATCCATAAATAGAATTATGGATATCCAAAAATCGATTTTTTGGATATCCATAAATAGCTTGGAATTATGGATATCCATAAATCGAATTATGGATATCCAATAATTGAATTATGGATATCCAAAAATGGAATTATGGATATCCATAAATCGAATTATGGATATCCATAAATACTGAATAAATAGCAAAACGGCGCCTCATACAGGTTGGACTGGATTTACCCTGGTCGCAAAACTCATACGCCACATTGCTCCATTCACGGGTTATGTCGCCTTAGGTATAACATTATCACGTTACCATGTGTGTATAACAAATATATGCCACCAATCCAATAGAGCGAAGAAATAATTATGTCGGTCAGCACTCCGTGTGGTCTAAGGGAAGTAATCCAAATTCCACGCCACCGGTCGAACGTGACACCGGAAATGTTGCAAACTCTTCGGCGAGCGTGATGCAACAACAACAACAACAAGAAGAATTGCATGTTAAAGGACGGCTTGAGCAAATATGGGATGACATAGCAAATCAGCAAACGATGAAAGAAGACTGTCAGGGAAAATCGAATTTGACAGCTGTTCAGCAGATGGTTTCATCGTGTTCCGGTGCCATATTGACGTCTTTATTCGGTAATACTTTATTTATTTATTACCCCACCCACTTGTTTACAATGCCAATGGCAGGTTTCAATGACAGTGAACTGATTTCAATCAATGACAATTAGATTCAGACGCCCCGCTCACCTGTAAACAACACATCACTCATTCACTGTTGTATTATGTGATATATTCACGCATCAGCGGGTTTCTAATTTAATCACAAAAATGAGACTTTAACTTCTTGTTGGCTGATCAATTTTAGTAGCGAGAGTGTATAACGGTACTTTATTTTGTTTGTATTTGCTATTTGCGCAATGTAAGATTATCAGAACAAACTTGACAATTATAGATATTACTATATTCAGTCCAAGTTGCATATGCATGACAAAATTTACTTTACAGTGATTAAAGCCTTCATGACTTGCACTAAGTTGTGGGGTCAAATTTCAGAACATCAAAATATTTATGCGACATTGTCTCAAGTTTCTATATTGATATGTTCAATGTTATGCATCGTCAGGCGCGGATACAGAAATGATTGCAGGGGGGGGGGGGGGTCTGTAATTACAAATCAACATAGCCGACCTCCACGAGCCCGACCTCTGCGAGCCCAAAGTAAAGTCGGGGGGGGGGGTCTGGGGATCCTCCCCCAGGAAATGTTTAAATGCCAGATCGCCGCAGATGTGATTTCCTGACACCTAGGCCACGAAAAAAGTCATCCAACTATTCGAGTAGTGTAGATTTTCTTTCTTTTTTTTGCCAGGAGCAGGGGGGGAGGGGGTCGGGGTGATCCAGATAAGCTTTTTTAGCTCACCTGAGCAAAGCTCAAGTGAGCTATTGTTACCGCAATGTGTCCGTCGTCGTCGTCCGTGAACATTTTCAAACGTCTTCTCATCGGTAACCATGGGCCTATAGTCACCAAACTTCATGGTCATGGTCCTTAGGTAGGGGGATTACAAAATTGTTAAAATGACGTCATTACGTAATCCAAGATGGCCGCCGTCTAAAAATAGCACAAATTCTTCAAAAATCTTCTTCTCAAGAACCGCCAACCGGATTTCGACAAAACTTGGTAGGAATGATCGATGTACAATGCTCTTTCAAAGTTGTTAAAATGGTGACCCCGGGGTCAAAAATGGGCGTGGCCCGTGGGGTTAATCAAATTGGGGTCAAATTTTATTTTTGACCGAATATGGTCATATTATATATCAAATCGAAGGTATCAACGAGGCGATTACTCTGGTGCATTTATTGTCCAAATTGGATTGTTATGTCATCCAAGATGGCCGCCAAAAGGTCAAAAGGACGTTCTTTTATCAGAGATTTCAAAATTCTTCTTCATATGAACCACTTGGCCCATGGTAGCCAAACTTAAAAGTTATGGTCCATGGGTGAAGCCTTTTCCGATTTGTTAAAATGGAGGTCATTGCTAATCGAAGATGGCCGCCGTCTAAAAATAGAATAAATTCTTAAAAAAATCTTCTTCTCATGAACCGCTAGCCGGATTTCGACGAAACTTGGTAGGAATGATCGATGTACAATGCTCTTTCAAAGTTGTTAAAATGGTGACCCCGGGGTCAAAAATGGGCGTGGCCCGTGGGGTGAAATTGGGATCAAATTTTATTTTTGACCGATGTCATTCAAGATGGCCGCCAAAAGGTCAAAAGGTCGTTCTTTTATTAGAGATTTCAAAATTCTTCTTCACACGAACCGCTTGGCCCATGGTGGCCAAACTTCACAGTTATGGTCCATGGGTGAAGCCTTTTCAGATTTGTTAAAACGGAGGTCGTCGCTAATCTGTGATGGCCGCACACTAAAAATAGCACAAATTCTTAAAAAAATCTTCTTCTCATGAACCGCCAGCCGGATTTCAACGAAACTTGGTAGGAATGATCGGTGTTGAATGCTCTTTCAAAGGTGTTAAAATGGTGACCCCACGGGCCATGCCCATTTTTGGCCTCGGGGTCACCATTACCTTTGAAAGAGCATTCATTTTATTTTTGACCGAATATGCTCATGTCATATATCAAATTGAAGGTATCGATGAGGCGATTGCTCTGGTGCAATATTTGTCGGAATCGGATGATTATGTCATCCATGATGGCTGCCAAAAAGTCCATTTATTCGAGATTTTGGTCGTCTTTTTCTCAGGACCCACATGGCCGATGCTGGCCAAACTTCATAGTAAGTTAAGACTCTTGGGTGAAGCATTTTCAGATTTGGTAAAATGAGAGTCATCGCTTTATCCAAGATGACCGCCATCTAAAATTAGCACATTTTTTTTAAAACACATGAACTCAATGTCACATTCTCTGGTGTTCATGGAGTCAGGTGAGCAAATTAGGGCCATCATGGCCCTCTTGTTATGCCCCCTATGCGATAGCAAGGGGGTATATTACATTGCTCTTGAGGTTCCGTACGTCCGTCCGTATACATTTACGTTGAACATTTTTGACAGTTGTAATAATTTTAAAGTTACGTGAAGGATTGCTTCGATACTTGAACACTTAAATCAACTGAACATTTGTCACACAGTCGAGCCACCATTAACACAACCTTGACCTTCGAAATGTCGTTGAAACAATTAGCTATTTTGTTGCATTGAAATGTTTGTAAGAGTTTCTCCAACATGTAATATCTTCAATATTATGCGAAGGATTGCTTGTAAGCAATGGGTTATATCTCATCTCATTTCAACTCATGAAACTTGGACACTTGAATCCCCTTAGCATTTGTCAGACACTCGGGCCACCATGAACACAACCTTGACATTTGTCACCTTCGAAATGTCGGTGAATCAAATAGCCATTTTCTTACATCAAAAAGTTTGTAAGAGGTTCTCCATCATGTAATATCTTCAATATTATGCGAAGGATTTCTTTAATATTTGGACATTTAATTATCCTGAACATGTGTGACGCAATCACACCACCAATGACATGACCTTCAAAATGATGCTGAAACACTTAGCCATTTTCTTACGTCAAAAACTTTGTCAGACTTTCTCAAATGACTTTGAAATTTGTGTAAAGTTTTCTTTTTTACACATAAGCTTTAGTTAGAGTCCATGGCAGTATGCCATGGGGGCATATCCATGTTTTACAAACATAATTTCTAATTGCAAGTGAATTGCAGAATTTATCACATGTAATTCTGATATAAAATAGGTACTAACTTACTTTCTTTTGCTATACCTGTAACCACTGCACATATTTGTTAAAGCCTTATAATACTAATTGCTAATTAATTACTGGGTTTGATATGGTGTATATTTCAAATCAGTTTGCTTTTATATCAGCTCAAATAAACTTCGTGAAATTTGGTCCAGTATTGATTTTATTGCGAAAAAACAATTTCCACATGTTAAATTCCCAGCCATCTTCCCAAACTGATTTGAAATTTTTCTAATTTCAGAAATAGTGGACCGATTTTCAAGATAATATTGTTTTTGCATTATTTATAAGACCGTAAATTTTGGGCATATTTCGTGAAACGGACAGTACATTATGCTGTATTTATGTTTCTAATCAAACATTATTGAAACTAATACACGTAAAACTATAATCATATAGCAGGGATTAGGGATTCCGCTGGCGATCGCCTCTTTCGCAATTGGCGATAAAAAATTACAATGGCGATAAAAAATTACAATTTTCGAAAAAAAAATCAAAAAAAAAGAAGAAAATTGTAATTTTTTATCGCCAATTGTTTTATTTTTTTGAAGTGGCGATTTTTTTATTTTCTCCAGCGGAATCCCTGATATAGGATGTGATATTGACGGATCTGTATATACACTATGTTATCGCATAGGGAGCATAAAGGAGACAAAGGTCCAGGTCGTGTTAATGGTGGCGCGAGTGTGTGACAAATGTTCAGGTGATTCAAGTGTCCAAGTATGGAAGCAATCCTTCATGTAATATTGAAGATATTACCGGTAAATGTTGGAGAAACTCTTTCAATCTTTTTCACATAAATGTACACGGGCGGGCGTACGGAACCTCAAGAGCAACGCAATAAGCCCCCCCTCCCCGCCTTGGTATCGCATAAAAATAGGGGTCATAATAATATATATTTATCTTTATCCCGTCAACACAGTGCGTATGTGCCTTGAAACACGGTGCGTGAAACATTTTTGATATGGTGTCAATACAACCTAATCACTGCGTATGAATATGTGCGGTGGCTTGGGTTATTTTTATTGCATTTTGAAGCTATTTGTAGATGTTGACGGGAAAAATAGAATAGTAGGTTTAATAGTGCCTTGAATGGGAAAAATATCTGACTCGGCCAGATATTTTTCCCATTCATGGCACTAACCTACTATTCTCTATATCTATTGTTTGCAGTAACTCCTTTGGATGTTGTCAAGATCCGCCTGCAAGCCCAGCAGAAGCCCCAGAGGTTCCAGAAAGGATCCTGCTTCCTCTACTGCAATGGGCTCATGGACCATGTATGCCCCTGTAACGGCAACGGAGTACAAGGGGTGCAGGGCCTGGCTCCCAAATGGTACAAGAGGCCCGGACATTTCACGGGAATGACGGTACGTTGGTGGGTCATTCACCAAATGCTTCAGGTCATCTCCCAGGGCTTACTATAAACCGGCCAAAGTCGGGCAAAAGATTTGGGTTATTGGGTCAAAAACGGGAATAATGGTAAGTTGAGGGGTCATAAAAAACATTTTGTTGGGGTTTACTTGTTAGTGTTTACCCTGTCCGTCTGTCAGTAGATAATTTTCCTTGTCCGACAAACTACTTCTACAGTTTTTGGCCGATTCTCTTCATATTCTGTATACAGCCCATCAAGTGCAGGAGTGTGTAACATAAAACTTTTTGATGTTGCACTGATCCACTCGTGCCCCGTTTTCGGCTCTGAAAAAATATATTTTTCCTTGTCTGGCGAACTACTTCTACAGTTTTTGGCTGATTTCCTTCATATTCGATATACAACTCTACTATCAAGTGCAGGAGTGTGTAACGTAAAAATATGTGCTATCCCACTGATACATCCAGAGTTATGCCCCTTTTTCAACTAAATTTTCGCTGTCCCACTGATACATCCAGAGTTGTTTCCCTTTTTCGACTCTGAAAATATTTGTTATCCTTGTCTGGCGAACTACTTCTACAGTATTGTTTGCTGATTCTCTTCATGTTCAGTATACAGCCCTACCATCAAGTGCAGGAGTGTTGAGCATAACATTTTCCCTGTCCCACCAATCCATCCGCAGTTATGGCCCTTTTTCGACTCTGAAAATCATTTTTTCTCCAATCACTCACTCGGTGATTGCTGTTGTATTCATGAATGCTCAACAGCGGTGGCATTTTGTTTTACAAACAATTTTCTAGTTTATATCATAATGACAAAACCTTTTGATTTATATCAATCTGTATGACGACCTGCTATCTGCTTACAAGCCTCTGTGTCTGCTTACAAGCCTCTATCTCTTCTTACAAGCCTCTATCTCACAAGCCTCTATCTCTTCTTACAAGCCTCTATCTCTTCTTACAAGCCTCTATAAGCCTCTATCTCTTCTTACAAGCATCTATGTCTCTCTCGTCGAAAGTCAAATGTGTGTCTGTGATTTAGAAATTATTTTGAGATCTATTACATTTGTGACTGGAGAAATCGGATTATGGGTTTTGCGACCAGTGTAGATCAAGATCAGCTTGTGCATCTGCACAATCTGATCATGATCTGCACTGTTTGCCATTCCATCAATGAAACATGGCCCATGCTTCTATCAAACAATATAGATCGTTATCAGGCTAGAGTAGTATGCTATTTGATCAGGAGCTACACTGGTTACAAATCCCATAAACCCCATTTCTCCAGTCACAGCCACATTTGTGATTTGTTTAGTCCCTGTTCTACTACCACACTTCTTTATGCTAGAAGCATGACACATATTTCATGGGCTGAATTTCCAATAGTGCAGGCCCTGGTCAGGATCTACTCTGATCACAAATATCATTGGCTCCATTTCTCAAGTTACTGTGACGTACCATAATTGTATGCTCCGAACTGTCAGTTAGCCCAATGTTGTTACAGGATGCGTTTATGCAGATCGGTAGAAGAGAAGGGTTCGCGTCACTGTGGAGCGGTCTACCTCCCACACTGTACGTATTCTGGCCACCTCTGGTCTACATCCCACATATTTTGCCATGTTTCTGGCATACCTCCCACGGTGTGCGTATTTGGCCATCTCTGGTCTACCTCCCACGCTGTATGTATTCGGGCCATCTCTCTGGTATTATGTCCATTAATCTCCTAAGTTGATATGCAAAAAAAAAGCAAAACATTCTGTAAATGGCATAGAAAGTTGACACAAAATTGAGAACTCCAGTATCAGTAGAATGAATTCCGCATGAGTTATACATTCAGGGTTCCAGATAAGGAATTAGTAATCAAGTATTTTCACTCCATCATATCTGAAGCAATTGGGTATTTCAATATTTTAATTGGGTAAAATAAAATCACACTACTATTTACACATCAACAGACAGCAATTATTGAATACCTAGTTTGCTTCGAAATGAAAACATGTCTTGGCATTTCATTAGAATTGTCTCCTTGGAGACAATTCTAATGAAATACCCAGATGTGTTTTCATGGAAAATAAGAAAAATATGCTATATTTGTAGTCTGTTTATTGTTTTCTGTAGCATGATAAAGTTACCACAAATTTGTTATTGCTTTTCGCATACAATCGCACACCAATGACATGACCTTGGCCTTTGCGACCTTCAAAATGGTGCTGAAACACTTAGCCACTTTCTTACTTTAAAAAGTTTGTAAGACTTTCCCAAATGAGAAACACGGTATGTAGCTTCCTTATGATGATGCATAGATGCACAAAGTTTATTTAAATTTTTGATTCGACCCCCGGTCATGGATTATCTCCCCCTTTTGGTATTAGAATTTTCCAGCTACATATGATGATCTGAAACTTGGTATGTAGCTTCCTTATGATGAGTAGATGCGCACAGTGTATTTAGATTTTTTAATCGACCCCTGGGTCATGGATTATCTCCCCCTTTTTGACTTAGAATTTGGCAATTTTGCCTTGTACCTCGTAAAACTTTTAAACCGTAATAGCTACATACCTGAAACTTGGTATGCAGCTTCCTTATGATGAGTAGATGCGCAAAGTTTATTTTGATTGTTGACATCCAGGTCATGGATTGTTTTCCCTTTTGGACTTGGAATTTTGCCTCGTTTATTATCAAAGCGGGCATTCGTGTTCTATGAACACATTTTATCGTTGTACTGAGTCTTATGTATTCACCTTGTTGAGAGCTTCAACCGTAGACCATGTATAAAAAATTACAATTTTCTTCTTTTTTCTTTTTTTTTGAAAATTGTAATTTTTTAAGGCCTCGTCCAGTATTCCCGCGACTTTTCCAAGTTTATATTCCCGATAAATTCCACAAAAAGGCCATTTATTCCTTATAATTCCAGCATTTGAAGTAAATTCATCAAGAAAATGTGTTTATTTTGACAGACGGCAGCCATTTGTTTACATTGACAGCACTGACAGCGTACCTGTAGAAAGTAGTTTGGCATGGGAGTTTACTGGGATATAAATTTTGGACAGAGACTTGCTATGGGCCAATCAAATGTTAGGGAATTGTGTAAATAGTTTTGTGCTGGAATTATAGGGTGATGGCAGTGCCGGCCACCGTCGTGTATTTCACGTGCTACGAGCAGATCAAGTCCTTCCTCGGTCACTCCTACAGCGGCCCCTATCAGGAAAACTGGTGGAAACCCGTCGCTTCCGGAGCCATGGCTCGGGGTACGTGATAATCTATACGGTGTTCCTGTTTTGCTATTTTTGGAACAGGGCCCATGGCTTAACCCTTACAACGGGGTGGGTAGAACATCAGAGGCCCATTTCACTAAACTTTCTACCACTAAAATGTTTGTAAGTGCAAAATTATGATAGTCTGTAAATTTCACATTAAACAATGTTTTCTTGTAAACAATTATTGCATTTACATTTATTGAGCATAGGCTGCATATGCAGCCTATGCTCAATAAATGTAAATCCATCAATTTCAATTCCCAGATGATCCTAAATTTGCACTTACGAACATTTTAGTCGTACGATGTTTAGTGAAACGGGCCCCAGTCTACCAATGCGGAGTTTGCTGGTAACCCCAGTGTTCAAACCTCGCCATCAAAAAATACTTTCATAGTATTTCCATCACACCTGTCTTTCGGATGAAACTTGAAACATCATTCATTCATTAACCCAGAGCTCCAGATAAGCTTCGTATTTGCTTAAATACTCAATTAAAATTGCCAAAAACCGAAATTTAAATATTCACTTATTTGAGCTGCAAATTTGTTTTTGCAGCTCAACTAAGTGAATTTTCAACTTTATGACAGTATTTTCACTACTCAATTTGTATTTTCAAATTGCTGTGCGTATTTATACCCCCCGCAACGAGTTGTGGGGGGTATACTGGAGTCAGGTTGTCCGTCCGTCCATCCGTTTGGACGGGTCCGTCCGTCCGTCTGTCCGCCTGTGCGTGTGTGTGTGCGTGCATGCGTGCGTCCATAAACTTAACATCAGAGAAATATTGTTATAACTTCTATTTCCTTCATCTAAAATGCTTAATATTTCACACATGCATTCCTGTAAGGCTCTACTACCATGCTGTGCCAAATCCACGACCATGTAACCCCCGCTGATCCCAAGGTCAAAGTCAAATACTTAGTCTCTTTACAAAACTTAACATCAGAGAAATATTGTTATAACTTCTATTTCCTTCATCTAAAATGCTTAATATTTCACACATGCATTCCTGTAAGGCTCTACTACCATGCTGTGCCAAATCCACGACCGTGTAACCCCCGCTGATCCCAAGGTCAAGGTCAAATACTTAGTCTCTTTACAAAACTTAACATCAGAGAAATATTGTTATAACTTCTATTTCCTTCATCTAAAATGCTTAATATTTCACACATGCATTCCTGTAAGGCTCTACTACCACCATGCTGTGCCAAATCCATGACCGTCCAACCCCCGCTGATCCCAAGGTCAAGGTCAAATACTTAGTCTCTTTACAAAACTTAACATCAGAGAAATATGTTATAACTTCTATTTCCTTCATCTAAAATGCTTACTATTTCACACATACATTCCTATAAGGCTCTACTACCATGCTGTGTCAAATCCACGACCGTGTAACCCCCACTGATCCCAAGGTCAAGGTCAAATACTTGATCTCTTTACAAAACTTAACATCAGAGAAATAAGTTATAACTGCTATTTCCTTCATTGAAAGTTCTTAATATTTCGCTTGTGCATTCCTCTAAGGTTGTACTATCATGCTGTGACAAACCTACGACCACTGATCCCAAGGTCAAGGTGACATACTTAGTCTCTTTACAAAACTTAACATCAGAGAAATATGTTATAACTTCTATTTCTTTCATAGAAAATTCTTAATATTTCATGCATGCATTCCTCTAAGGCTCTACTATCATGCTGTGACAAATCCCCGCTGATCTTGATGTCAAGGTCACATACTTAGTCTCTTTACAAAACTTCATATGAGAGAAATTGATTATAACTTCTATTTCCTTGCTCGGATCTGCTTTACATTTCACACACGCATTGCTCCAATGGACCTCTACCACTGTGTGACAAATTCACATTCGTGCCCAGAGTCAAGGTCACAAGCCCGCACACTTGGAGATTTTTTTTACATATTTAGAGGTACATGGGCCCAACGGGGGGTTTTCCGTAAGCCTCGCTTCTGACCAATCTAGTTTGTACTCCCACTTTTGATAATCAATTTATTCAGCTAAAATAATTGCGTAAAATACGCCGATGCACACCTTATCTGGAGCTCTGTCTGTAGTCCAGTATATGACCATATTGTTGTTAAATGGACATAAAACCCCAATCAATCATAGTCCAACATTAGCATGGAACCAGGGCTCCAGATAAGGAAATACTAATTGAGTATTGTCACTCAATCATTTCTGAAGCAATTGGGTATTTCAAAATTGTAATTGGGTAAAATAAAATCACACTACTGTTTACACATCAACAGAATTGTTGAATAGTTTGCTTCGAAATGAAAACATGTCTTGGCATTTCATTAGACTTGTCTCCTTGGAGACAATTCTAATGAAATACCAAGATGTGTTTTCATAGAAAATAAGAAAAATATGCTATATTTGTGGTCTGTTTTCTGCAGCATGGTACCACAATTTTTGTATTGCTTTTTGATACTCGCTACTTCTGATTTCAATCTTAATTGGGTTAAGCTTATCTGGAGCTCGGTGGAACGGTCTACATTCGATATTTAGGTGTGAATTACATTGTGAATTCCGTTGCAGTTTGGGCGGTGACTCTGATCAGCCCGTTAGAGCTTCTACGCACCAAGATGCAGTCGAAGCAGCTAACATATCGCCAGGTCCAGATGGCCATTATAGACACAGTGCGGCAGGATGGAATTCGGGCACTGTGGAACGGACTAGGGGCCACGCTTCTCAGGGATGTACCCTTCTCAGGTATATATAGTTCTACGTGCGTACTTAACCCTAGACCGCTACACACAACAATTGTCGTCTGCTGTTGCTTTTATATCTTTCCTTATTTCTCAATAAAAACATGGTTTGACAGCACTTCAGAATCATTTCCAATAGAAATGATTCTAAAGTGCTGTCAAAGCATGTTGTAAATGATTCTAATTCTAAAGTGCTGTCAAAGCATGTTGTAAGTTAATCTAAAGTGCTGTCAAAGCATGTAAGTTATTCTAAAGTGCTGGCAAAGCATGTTTTTCATGATAAAAATGGAAAATACAAAATAAACAGCAGACAACAAAAAATTAAGATAGCGGTGTAAGGGTTAATTAAGAGTCATAGATAGTCATTCTGGAAAATATGATATTTCATTTAGCATTTAAACGCACATGCCCACTCAGTAGGCACAACATGTTCTTTATAGAAATTAAATAAGTGTATAATTGTGTCACTATTCCACCAGATATAATTGTTTAGTAATATTTATTTTACTGATAGTGACTCGCAGTGGTATCAGGCTATTTTCATATGCAAATGTGGCATGATATTTGTATGCCCCACCACGATAGTGGAGGGGGCATTTAGTGTTACACTTGTCTGTCGTGCTGTCCGTCCGTCCGTCCATCTGTCACCAGCCTTGTAAGTCGTAATAGCTACACACCTGAAACTTGATATGTACCTTCCTTGTGATGAGTATATGCACAAATTTTTTTTTTATTTGACCCTGGGGTCATGGATTATCTCACCCTTTTGACTTAGAATTTTCCAATTTTGGCTTGTAAATCGTAAAACATTTAAACCCTAATAGCTAAACCCTGAAATTTGGTATGTGGCTTACTTATGATGAGTAGATGCACAAAGTTGATTTAAAATTCTGATTTGACCCCGGGGTCATGGATTATCTCCCCCCGTTTCTACTTTGAATTTGGCAATTTTGCCTTGTAAGTCGTAAAACATTTAAACCGTAATAACTACACACCGGAAACTTGGTATGTAGCTTTGTTATGATGTGTTGATGCGCAAACTTGAATTTTAGCTCGACTATTCGAAGAATAGTTAGAGCTTATGTTGTCACCCCGGCGTCGGCGTCACCGTCACACCTTGGTTAAGGGTTTTAGTCAAGCTTGTATATGGAATACTACTGCTGACCCTACACCCACCATACTTGGACAACTTCATCTCCTAGTGATGTACATCAATAACCCCTGATCTATATTTGACCTTGACCTACATTTCCTCTTGAATTACTTAGTTAATTCCCCTTGGTTAAGGTTTTTAGTCAAGCTTGTACATGAAATACTATTGTGTATACAGACACCATACTTGGACAACCTTTTCTCATAAGGATGTACATCAATAACCCCTGATCTATATTTGACCTTCACCTACATTTCCTCTTGAATTACTTAAGTTAATTCCCCTTCTTAAGGTTAAGTCGACCTTGGTTAGGTTTTTTAATCAAGCTTGTATATGGAATACTATTGTGCTACAGACACCATACTTGGACAACTTCTTTTCTCCTATGGGAGTACATCAACAACCCTGATCTATATTTGACCTGACCTACATTTCCTCTTGAATTACTTAGTTAATTCCCCTTGGAATTCCCCAGTCGCCTTGGTTACGGTTTTTTAGTCAAGCTTGTATATGGAATACTATTCTGCCCTACGACACCATACTTGGACAACTTTTCATCTATAGGGATGTACATCAATAACCCATGATCTATATTTGCTGTACCTACATTTCCTCTTGAATTACTTAGTTAATTCCCCTTGTTGTTTAAGGTTTTTAGTCAACTTGGTTAAGGTAAGTCAAGCATTGTACATGGAATACCTATTGTGCATCAAGACACCATACTTGGTTACTTACCTTTTCTCATAGGGATGTACATCAATAACCCCTGATATATATGACCTTGACCTACCTACATTTTCTCTGGGATTGAATAACTTACTTATTTCCCCTTGGTATTGTTTTTAGTTTTTAGTCAAGCTTGTAGATGGAATACTCCTGGCCCTACACCAACCATACTTGGACAACTTCATCTCATAATGATGTACATCAACAACCCCTGACATATATTTGATCTTGACCTACATTTAACCTTGAATTACTTAGTTAATTCCCCTTGGTTAAGGTTTTTAGTCAACCTTGCTTAAGGTTTTTACCCAAGCTTGTACATGGAATACTATTGTGCATACAGACACCATACTTGGACAACCTTTTCTCATAGTGATGTACATCAATAACCCCTGATATCTATTTGACCTTGACCTACATTTCCTCTTCAATTACTTAGTTAATTCTCCTTGGTTAAGGTTTTTAGTCAAGCTCGTAGATGGAATACTCCTGGCCCTACACCAACCATACTTGGACAACTTCATCTCCTAGTGACGTACATCAACAACCCCTGACCTATATTTGACCTTGACCTACATTTAACCTTGAATTACTTAGTTAATTCCCCTTGGTTAAGGTTTTTAGTCAACCTTGGTTAAGGTTTTTTGTCAAGCTTGTAGATGGAATACTATTGTGCATACATACACCATACTTGGATAACTTATTCTCATAGGGATGTACATCAATAACCCCTGACCTATATTTTACCTTCACCTACATTTAACCTTGAATTACTTACTTATTTCCCCTTGGTTAAGGTTTGTGCTCAAACTTGGTTAATGTTTATAGTCAAGCTTGTATATGGAATACTCCTGGGCCTACAGCAGCGATACTTGGACAACTTCATCTCCTAGTCATGTACATCAATAATCCCTGACCTATATTTGACCTTCACCTACTTTTATCCTTGGATTACTTAGTTATTTCCCCTTGGTTAAGGTTTTTAGTCAAGCTTGTATATGGAATACTCCTGGGCCTACAGCAACCATACTTGGAAAACTTCATCTCCTAGTGATGTACATCAATAACCCCTGACCTATATCTGACATTAACCTACATTTAACCTTGAATTACTTACTTAATTTCCCTTGGTTAAGGTTTTTAGTCAACCTTCGTTAAGGTTTTTAGCTCGACTATTCGAAGAATAAGTAGAGCTTATGTTGTCACCCCGGCGTCGGCGTCGGCGTCGTCGTCGGCGTCACCATCACGCCTTGGTTAAGGTTTTTAGTCAAGCTTGTATATGGAATACTACTGGCCTTACACCCACCATACTTGGACAACTTCATCTCCTAGTGATGTACATCAATAACCCCTGATCTATATTTCACCTTGACCTACATTTCCTCTTGAATTACTTGGTTAATTCCCCTTGGTTGAGGTTTTTAGTCAACTTGGTTAAGGTTTTTAGTCAAGTTTGTATATGCAATACTACTGGCCCTACACCCACCATACTTGGACAACTTCATCTCCTAGTGATGCACATCAATAACCCCTGATCTATATTTGACCTTCACCTACATTTCCTCTTGAATTACTTAGTTAATTCCCCTTGGTTAAGGTTTTTAGTCAACCTTGGTTAAGGTTTTTTTTCAAGCTTGTACATTGAATACTATTGTGCATCCAGACACCATACTTCGACAACTTTTTCTCATAGGTATGTACATCAATAACCCCTGATCTATATTTGACCTTCACCTACATTTCCTCTTCAATTACTTATTTAATTCCTTTTAGTTAAGGTTTTTAGTCAACCTTCTATATGCATTACTACTGGCCCTACACCCACCATACTTGGACAACTTCATCTCCTAGTGATGTACATCAACAACCCCTGATCTATATTTGACCTTGGCCTACATTTCCTCTTGAATTACTCAATTCCCCTTGGTTAACGTTTTTAGTCAAGCTTGTAGATGGAATACTCCTGGCCCTACACCAACCATACTTGGACAACTTCATCTCCTAGTGATGTACATCAACAACCCCTGACCTATATTTGACCTTGACCTACATTTAACCTGGAATTACTTACTTAATTCCCCTTGGTTAAGGTTTTTACTCGACCTTGGTTAAGCTTTTTACTCAAGCTTGTACATGGAATACTATTGTGCATACAGACACCATAATTGGACAACCTTTTCTCATAGTGATGTACATCAATAACCCCTGATCTATATTTGACCTTGACCTACATTTCCTCTTGAATTACTTACTTAATTCTCTTTGGTTAAGGTTTTTAGTCAAGCTTGTAGATGGAATACTCATGACCCTACACCAACCATACTTGGACAACTTCATCTCCTAGTGATGTACATCAACAACCCCTGACCTATATTTGACCTTGACCTACATTTAACCTTAAATTACTTACTTAATTCCCCTTGGTTAAGGTTTTTACTCAACCTTGGTTAAGGTTTTTAGTCAAGCTTGTAGATGGAATACTATTGTGCATACAGACACCATACTTGGATAACTTTTTCTCATAGGGATGTACATCAATAACCCCTGACCTTTATTTTACCTTCACCTACATTTAACCTTGAATTACTTGGTTAATGTTTATATCAAGCTTGTATATGGAATACTTCTGGGCCTACATCAACCATACTTGGACAACTTCATCTCCTAGTGATGTACATCAATAATCCCTGACCTATATTTGACCTTGACCTACTTTTATCCTTGTATTACTTGGTTATCTCCCCTTGGTTACGGTTTTTACTCAAGCTTGATATGGAATACTCCTGGGCCTACAGCAACCATACTTGGAAAACCACGCACCTACGTCCAAGGTCAAGGTCACTGTTGAAGAAGGTCAAAGGTCAAACCTATTGAAATTCCCTTCCGCTCTATATCTTCTACACCGATGCATGGATTATCAAATTGTTGCTAACCACGCACCTACGTCCAAGGTCACAGTTGAAGGTCAAAGGTCAAACCTATTGAAATTCCCTTCCGCTCTATATCTTCTACACCGATGCATGGATTATCAAATGGCTTGGCACAAATGTTTCTCATGATGAGAAGGTGTGTCACAATCAATAACCACGCACCTACGTCCAAGGTCAAGGTCACAGTTGAAGGTCAAAGGTCAAACCTATTGAAATTCCCTTCCGCTCTATATCTTATACACCGATGCATGGATTATCAAATGCCTTGGCACAAATGTTTCTCAGGATGAGAAGGTGTGTCGCGATCAATAACCACACACCTACATCCAAGGTGAAGGTCACAGTTGAAGGTCAAAGGTCAAAAATATTGAAAAAATTCCCAAATGGCTTGGCACAAATGTTTCTCACAATGAGAAGGTGTGTCGCGATCAATAACCACGCACCTACGTCCGAGGTCAAGGTCACTGTTGAAGGTCAAAGGTCAAACCTATTGAAATTCCCTTCCGCTCTGTCTTCTACACCGATGCATGGATTATCAAATGGCTTAGCACAAATGTTTCTCATGATGAGAAGGTGTGTCGCGATCAATAACCACGCACCTACGTCCAAGGTCAAGGTCACAGTTGAAGGTCAAAGGTCAAACCTATTGAAATTCCCTTCCGCTCTATATCTTATACACCGATGCATGGATTATCAAATGCCTTGGCACAAATGTTTCTCAGGATGAGAAGGTGTGTCGCGATCAATAACCACGCACCTACATCCAAGGTAAAGGTCACAGTTGAAGGTCAAAGGTCAAAAATATTGAAATTCCCAAATGGCTTGGCACAAATGTTTCTCACGATGAGAAGGTGTGTCGCGATCAATAACCACGCACCTACGTCCGAGGTCAAGGTCACTGTTAAAGGTCAAAGGTCAAACCTATTGAAGTTCCCTTCCGCTCTATGTCTTCTACACCGATGCATGGATTATCAAATGGCTTAGCACAAATGTTTCTCATGATGAGAAGGTGTGTCGCGATCAATAACCACGCACCTACATCCAAGGTCAAGGTCACAGTTGAAGGTCAAAGGTCAAACCTATTGAAATTCCCTTCCGCTCTATATCTTCTACACCGATGCATGGATTATCACACTGCCCAGGGTCAAGGTCACAGACTTGATGCGTTTGAAACCTTAACGCTCGGCTAAATGGCTTATAATCAAAAATGCCTCATTTTCTTTGGCTGCCAGTGGGGGTATTCGTGTGCCGATAGGCCACATTTCTAGTTTCCCTTGGTTAATGTTTTTAGTCAACCTTGGTTAAGGTTTTTATGCAGGCCGCAGCCACCTTCTTTGTCAAGCTATGTGTACATCGACAACCCTCGTAGTCGAGCTATGCTGTTCTCCTACAGCTCTTGTTATGCAGGCCGCAGCCACCTTCTTTGTCAAGCTATGTGTACATCGACAACCCTCGTAGTCGAGCTATGCTGTTCTCCTACAGCTCTTGTTTTAGGATGAAATCCAGCAAACAGTTTGATACTAGAAAAATGTTGAAAATCTGATCACACGTGACATTTTAACATAGGAGATCCTTATTCCCTTCATCAAAATGATTACTACATTATAGGACCAAATTTCGAAAAAGATGATTTTATGCAAAAAAAAGTTAAGGTGTTTTAAATAGGTGTAAAAGTTTGGCAGGTTAACGTGAAACAGACAGTAGATCTACAATGTGAAAACTGTGGAACATCTGGATTTGTTAGTTAAACCTTTCCCTCCTAAATATATGGAATGGACTTTGATATGTTAATTTTGCAACCAATCCAATTGTCACAAAGTTATTTTCAGACTAGTCTATGAAAAGTGGGATTTTTGGTTCGCAAAAATTACTTGCAAACAGTGCAGATCCCCGATGAGCCGGCTCGCCACGAGCCGGCTCATCTGGATCTACACTGTTTGCAAACACCGCCAGAGAGGGCTGTAGTGTTGAAAGAGTTAACTTGATTTGTGAGGAACGTCACTGGTATTCTGTATGTATATTTCAGCACTATATTGGCTGTGGTACGAGACGATGAAATCAAAAGTGATGAAAGAGAGGGGTACCACAAAGTTGACTTTCATGGAAAGTTTCTCGGCTGGTGCTGTAGCCGGCACTGTAAGTAGACTAGATCCCTGTTGCACATGTGACTGACTGGAGAAACGGGGCTTATGGGATTAGTGACCAGTGTAGATCCAGATCTTCTAGCACTCCTGCGGCATAGGTCGGGCTTATACTGTTTGTTAGAAGCAGGCTATGTATTTCGCTGATTGAATGGTGATCAGTGCAGATCCTGATCAGACTGCGGATGCACAGTCTGATCTGGATCTACAAAGCCCATGTTACAAAGCCCATAAGCCCCATTTCTCCAGTCACAGCCACATATACTTATCGTAAGTCAATACAAAGGTCTGCTTCTGGTGTGGCGAAGACCTGGCATCAGATCAGGATCATTCTGATTTCAGGGCTGAATATATAGTTTTGTTATTGTAAATATTCAGTTCTGATTTTGGGATTTTCCCCCCATTTGTACATGTACTTGAAAATGTACATGTACGTGTACAGGTAATATATGGGATTTAGTACTAAACCCATTGACCCGGCCTTAAATGACCTTAGCTGTTGATAGGCTGTTAAACCCCAACAAACAAACAAAAACAAAACAAAGGTCTGTAACGATAACAGTGGTAAATTTGCATCTCCGAGGATCCTTGAGTATTTATTATAGTGTAACATATGAGACACGCCATGTGATTTTGTACCTAACAACATGAGCAAAACATTTCATGAAATATATTTACAGACTGTGATATGCTCTGTAAATAAAGTCGAAACTTTCGAATTTACGTCATTTACGGAAAATATCATACAATTTAAAAATTGTTCATACAGTAGAACTTCGATAACTAGAACAGGTCTGGCTCGAACACCATGGAAAACTGGTTCGACAGTCCCGGCAAATTTCCTATATAATTCATGTAATAAAACACCTTAAACTCGAACTATGAATTACTCGAACAGTCGAACCTGTGGATTAGTCCCGTGGACGGTCAAACAGTGGTAATTACCGCTAATAACTCGAACAGGTAAGTCTGCGATCAGCTGTTTGTCTAACGAGGTGCGAATTCCACCATTGCGGGCGGTCGCGTTGAGTAGTTTCCCTTGACGTGGGATGACATTAAATCACGAATCGCAAACAATAGCGGCGTGAATTACGGGCGTTATGATGTCCACGCTGATTAAGTGATTTGAACAAAATTCATTTTATGTAATGTTTAATTGGCTGTTGAGCGACTATTGACACATTTTTAGACACTGGGAATACCAGTATTATGTATAGACGCAAAGCGGAACATAGCGGTTTATTTGACGTATAATTACATGTAAATATTGAATAAAACAGCAACTTTACAATTGTATTTGTTATTTTTCATTTCTCCCTCCAAATGTAATACATATACAATGGCATGTCACATTGGTCATCTCATATATTGACATAAGTGATTTTATTGACTGAATGTGACAGTACATTTTTGAAACTTCATTCCCTCGAACTATGCATCGCTCGAACTCAAACTCGATTCCGTTGCCGGTTCGAGCGATCAAAGTTCTACTGTATTATGTTTTACCACTGGGGCAGGCGGCGGACAGAAAAACTCCAGAGTTTGTGTACACTACTCATCTAACAGTCAATCAATCTGAAACTATACACACGTCTTCTACACATATTGTGCACGTTGGTGTTTTTATGCGGAAAAAATATCAACTTTTTAACTTAATAGCCATTTTTGCAACATTTTTGCATGCAATTATACATAGGGTACCGAGTTTGTGTACACAACTTCTCTAAAACCTTTCAGTCAATTGATCTGAAACTTTACACATTTCTTCTACACATATTGTACATGTGCATTTTGGTGTTTTTTTGCTGAATATTATTTTTTAACTGAAATATAGATTTTTTTAACTTGGCTAATTTTCTACATTTTTGTATGCAATTCTATATAATTTCTACTTTGCACATCTCTGCCTAAATTAGTATACCTGTTTATCACAACAAGAGAAAGAAATAATGCTATAGATTTTCAAATTCACATTAACTTTTCTTGCCTTGGTCTCTTGGCCCATATTCGACGGGCTATTTTGTGACCTACGGCACTCTTGTTTATTATATTTCATTTATCAGGCACCAGCTAATGGAGTTGAATTTTTAAACGCACTGGCGGAGGCTCAAACCTTTCAAGACAACGTGCCTCAACCATTAGACTACCACGATATCAGTGAAATGTTACGTTATCATTTATGTTTCATGTAATAATAGTTGAATGAAGTGCAAACCGGCAAGCTACAAAACGCTGCCCATCTGTCTACAGTCTACACTCGTTTACTCAAAGTCCAAGGGACTGAGGAAAATACTTTGAGTTAGCGAAACTTTGAGTTAACGAAAGATACTACATGTATATCGGAAAACGTATGATCGGGAGGGACCAAGAATCTGACTTGGAGTTATCAGTAGTTTGACTGTCTTTTATATTGCAGTTATCCGGCATACTCACACTGCCATTTGACGTCATCAAGACTCACCGACAGATCGAGCTGGGGGAAGTTGTCCTGACGCACGGTAACTACGGATTGTAACCTTATAGCCAGGGGGCCGTTTCACTAAACTTTGTACGACTAAAATGTTCGTAAGTGCAAAATTATGATAGTCTGTAAATTTCACATTAACATTGTTTTCTTGTAAATATTTATTGGATTTATATTTATTGAGCATAGGCTGCATATGCAGCCTATGCTCAATAAATATAAATCCATAATTTGAAATTTACAGACGATCTTAAATTTGCACTTACGAACATTTTAGTCGTAAGAAGTTTTAATAGTGAAACGCGCCCCTGCTCACTTGGGTGCTATCAAGTAGATACAATATTGTCACAGCGCACCTCACTGTAAACTACTGTCTGTTTCACGAAACCTGCCCAAATTGTACGGCTATATAGACAATGCAAAAACAATATTTTTGTTCGATAATATTTAATTTAATCAAAATTTTAAGAATGAGCCTTCTTTTTACATGTATTTGTGAAATTTGGTCAAATATTGATTTTATTACGAAAAATTTATTTGTCTACGGGAATTTAACATGGGGGAAAATGAGGTGGTGGAGCTGGGAGAGGAGTAAAAAAAAATTAAAATGGAAATTGACATCGACACCTGGCTTGGAAATTATCTAAGAAAACAAAAGTTAAATTCTTGAAAATCAATCCACTATTTCTGAAATTAGAAAAATGTCCCCATGTTCAATCCCTTCACACTGTGAAGATGTCTATGGGGATTTAACATGGGGAAATTGTTTTTTCGTAATAAAATCAATATTTGAACAAACACTCATCCGGGTAAAAAAATTCTACTCGCCAATATGAATGGATTTGTTGAGGCCTGAACTTGGTTGTTGAAATGTTTTCATGCAACATAAAACCCTGATCAATCAATCAATCACTACATATGCCTGATGTTTCACGTTTCAGAAAAGAAACAGGCCACATCTACGTTGGTGCTGATACAACGCCTCTACCGGGCCCAGGGAATCAAGGCTCTGTTCGCTGGTCAGTAAACGTGTCTGTGACCGGAGAAACGGGGCTTATGGGATTTGTGACCAGTGTAGCTCCTCATCGAATAGCACACTCCTGTAGCCTGATAATGTGTAGCCGGATATTGCTTGTTAGAAGCAGGACATATGTTTCATTGATGGAATGGTGAACAGTGTAGAATCCTGATCTGGATCAACACTGGTCGCGAAACCCATAAGCCCCATTTCTCGAGTCACAGCCACATATAACCTGCCTACTGTTACATTCCTATCTTCACCTGCCTCCGCCTGCATGTAATACACTTGTTTGGCCCTCATATACATTTTATTGTTGGCCTGCTTGTTACTTGAGAGATGAATCTGGTTGTAAAAGTAGTAAGAATAGTACTAAACCTATTACTTTTAAGGAGTGGCTAAGTGATGTTGATTGTGTGGTGAGGACCTGGCACCAGATCAGGTAATTCTAATGAATAAATGTTTTTTCTGTAAATATTCAGTTCTTATTTTGATTGATTGGAAAAATGGGGTTTTGGGATGCGTGACTGGTGTAGCTCCAGATCAAATACACTCCTGTGGCCTGATAACGATCTATATTGTTTGTTAGAATCACAACGGGTGTTATCATTGATGGAATGACGAATCACATTTTCCCCTGAAAAAATATGCTATAATTAGGAAAAATTGGCAACATAATCCATTTCAATTTAAAATAATACTTGCAACAAGAAGTCAGTACATGTATAACAGGGATTCCGCTGGGGAAGATAATCGCCACTTAAAAAAACACACAAAAAAAACAAAACATCCTTTGTTTTTTTCCCGAAAATTGTAATTTTTTATCGCCATTCTCAACGGATTTACAAGATTCACAAAAGTGGTCCCTGGGACCTCAAATCCGGATTTCCCATGCCTGATACATAGTTATTTTGATAAACCTGTACAACCATGCCAACCCTTTGTTGTTGGAAACCATATAGTTACACTTATATGTATTTGCCAGAATAAATGCTGTCCGAATTTATAGGGTTATTATGGTAATACATGTACGTAGCTTGTGCACCTGGGGTTTGTGATTTTCCACAGACAGGACAGAGTTATGGTCCTTGATGTAACATGCACTGCCAGTTGTGCACTTTCCTTAACCCTTAGACCGCTACACACAATAATTGTCGTCTGTTACTTTTATATATTGCCTTATTTCTCAATAAAAACATGGTTTGACAGCACTTCAGAATCATTTCCAGTGGAAATGATTCTGAAGTGCTGTCAAAGCATGTTGTAAATTATTCTAATGTGCTGTCAAAAGCTCGTTTTTGATGATAAAAACGGAAAATAGAAAATAAACAGCAGACGACAAACCAACAGTGTGTATGGTGGATATACACACCGACACAGATGTATAATGGCTGGACGTGCTCCCTCCTACAGGTCTGACCCCGAGAGTGGTGAAGGTCGCCCCGGCCTGCGCCATGATGATCAGTTCCTACGAGTTCTTCAAGTGCTTCTTCACCATTCGCAATAACCGGGAAGCCGCCACCCTCAACAGATGACGACAATCCGACAGCCATGGGATAACTACTGTTGCGAGGTCGGAACGTTGGTCTCCAACCTGCCATGGAGTGTATGGCAAAGGGAGATAACTGCTGTTCGAGCTGACTGCTGTTTCAGATAGCTGCAGTTTGAGATAGCTGTGCAAGATAACTGCTTCGAGATAACCAGCGCTAAACGTGCATATACAGATATTGTTCAATGTATTTGTTATGAATGAGAATTATAATCTGTCTGTGTATTGAATGGTGTTAACGGCATTTATTGTTAAGGTTTAATTCGTAGCGGGGGCGTCAAAACAAGTCTGGCGACTGCCGGATCAATAATTTTGACATATTTCGAATTCACATATATAAAAAAAAACGAAATATAAATATTTTTTTCCACTGTTTTTCTTGTTTCTCATCAGAAATGTATGTTGTTACCACTCAGTTGAACCGTCTCGGCGAGACGGTTCAACTGAGTGGTAACAACATACACTTTGGGTGGGTAGCGGGTGCAACCACTAGATTCGCCGGACCAATTTTATGATTGGTTAGTTATCCCTGCATACAGTGCTTTAATAGTAAATTTTGTTGATATTTTAGCCAGGCTCGGGAATTTTCCTTAAATAACGTCAAATATTGACGAAAAGATCGATAGTTTGTATGAACTTAAATTCTACATGAGCTCTAATGTTTTGTCAACTTTTTTTCGAAACTAGTGTCAGCAAAACCTGGCTATTTGGATAAGGAACATAATTCAACAGCTGAGCTCAAGAATGGCTTCCACTTCGCTCCACAGCATTTTACATCAATTAACCAGTTTAACCCTTTCATCCCTAAGCAACTGGAATGGATTTTATATGTTAATCTTGCAACCAATCCAATCGTCACAAAATGATTTTCAGACTAGTCCATTTATGAAAATGGAGTATTTTTTGTTCTCAAAAATATGAAAATTACTTTCAAAAAGTGCAGATCCTGATGAGACGGCTCGTTACGGGCCGGCTCATCTGGATCTGCACTGTTTGCATAAACAGCTATAGCGGGCTTTCGGGTTCAAAGGGTTACCCAGCCATACAATGAAGCCTACTTGTGCAAATAGTTAAATAATAGTATGGAATAGCCAGTGTTGGTTATTAATGGATGTTACGGTTGTAAGTGTTAAAGGGTGTCATACTCGTCAATATTAATTAGTAAAGATGTTTTCTACAATCATCGGTTACAACAAAATGGCAATATGCATGTACAGGTCATTCTCGTTATCTCGAAGTCAAATGGACTGATGAAAATATATCGACATATCCGAACTTCGAGATAACAATTCGCCAAATTTCTCGAGAAAAAAAATCTGAACAAAAAAAGAAATGCCTCTACTTTATTTCCAGGTTTTCATTAATCGCGGCTCGAGTTTATTCTAAGCTGTTTTCTGTAATTAACAGACGATTTACTTATTGCTACACCGTTTAATTCATTTTTCTGTTAAAAGAGATTTGATATCGCATTAAGTTTAATTGATTAATTATGGTTTTAAGTGCACTGCTTTAACTGGTCATGCAACTTTAAACGCATTTTAGTGTCGGCGGTGTCTTTGGTTTCTATAGACGTGTGAAAACTTACCGGAGATAATCGTGCTGATTTAGACATGGCTGCGCCGGGCGCTTAATTTTTGCATCGACATATCAGAATACAAATGTGAAGGAAACATACTATCGAGACTCAATTTCCACTTTGACTAAACCGTTATATATCGACATATCCAATATCGAGTTATCAGGAGTAAAATATATGATATATATAGCGAATTCTGCCGGGACCTGGGACGTATATCGAGATAAGCAGGTATATCGAGATAACGAGATTCAGCTGTATATACATTGTATAAGCATCATCTTAATAGCCTAGATTGGATTTACATTTATTGAGCATAGGCTGCATATGCAGCCTATGCTCAATAAATGTAAATCCATCAAACCAGTTTAACTGTTTGCTGATTAATCGATTATCCAATATCAAACGTGGCTGCGTGCAATTAATTTCAACCCTTGGACCGCTATCTTAATTTTTTTGTGTCGTCTGCTGTTTATTTTCCATTTTTATCATCAAAAACATGCTTTGACAGCACTTCAATTACAAGGTGCAGGTTTTTATTGCATAAAATGGCTTTCGCTGTAATAACATTGTGTATTACTATGTGTATTGTATGTCTGTTCCACATTTTGCTGCCGACTAACTTTTGGCTATTACCCACATTTAATGTAAAAAAATATTTAAATGTAAATTGATCAATAACAAAAAGGTCACCCTCCCCAAATTGTTTTTATTTCATGAAATGCCATACAATATTGATTTTATTGCGAAAAAAAAAAATAGTTTAGAAATTGGCTCCGAAATCTTGCAGATAGCTTGGAATTTAACGTGTTTACTAGTCAAAAGTTTGTCGGCAACAAAACATGGAACAGACAGAAGTGTAATGAACATGTAAATACAGCCGTAACACAAATAGAGAATAGTAGGTTAGTGCCGTGAATGGGAAAAAATATCTGGCAAGGCTCAGGAAACGGGATGGGCGAGGCTCTGCCGAGCACATCCCGTTTCTGTGCCGCGCCAGATATTTTTTCCCATTCACGGCACTAACCTACTATTCTATTTATCCCGTCAACACCTACAAATGGCTGTAAAATGCAAAACTAGTATCGACTGGATATCAAAAATGTTTCACGGCACCGTGTTTCACGGCACATACGCACTGTGTTGACGTGATAAATCAAGTTATGTGACCAGTACAATTAAATATATGTTGTGCTTATGTAATAAATAGAATGTCACATTTGTGATTTAATATGATATTTATTAAACACGTCGACTGAAATCAGTAAAATTTGTTTAATATGATATTTATTAAACACGTCGACTGAAATCAGTAAAATTTGTTTAATATTGTTAAATCATCACCTGTGTAAGATCCTCTATACAGATGTATTGCATTTTGTCGATTGTGTTTGTTATGCATGTGTGGGCAGTTGTACCTTGTCCAACCGTAAATCGAGGTATGAGCAAAAATAATTTTCTATTTTTGCCATTTTTAGTTTCAAAAAAGCATGTTGGCTCAAAAAGGGGGGTTCATACGTACCCCCTGAACCCCCCCCCCCCCCCCTGATGACGCCCTTGTATGTATACTGTTATCAAATACATACACTTCTATAAACTATATTGTGCTTAGACACACGGGGGCCGTGTCACTAAACTTTGTACGACTAAAATGTTCGGAAGTACATTATGATAGTCTGCAACTTTCACATTAACAACTTTTTCTTGTAAACAATTATTGAATTTACATTTATTGAGCATATGCTGCATATGCAGCCTATGCTCAATAAATGCAAATTCATCAATTGAAATTTCCAGACAATCCTAAATTTACACTTACGAACATTTTAGTTGTCCAAAGTTTAGTGAAACGGTACCCTGTATTTTTGGTCTGGTCAGGGTCTACGCTGTTTATCAGATGATCACACAGGTGTAATAGGATACGGTACTGTGAAACCAGATCAGACTATGTGTGTGTGTGTAATCATGACCGGACGTCAAGCTGGCTGCATACACCAGGGTTTTCAGTTTCTATCACCACACAATGGAATCCAGAGCGGGTACCGGTATATATAGTTTTTGCCTTTCCGATTGGTCGTCTGTAACAGTTTTTGTTAGTTTTGCAGTACCTATTATTCCTGCAATCAATTGGCTTGAAACGTTATATGCTTCTTTTTATCACCATTCATATTGCAGGGCTCAAGATAAGGAATTAGTAATTGAGTATTTTCACTCCATCATATCTGAAGCAATTGGGTATTTCAATAGGGTAAAATAAAATCACACTACTGTTTACACATCAACAGACAGCAATTATTGAATAGTTTGCTTCGAAATGAAAACATGTCTTGGCATTTCATTAGAATTGTCTCCTTGGAGACAATTCTAATGAAATACCAAGATGTGTTTTCATGGAAAATAAGAAAAATATGCTATATTTGTGGTCTGTTTATTGTTTTCTGTAGCATGATAAAGGTACCACAAATTTGTTATTGCTTTTTGATACTCGCTACTTCTGATTTAAATTGGGTTTTTTTAATTGGGTATTTACGCAAATACGCAGCTTATCTGGAGCTCTGCATATGTTCCATAGCCCAGCTACTTGGCATTGAAGCCCAAGATCAAATTATTTTTAAATGCTGGTGTTTTGGTAAATATTGCTAACTTTCTCTTGTTCCATCCATCTATTATTGCATGTTTTTCTTGTTTTGTATGATTTTAATTGATCAACTACTAAGTTGAGGGTGGTGGTTGGCGAATGAGACGGCGTAAATTAACGGTATGGGTTCCTCCTTATAGGACTCACGATTTGCCTGGTTTGGCCCTCCGTTTTTATCTTTGGCTCTTTTGTTACCTGGGAGTTGAATTGGGTTATTGCCCATTATAAAAGTAGTAAGATTATTACTGATCCTACTGCTTTTGGGAGGGGCCAAGTGATCCTGGTGTGGCGAGGACCTGGCATCAGATCAGGATTATTCTGATTTCAGGGCTGAATATATATAGTTTTGTTATTGTAAATATTCAGTTCTGATTTTGGGATTTTCCCCCTTGAAAATGTACATGTACTTGTACAGGTAATATATGGGATTTAGTACTAAACCCATTGACCCGGCCTTAGCTGTTGATAGGCCGTTAAACCCCAACAAACAAACAACGGTCCATAAATGTTGCATTGACTGGAGAAATGGTCATTTGCAGCCAGTGTATACCCAGATTGGACTAGCTACGCCAATAAGCTCTATAAGTGACTGGTATGGTACGGCACCAGTAGCCGATTTCATCAAAATTGCAAAGTATACTTATCTAGCAAAGTATACTTTGAGGGAATAATCATTGATTTTTCCAAAATGAATTATTTGATACAGAACTAATGATTGCATACATTTGATGATTAAAACTATGCAGAATTATTATACTGAATTTATTACATTATCACAGCCAAAATGGCTGTGATAATGTAATAAATTCAGTATAATACAAATTAATAAATTTATCCTAAAATTGAAAATTTCTCCCTCAAAGTATACTTTGCGAGGAAAGTATACTTTACAATGTTGGTGAAATAGGCTACTGGTCAGGTTATTCTAATTTCCGGGCTGAATAAATATTTATTTTGACGCAAATATTCTGATTTTGGGATTCATCAAAATCAAATCTCATAAGCTCTACTTATGCAAGCACAGAGTGAAGATGTCTATGGGGATTTAACATGGGGACATTTTTTTACAATTTCAGAAATACTCGACCGATTTTTAAAATTTAACTTTTGTTTTCTTAGATCATTTCCAAGCTATCTAGCTAGGTTTCGGAGTCAATTTCCAATTATTATTTTTTTATTATTTTTTTTTACTCCTCCCACACTCCTACCTCTTTTTCCCCCCATGTTAAATTCCCATAGAGAAATCGATTTTTAGTAATAAAACCAATATTTGACCAAATTTCATGAAATAAAAAGAAGGCTCATTCTTAAATTTTCTTTTAATTTAATATTATCGAAAAAAATAAATTATTTTTGAATGGTTTATATGGCCATAAAATTTGGGCAGCTTTCGTGAAACAGACTATAGGTTAAATATGGGATCTAACCCGTTGGCCCGGCCTTAAATGACCGTAGCTGTTGATAGGCCGTTAAACACCAACAAACAAACAGGCCTCGACAATCCACTTGTCCGATCGTGCCCGTTGGCCCGGCCTTAAATAACCATAGCTGTTGATAAACACAAATAAATCAGTCGATCGTATGGACGAGTGTTAATTTCAAGAAATAATGTAGCATTAACATTAAAATGATTCGATAAGTTGAATACGAAACTGGACGAGTGGAAACTTCAGAATTTGTGGAGGCCTGGGGGCCGTTTAACTAAACTTTGTAAGTGCAAAATTATGAGAGTCTGTAAATTTCACATCAACACTGTTTTCTTGTAAACAATTATTGGATTTAAATTTATTCAGCATAGGCTGCATATAAATCTAAATCCATCAATTTAAATTTCCAGACGATCCTAATTTGCACTTACGAACATTTTAGTCGTACAAAGTTTAGTGAAACGGGCGCCAGATATGTGGTATGGTGCCTTTCTCAGTTCACACCCCATCTATTGCGTTCCTTGTATGTCCCTATATGTTATTTTGATTGCTAGTCTCAAAAACATGCGTTGACAGCACTTCAGAATCATTTCCATTGGAAATGATTCTGAAGTGCTGTCAAACCATGTTTTTATATGTACATAACGGAATTATTACCGCAATTATTCAACAATCGGATGATTCACATTTTACTTGCCATAAATTATATTTGAGAATAAAAGTAGTGTTTTTATTTTGCATTCCAATGCTATACCCTTTGTTTTGCAGTAGGTGTCGGTATACAATGCATATGTGGTCGTGACTGGAGAAATTGGGCTTATGGGATTTGTGATCAGCATAGCTCCTGATCAAATAGCACAGGCCTGTAGCCAGATAGCGATTTTTATTGCTTGTTGGAAGCTTTCAGGGAAGGGAGGTTGCGAGTTCAATCCTCAACCTCGGCGTGAAAAACAGTACCGGTATTTCCATGGCACTGGTCTGTCGGATGAGACATTAACCCTTGCAATGCGAAATTAATTTGTGTCGTCTGCTGAATATTTTCCATTTTTCTCATCAAAAACTTGGTTTGGCAGCACTTTAAAATCATTTCCAATGGAAATGATTCTAAAATGCGGCCAAACCATGTTTTTATTGAGAGAAAAGACAAAATATGTATTAACAGCAGACTACTATTTTCGGTTCCCGCATTCTAAGGGTTAAACTGTGACCAGTCTATATAACCTTAGCTGTTGCTATTAAGACGGTAAATCCCATTCACTGTCATACCTTGTTCTGACTAAACTACACTGAAAGACAATAAGCCGAGTTTGGTCAGTCATTTGCCCGTTTGCCAAGGCCATTATAACTGCCGAACATATTATGTAAGAGACTATATTCCGGAGCACGACACTTTATCCAAACCGATTGGATCACCAATTGCAAATGTGGTTGTGACTGTGAAATGTGGCTAATGGGATTTGTCACCAAGGTAGCTCCTGATCACTCCTATAGCCTGATAATGATCTACATTGCTTGTAGAAGCATGACAGGAATTGTTTGTTGCTTCAGGGCCTGAAAATAGCAGCTTTTACCAGTAGGTCCGGGACCTAACAATGAAAAAAATCAAAGGTCCGTGGATTATTTTTGAAGGTCCGAGAGGATAATCGCAAGAAAAACGGTAGAAATATGTGTCTGTTTCATACTAAATGACTCGCCACACCATGTGCAAATACTCGACTGTGTCACCAAAAATTATCTTATACGACGATAATCAGAACGGATTTAGCATCACCACCGAATGATGATTGCAATTTCATTTTTATCACAGGTCCGGCGGACTTTTTGCTTGTAAAGTACAAAGGTCCGACATTAAAATTTGCAGGTCCAAGACCTCGGACCAGTGCTATTTTCAGGCCGTGTGTATCACTATTGGTGTTTAACGGCCTATAAACAGCTAAGGTCATGTAAGGCCGGTCAAACGGGTTCTATCCCATTTTAACCTGCATACTAATTGCATACTCCCACCTGACAGGACTTTCATTGACGGAATGGAGACCAGTGCAGATCCTGATCAGACTGTGCGGATGCACAGGCTGATCTGGATCTGCGCTGGTCGCAAAACCCATAAGCCCCATTTCTTCAGCTGCAGCCACATGTGTTTTCCTCTTTGTAGTTGCAACCAGATCATCTTCCCAAGTTATGTTATGTGATCCTGAGCAAGGCTGCATCGTGACACTTTAGCAGCATGCGCCCGTCACTGACATATAACAAAATATGTGACTAGACCCTGCACATCCGCACAGACTGATCATTGTCCCACACCAGGGGCCCGTTTTACTCAACTTCGTACGACTAAAATGTTGGTAAGTGAAAAATGATAGTCTGTAAATGTCACATTAACAATTTTTTCTTGTAAACAATTATTGGATTTACATTTATTGACCATAGGCTGCATGTAAATCCATCAATTGAAATTTCCAGACGATCCTAAATTGCACTTACGAACATTTTAGTCGTACGAAGTTTAGTGAAACGGCCCCCTGTACCGCCAGTCCACACCCCGTCGTGCTTCTAACAATCAATATCGATCCTTATCAGGCTACGGGAGTGTGTTAGTTGATCAGGAGCTACACCCGTATCCCATTAGCCCACATTTCTCCAGGTGGGTGGTGGGTGGTGGTCGGGCGAATGAGACGGCGTAAATTAACGGTATGCGTTCCTCCTTATAGGAATCACGATTTGCCTGGTTTGGCCCTTAGGTACTTTTTTTATCTTTGGCTCTTTAGTTACCTGGGAGTGGAATTTGGTTATTGCCCATTATAAAAGTAGTAAGATTATTACTGATCCTACTGCTTTTGGGAGGGGCCAAGTGATTCTGGTGTGGCGAGGACCTGGCATCAGATCAGGATTATTCTGATTTCAGGGCTGAATATAGTTGTTATTGTAAATATTCAGTTCTGATTTTGGGATTTTCCCCCCATTTGTGTACATGTACTTGAACATGTGCATGTGCATGTACTTGTACAGGTAATTTATGGGATTTAGTACTAAACCCATTGACCCGGCCTTAAATGACCGTAGCTGTTGATAGGGCATTAAACCCCAACAAACAAACAACAGAAACTATGATAGATTTTCCAAATCAATATCTGCGAATCCGGCCATAGTACAAGGGAGATAATTCCAGAAATGTGGTGGTGACTGCAAAAATTTGTTTATTTATTGGTGTTTAACGGCCTATCAATAGCTGAGGTTATTATTTTAAGGCCGGGCCAACGGGTTTAATCCAGCATTTAACCTGCTGAACTTGGGGGGTAAATCCCAAAATCAGAACGGAATATTTACATAGATAAATATATATTCAGTTCTGAAATTAGAATAACCTGACTTGGTGCCAGGTGCATACCACACCAAAGTCACTTGGCCCCTTCCCCTAAAAGTAATAACGTAAGATTACTATTCATTGGTGGAATGGCGAACAGTGCAGATCCTGGTCAGACTGCGAATGCACAGGATGATCTGGATCTGCACTGGTCACAAAACCAATAAGTCCAATTTCTCCAGTCACAGCCACAAATGAGCTCACAAAATTAACAAAACATGCCAAAAACATCCCTCAATCTATTATCAACTTCTTTTCCTCTTTGATTTTTAACCTCTCGGCCTTGCTGATTTTCTTTGGCGGTGGTGCCGAAGGTCGTTCAATAATGTTCATGCCGTAAATCTCGTCCTGGTCTGGTTTTGTCTGAATCTCTGGTCCCAATGACGACCACATGTAGCAGAGCTCTGGAGCTGTGGCCAGGGTGGGGTAGGGGGCATGTTTCGCGTGGTAGTAGTCTGAGGGGGCATGGCACACAAACTCCATGCAGTCTAGTTTCCGTGGCAGGTCTTCCTCCGGACCTGACAGTGGAAAGAGATGGAGGTGTAAGGGTTTAACATCCCAGCGACGATGAACCTGTAATTCACATGTATGAGCTGCACCACATAGCAACCAAACTCAAAATCACTTGTAAGCTAATAAACATTTTGATTATTATAACTAACAAAAATACATAAAATACCTCTTGCAGAAGCTATTTTCAGTACTATATTAACCACCCTCGATCCAGACTGGTTTAATCAACACAGCTGATAGTGTATGAAATGATTAGGCGAGACATGGAGGGATATATATTACCGAGGAGGTAGGTCTGTGGGTTAAAAATTGGTGGTCATGCCGCAGGCTGTATAAAATTTAACCTGAAATTGGAGGGGTTAGAGGAAGAAGAGGAAGAACAAATCAGTGGAAGAAGGGGGCTAACTCCATAAGGAGTTAGTCCCCTTCTTCCATCGATTCCTTCAATTGCATTATTTTCTCACAGACGAGGATCGTTATTCCTATTGAACATGTCTGTTTTAAATGGCAGGTCTTTTTTCTGAGTATGTATGGATTCCGCTGGCGATCGCCACTTTCGCAATTGGCGATAAAAATAAACAATTAGCGATAAAAAATTCCACACCAAAGTCACTTTGGCCCTTCCCCTAGAAATAGTACGATTACGAATAATAGTAATACTCACATAAGGCGTATAACCAGATTCAACGGTCACATACAAAAATGCCAAAGATGTACGCGAGGCCCAAACCAGATCTCTGATAAGGATGAACCCCAATCGTTAAATTACCCATCCCATGCTCCCACCTGTCACCCACGATGCCTAAGGCGAGGTTTGAACCCACACAACATCTGCTATTGAAGTCCAGTGCACTAATTTCTCGGCCACAACCAATCGCACCCCAATGATAGTTATTCCTACCGAGGATATACGTCTGTGGGTTAAAGCCGGTCATGCGGCGAGCGGTGGACGTGGGCAGCAGCCAGGTGATAACGGCCGACTTCTCGTAGTACTGGTCCTGCAGGAAGCCCCGGATCTGGGCGTAGTAGACGTCCGCCTCATCATCAACCAGCGACACCACGTCCCCCACCTGGTAGTACTGACCCTGTAGTGGACAATACCAGGGGGCCGTTTCACTAAACTGCGTATGACTAAAATGTATGTAAGTGCAAAATTATAATACATGTAGTCTGTAAATTTCACATTAACATTGTTTTCTTGTAAAAAATGATTGGATTTACATTTATTCAGCATATGCAGCCTATGCTCAATGAATGTAAATCCATCAATTGAAATTTCCAGACGATCCTAAATTGGCACTTACGAACATTTTAGTCGTACGAAGTTTAGTGAAACACAAATACCAGATTAGGTAAATAGAACAGACTATGTGGTGTCTTTCAGGGCTCCAGATAAGGAATTAGTAATTGAGTATTGTCACTCTATCATTTCTGAAGCAATTGGGTAAAATTTTAATTGGGTAAAATAAAATCACTACTGTTTACACATTAACAGACAGCAATTATTGAATAGTTTGCTTCAAAATGAAAACATCTTGGCATTTCATTAGAATTGTCTCCTTGGAGACAATTCTAATGAAATATCAAGATGTGCTTTCATGGAAAATAAGAAAAATATGCTATATTTGTGGTCTGTTTATTGTTTTCTGCAGCATGATGAAGGTACCACAAAATTATTATTGCTTTTTGATACTCGCCACTTTTGATTTCAATTGGGTTTTTGGCAATTTTAATTGGGTATTTAATCTGGAGCTCTGGACTCTTTTCACATCAGGTGAAGCTTGGAAACGTGTAGATTTTCCGAGGTTTGTCGAGGAATTCATATACTTTGCAAGATGAGCGGAATCAAATGTCAGAAAAGTGAAGCTAAGGTCAAATAGAGACGGGACCACAGTTCTAAAGTCTCATCCGACAGACCAGTGGGATGGAAATACTATGAAAGTATTTTTGATGCCTAACGTGAGGTTTGAATCCACAACCTCCGGATTGGAAGTCTAACCCCTAGACCAGTCCATCCCTATCAAATGTCAGAACTTGTAAATAACCCTGCAGTTGCAGATACATAGAGAATAGCAGATTGTCATTTGATATCAGACGGGGCTTGGATCCAAGTGTCACGCGAAGGTACTCAGAAGATTGAAATAATATAATACAGTGCAGTTCTCCAGATAAGTTTTGTATCTAACAAGTATTATACCCCCAAATTTCAAATTCAATGCGTATTTTACTTTTTACAAATGTATTATTGATTCTCTTCCTTATTAAATGGAGAACAAATGATAAAAAAAATCATTAAAACTTCACTTATTTCAGCTGCAAAAAGCATTGCAGCTCAACTAAGTAAATGTTCTCAACTTTATTACAGTATTTCTACTACTCAATTTGAAATCAATGCGTATTTTCACATTGGTGTGAGTATTTTGTACTCTCACTTTTGATAATCAATGCATATTCTGCTAAAATCAGTGCATAAAATACGCCAATACGCACCTTATCTGGAGCTCTGACTGTGACATATTCTCATGTTAAGTGCATGAATGAAACCCACAAGTCACAGCATAGACAATGGAAGTGAAATGTGTTGACAAGCTGGTGGATAGATATCAAGGTGCATGATCACGTGGTTACAACAGCAAAAACGTCGCCCACTCCAAAGTAAGTATTATTTGATATTTTCCTTAATATGCAACGGATTTTGATGAAATATGGCCCAGCTAACGCGTATTCATGAGCTGCATTTGGTGGTCCAGGGAGTTCAGCACAGATTTATGTCGTTTTTGCGAAGAATCGATTTCCGTGTCTACTGACACGGAAATAGTTTGAGCGAAAATACAAAGACCACCAAATGCAGCTTAACAAAACGCGTTTGATGCGCCATATTTCATCAAAATCCGTTACGTAATAAGGACAAGATAAAAGAATACATACTTTGTATCAGATGGATTCTGGAAGTTTCAGTACTTGTTGTTGTTGTTAGTACCACGTGATCATACATCTTGGATATGGTGAATATAATGTGCAGTAACATTTATCATTGTGGAGTTACAGAAACAAGGTACCGTGCAACATCTCTAAACCAGTCACCCTGAGAAATCTACAGGTCTGAATTAGAGAATGTCCACTGCACTCCAGGAATATGTGAAGTTCAATACATATTTATGTTTGATTTGCAATCATGAACAGACATTATCATCATTTAGAAATTACAGTAACACATACAGCGACTGTCAATTTAATCTCACGTTGCATGTATACGGACTGGGATCATTTTACAGGGCGAAGTGGGCGAAATTCTCTCCCTAAATTGTCCAACTTCTCCCTATTTTAAGTTGAGGGAGAAATTTTTCACTATATAAAACAGAAACTTTGGAAAAATGGTCTATTTTCTCAAATTGTTCGTGAAAACTTCTCCCTATTTTGAAGGGCTAACTTGAACCCTGACGGATATAATCTTTGCTAACAACTGGCTAAATGCATTGTGTGATTAAGTTGACAATCATTCTGGTGAAATCTATATTTAATCGCAATGATATTTTCGGAGTGTGTAAAGCACGTCTGCTGTACATACGTCATGATAAACACTGTCTCCTGTTACTACCGTGGAAACCGCTGTCGGAGCTTTCATTGGCTGCTGAAACATGCAATATAAACATGACAAAAGTTATTAGGTTTTCCCCAGGATTAAACAGGAATTCCCACACGGAAGCGGTGTCGTCTGTTAATGTGTGCTTTCACACCCCAGCGCTCCAGATAAACTGCGTACATGTATTTGCTTAAATACCCAATTAAAATTGCCAAAAACCCAATTGAAATCAGAAGTAGCGAGTATCAAAAAGCAATAACGATTTTGTGGTAGCTTTACCATGCTGCAGAAAACAATAAATAGACCAGAAATATACATGTAGTATATTTTTCATATTTTCCATGAAAACACATCTTGGTATTTCATTAGAATTGTCTCCAAGGAGACAATTCAAATGAAATGCCAAGACTTGTTTTCATTTTGAAGCAAACTATTCAATAATTGCTGTCTGTTGATGTGTAAACAGTAAAGTGATTTGATTTTACCCAATTAAAATTTTGAAATACCCAATTGCTTCAGAAATGATAATACTCAATTACTAACTCCTTATCAGGAACTCTGACACCCTGTATACTATTTGTTGGAAGAATGATAGATGTTTCAATGACGGAATGGCAAATAGCTGTAATATTTCACCTCAACAGTTATTTATGGTTGGCAGCATCAAAAATATGGAACAAGATAACCCAAGTCAGTTAAAATTCATCTAACATAGTGTATGTCAGTGCTCCAGATAACGAATTAGTAATTGAGTATTGTCACTCCATCATTTCTGTAGCAATTGGGTATTTCAAAATTGTAATTGGGTAAAATACTAAAATAAAATCACACTACTGTCTACACATCAACAGACAGCAATTGTTGAACAGTTTGCTTTGAAATGAAAACATGTCTTGGCATTTCATTAGAATTGTCTCCTTGGAGACAATTCTAATGAAATACCCAGATGTGTTTTCATGGAAAATAAGAAAAATATGCTGTATTCGTGGTCTGTTTATTGTTTTCTGCAGCATGATAAAGGTACCATAAAATTTGTATTGCTTTTTGGTACTCGCTACTTCTGATTTCAATTGGTTTTTGGCTATTTTATTGGATATTTGAGCAAATATGCGGCTTATCCAGAGCTCTGGTATGTTAACTATAAATTTCGAAATTTTATGTAGTATTCACTATACCACCAGTGAATATGAGAGCTTAATTCATATCTCTCATAGCAACTGTTAAATAGAAAAACTAAATAATACACAATAAGTCACAATGATTGCTAGTTTTACATTAACCCGAAATTTCTGTCTGTAACTACAGCCAGAATGCACAAAGGTTCTTTTTCTGTCAAATAGACACAGTATGTTGTTCATAAATCCTATGTGTGCATGTCTAAATAATTCAGCAAATGGTCAACAATAATTACAGTTGTAATCAGGTATAAATCATTTCTTAAGAAAAGAAAATAGCTATTATTCGTATGTGTTAAGTTGAGCAATAATAAAAGTAATAAGAAAATGTGGCCTGTCAGCACAGGAATGCCCCCGGTGGCAGATTTGAGAAACTGTGGCAAAGTTAATTTTATCCCGTCAACTATGTCGCTACTAGACGTGAAAAGCAGGTACGTGTATTTTTTCTCGTTCACGTCTAGTAGATACGTCATTATGTATGACGTTACGTCATTATGTGAATGACGTAACACGATAATCTTGTCGCTTCAGAAGACAAACTTATGAGGCCACAAATGCATTTTTAGAGACATTTGAACAACTTTGATGTGGTTAACGGGATAAATAGAATATTATTATAGTGTCATGAACGTGAATAAATATCTGACTCGGCTCGAAATCGAAATCAGGATGTGCTCGGCAAGCCTCGCCCATCCTGATTTCTCAGCCTCGACAGATATTTATTCACGTTCATGACACTATACTAATATTCTCTATATAACCAAAAGTGATAAGTATTCATAAGCACAGTTGTGAAGTTGTGTGAAGGTCATTTAAGGGCAGCATGATTGTGTGACATTTTTGCACAAGTATCATGTATTGAAATATTAAAGTAATCTTTCAAGGGAAATAGAAGATTTGAGAAACTCCGGCGAACTTCTTAATGTGTGAAAAAGTTTACAGTTGTGAAGGTGAAAAGGTCATATTAAGGAGAGCATGAATGTGTGGCATTTGCCCACAATACAAAGTAATACTTCAAGGGATATAGAAGTTATGACAATTGAGAAACTCCGGCAAACTTCTTAATGTGTGAAAAAGTTCACAGTTGTGAAGGTCAAAAGGTCATATCAAGGGAAGTTAATTGTGACATATTTTAGATATTTTCCATCTGAAAAAAATATTAGTATTATAAAAGTAATACAAACTAATTATTCTGAAACAATTTTTACCATTGTAGGTTTAGAAAATAATTGTTTGCCTGTACAGAAAATGGACCCCATCTTAACTTTTACATGTTGAATTTGGCTGCCACTGACTGGGTCACTTGTCATAGGGTCACTGGAATTACCGGAAACCTCTTATTTACCGAAAACCACCGAAATACCGGAAACCCCTGTAAATCACTATATAATGTCATAAATAAGTGTTTGTCGTGTCATAAATGGTTTGTTTACTATATTATGAGATATATATGCACTAATTACAAACTATTTGTTTGAAATAAAATGAGTTAGGATCCTCTTGTTTGGTGTTTAATTCCAAATTCAGATCGACTGTGAAATTTACCGGAAAACACTCGCAGTTACGAACGGACAGTACTAATAGTCTGTTCCTCACAAATAATAGATAATAATAGTATCTTAGGCATGGTATAATAATTATTATAATTATTATAATTACTATAATGATTAAATATTATGTTTCAAATATGATTCCAGATTCCAGAATAGCGTGATATATATTACCGGAAAACACATTCGTGGACTCGATTTACCGGAAAACACCTTCGCTGACTCGATGTCCGTGATTTACCGGAAAACACATGTGGTTAGAAAACATTATATCAACAATTGAGAGTACCGGTTGTACTGCGATTTACTGTGTGTCAATAAGCGAACGTGGACGTTTCATCAAAGACTGCCACCTAACAAAGAAGTCGTTCAATGCACAGCGACATAAAATTAACAAACTTATTGGTAAGCTGAAAGTGCATAATATTAACTTAAACCGGATACGTTTTCCCAAGGACTACGACAAGGATATGGTACATTTTAATAACAAGGGACTGGAGAAAATGTTCTATGCCATTCGTGCTTGTTTATTATAGCTAGGGACTGGATATGTTGTTTAAATTGTATTATTGTATTGTAAAACAATTATAAACTAATTATATTCCATATGTGATTTGTTGTATTTTAGATGCACCCTTTCTGCTGATAGCACTCCATACGCTAGCAAACAGTGACTACTGGTCAGCTAGCGAACAGTGTAGATCATGATCATGGTCACAAGCTGATCTACACTGATAGACGGAATTACACATTGAGTCGGCGCTGCTATTAATTAATTGGATTACATAATTGATATCATTGTGAAATTTAATTAACATTTATAACTAAGAGTTTGTGAAAATTGGCATGCATGTGAAATGCCTTACGCATTTTACGTGTTTTTCCGGTAAATCATTGATATAATGACATACACTAACATCTAGTATATTACAAATGTTTGTTGGTATATCCCCCTGACGAGTATGACTGGCAGATTACGACGCCTTGCATACATATACTGTACACACACTACAAACATAATTTTATACAAAATGGTTTTCGGTATATTCCCCTGACGTGTTTTCCGGTAAATCACGGACATCGAGTCAGCGAAGGTGTTTTCCGGTAAATCGAGTCAATGAATGTGTTTTCCGGTAGTATATCACGCTAATCTGGAATCTGGAATAATAATACTATCTACACCAGACAGCATCATATTTGAAACACAATATTTAATCATTATAGTAATAATAATAATTAATTATACCATGCCAAGATACTATTATTATCTATTATTTGTGAGGAACAGACTATTATATAATATACTGTACACACACATGTGTTTTCCGGTAAATCACTGACATCGAGTCAGCGTAGGTGTTTTCCGGTAAATCGAGTCAACGAATGTGTTTTCCGGTAATATATATCACGCTAATCTGGAATAATAACACTATCTACATCAGACAGCATCATATTTGAAACACAATATTTAATCATTATAGTAATTATAATAATTATTATACCATGCCTAAGATACTATTATTATCTAATTGTGAGGAACAGACTATTAGTACTGTCCGTTCGTAACTGCGAGTGTTTTCCGGTAAATTTCACAGTCGATCTGAATTTGGAATTAAACACCAAACAAGAGGATCCTAACTCATTTTATTTCAAACAAATAGTTTGTAATTAGTGCATATATATCTCATAATATAGTAAACAAACCATTTATCACACAACAAACACTTATTTATGTTATTATATAGTGAATTACAGGGGTTTCCGGTATTTCGGTGGTTTTCGGTAAATAAGAGGTTTCCGGTAATTCCAGTTACCGCTTGTCATAATTACTTGAATATGTTATTTTCATAATATGAACACTCGTTTCAGTTAAAAAATATAGAAAATCTTTCACAATTAACTGCTCAAGTGCGAATCAGATCCGAGTCTCTATTCTGCCGAGGAATCCTATGAGTGGAATCGTAACTCTGCCTACGGACAGCACAGGAGTAGATTGCAAGAGTTACCATTCGAAACTACAATGTACTTTTTCACTGTGTAGCGTGGTGTAGCGATATAGTGCAACCTGTTGCATATAAAGATAAAGCAGAAAGCGTGCAGCTAGCGCAAGAAGAATTGACAGAAAATTGATGTGTTTGTGTTCTGGTTGTAAGTCGCCCTGCGTTGTAGACAGAAATTTTGGGTTAGTTTTATATTTGTAGCTTTCATTGATGAAGATCAACAAATAATATATTGATTCATCAGTCATGTTTTTTTCATCGCCAAGGTCAGGGCCGTAGCCAGAGGTAAAAATCTACTGAGGCAAATCTTATGAAACGTGTATCCAGTGGGAGCGCGTAGCGCGACTCGCATCGTCAAAAATTCTACCGAGGCAGTCCTCAACGTGGCTACGGCCCTGCATGTCATTAAAGCCATTGAAAATTTCACTCTTTCTGTGCTCCACAAACGGTCATATCTGGTTGCAAATGACAGGAAATCTTACATTTTTCTTAAAAATTATCCGTCTACCCTTTCCTTTTGTGGCAACTTGTTTAGAACTCGTAAGTCGATATTTCGAAGGTTTGTTTCTGGAACTCTTTCTTAGCACTGGCCCTGGACCATTGTCACCGTTTCCATTGCTCTTCTTTGTCTGACACGACCCATTGTTTATAGCACTTTCTTTGGCGCCAGGGGCCAATTTCACGACACAAACATTGCAGATAATATCGCCTTCAGGACCTTTATTCCACATTGTGGAAGCATTTGATTTGCAAGAACTGCAAACAGGCTTCACGCCTAATGGCATTTTCAGTTGCTAAGCTTGTAAATTTGGTCAGAAACTGGTTGAAAATAATGGAAAGTGAATGCAGTGAAATAATGTGATACAGCGGTAAAAGTAGACGGCATCCGAATTATCTTTCTCCAGATTGAAGAGTTTCTCAGGGGACGTAACTAGCATACTGTGCGAAACGTTCAAAATGGAACCCAACGCCATGTACATATATTTCCTAAGGAAAACAAAAGTATTTCGTTGTCCCACGTTTCGCGCACCAACTAACGGAATTAACCTACATATACCGGATACTGCCAGGTGCACCCTTACTGGTGGGAAAGAAAGAAAGAAAGAAAGAAAGAAAGAAAGAAAGAAAGAAAGAAAGAAAAGAAAGAAAGAAAGAAAGAAAGAAAGAAAGAAAAGAAAGAAAGAAAAGAAAGAAAGAAAGAAAGAAAGAAAGAAAAGAAAAAGAAAGAAAGAAAGAACGGAACACATATGATCCGTCAAGGGAACAGTTGTCAGAAGATAACAAAGTGCGCCGGGTTGCGGTTTAGTTTGTGATCAAAATACGTTCAAATGAGTGGTAACAGTATATCTATCTATCTATTTTTATAAATTTTCGACATCATTTAAGGAAAATATTACTGATTACAAGCTTAAATGCTTACAGTAAGGCCTCGACACCAGGTAAATAGATAAATTATGCAAATGTGTACACGCCGTAGTTGTGAATGAAAAAAATCCAGACAGGTGTGATTCGGGTTTACACACCATTAATGCGCGACCAAAATAGTCCGTTTTATTTGTGGAAAATGAACGGCTAAATATGAGGTTCCATTGGTTTTTCTTCAATTAATTATGTACCAAAGATATACATTCTAATAAATGTGAAATATAAAATAGCATAAAACTAGTCGTTAACAATGACCTAGATACAAGATGTATACATACGCGCCACAAGAAAAAATAGCACCGTGATATCTGACTGTATTTTGAGAACCGGCTACATAAGCTGCGAGAGGTTCGCAGCTAAACACGAATATCGAAGCAAGAAGCTGCCTGAAAGGAAATGGAAATTAAAAGAAATGTTTCCCAATGTTAAGTCTACGATTGTGACCTTGCCATTGGTGTTAGCGGGGGTCTGATTTCGAAGAGATCGAAAATAGGACAACCCCCTAGTTGCGAACGGTAACTCGAATAATTACAATTCGTCCCGTACCGTCCGTAGCTATATCTACGGACGGTGCGTACGCACCCGCCCCCCCCCCCCCCTTAACCCTTTCACTCTTAACCCGCATGCCTGTATAGTGGTATTGGCAAACAGTGTAGATCCAGATGAGCCGGCTCATAACGAGCCGTCTCATCAGGATCTGCACTTTTTGCAATTAATTTTCATAATTTGGAGAACAAAAACACCCCATGTTCATAAATGGACTGGTCTGAAAATCATTTTGTGATGATTTACGGGTGAACGGGTTAATCTGCCGAGGTTGTTCGTGGATGTGCAAAGACAATGTTTAGCCGTTCGCGCCGTCGATAACGCATCCCCCCCCCCCCCCCCCTAAAATAATTCCTGCGTACGGGCCTGAGGTCTGTATTAGTACCCGGTTAGCTCAGTCGGTTAGAGCGATGGTCCGGTAAACCCGAGGTCCAGGTTTCGATCCCCTGGCCGGTGCATATTGTTCTCGCCCTGTGACGTATAGGCGAAATAAGACGAAAACACACAATTGCGCACATTGGCCGTGCCTATACCGTGTGTTGACATCAATATACACACGTGGGCAAGTGCCCGCGCCATACTTGTTTACAGAAATCTGACATGGCAGTTTGACAGTCTGGTAACATCCGATATTTCACAAATTACGTCCAGTTCCTTTATAACATAATTGAAAATGAAAGATGCAGTGTCAATGGGCTGTTTTAATAAAGTTGTAAAAAAATAAATGCTTTTAAAAGGTCAGCAAAATAGCCTTGACCCACATCAGTAACTCTGTCATGGTTGGTACCCAGCTCGAGAAATCCTGCACAACCCCAATACAGAACAGGTGCACCACGCAGCGCTAAACCAGGTACCAACCGGCTGGGTCGCAGCTGGAACAACACGTTATTTTCTTGATTTGAAAATCAAATAAAGACTCATATCTGTGGTGATTTTGCTAAATTCCTCGATATATTGTAAGTTTACACCTTCTTGTAATTATTTATTATCATATTGTAGGCGATCGTCCATCTTTTCATTGAACATTTCGCAACCGCATGGGTTTTCTAAAACTGGAAATCCTGCGAAAACGGCACGTCCCGATTCAATCCTAATTTGCATATTTAATTAGTCACTTTCCGTAAGTAATATTTCAAGAATCCGAATTTGTCTATCTGTTAAGTTAACAGTATGTGTTAGTTGAGTTTCTTATTAATAAACCTACATTCATGATTTACAGAACATGTTGTCATATTATTGACGATTTCTGTGTGTTTATAGGCATACCAATCTGGGGCCCGTTTCACTGAACTTGGAACGACTAAAATGTTCGTAAGTGCAAATTCAGGATCGTCTGGAAATTTCAATCCATTAATTGTTTACAAGAAAACCAACAGCCTATAAGATCCTTGTCCGACCCCAGCTTGAATACTGTTCCTCCGCCTGGTCACCATATACAGATATCGGTACTGCAATCTACCAGCTCGAGATCATCCAAGAGGGCAGCTTGCTGGACCATGCGCAACTATGACCGCACCTCTAGTGTTACTGAAATGCTAAAAGTCCTAGAGTGACGGTCTCTCGCACTCCGACGCATAGAAAACCGATTGTCTATGCTGTACAAAATCACAAATGACCTTGTTGCCATACCTAGCCATTCACATCTGTCCCTAAATCCTAGGCAAATGCGAAATTCTCGTGCACCCTCTTCAATAACGCTTACCAACTGCCACCATAGACTATTATAAATTTTCCTTCTTTCCTTATACAATATCAGTATGGAACTCCCTCCCAATCAATAAGGGTTCCAACATTACCCTCAATACGGACAATAGAACAGTTCAACCTGGCCATCTGCCATATTGACCACTGTCCCTCACCCTAGGTTCTCAGCTCTGTTTTTACTTTTATCTAATTAACCCTCTACTTTACATACTTCATGTCTTTACTGCTACTAATCCCCTTGTCAGATTGACGCATGCCTGTCTAAATCCCCACCTGGGGTTTGACAGTATAGGAAGATAGATAGAAACAATGTTAATGTGAAATTTACAGACTATCATAATTTTGCGTTTACGAACATTTTAGTCATACAAAGTTTAGTGAAATGGGCCCCAGGGCCGTAACTAGCTGCACATTTTCCGCTTTATATGCAATAGACATAGCACTATGGCTTTACTAGCAAAGAAAATGGTAAAAAGTCAGATATTGAAAAATAGAAGTTAAACTTAATCATAATATAGAGACGTGGCATGTTAGTCTCTATAGGCAACAGCCTGAACAGGTTGCACTATATCGCTACACCACACTACACAGTAAAAATGTGCGTAATAGCATTTACACACATAGCACACTAAAATATAGAAAAAACCTGCAGGGTGTTAAAGGTACATGACCACGCAATAGGTATGCTCTGTATATCAGGGACATAATCTGTGACACTTTCTGGCAAAATAAACAATGGTTCACCATTACCCCACGTATTGATTGGCATTATTATACACCATGTAAATTTCCACACTGATAACAGGGGCGATAACCGTGTTTCCTTAAAATGTTAACGGACATTACTATTTATTCTCTGTATTTATTTATTTTTATGTGCAATGCTCATACTTTATAATCTGATAATTCCAGCACAAAAATATTCACACAATTCCCTAACATTTGATTGGTCCGTAGCAAGTCTCTGTCCAAAATTTATTTCCTAGTAAACTCCCATGCCGAACTACTTTCCGTAACCGTCGGGCGCAGTTAAAATAATTCTTAAGAAAACGGAAAATAAATAAACACATTTTCTTGATGCACTTATTTCAAATGCTGGAATTATAAGGAATGAATGGCCTTTTTGTGGAATTTATCGGGGATATAAACTTGGAAAAGTCGCGGGAATACTGGACGAGGCCTTCCGGCCTTCGTCCAGTATTCCCGCGACTTTTCCAAGTTTATACCCCGATAAATTCCACAAAAAGGCCATTCATTCCTATATTAAAAATATTATGTTTTTCAGCTGACACATTTAATTAGCATGATTAGTATAAATAATTAAAAAAATATCATGCCTCATTTGCATTTGAAAATAGCCTGATACCACCGCGAGTCACTATCAGTAAAATAAATATTACTAAATGATTATATCTGTATAGCGAGCACTCGTAATTTTTAGAACTGGTGGAATCGTGACACAATTATACACTTATTTAATTCCTATAAAGAACATGTTGTGCCTACTGAGTGGGCATGTACCTTTAACATTCATACTTCGCTATATTGTTATTGAGAGACAATTCTACAATATGACACAAAAATATTACCATAAACATACCTAATCAAATGTGTATTAGCAAAATTCTTAGGTCGCTCTCCACGAAGTAGAAAGTAAACAAAGAACACTTCAAACACACATTTGGAAAGACTATCCAGGTAAAAACCAGACGAGGCGAACCAAGTCCCGATATGTGTGTCAGGGAGCATTCTCCCCGCCACCACCCCGGGGATTTGTTTGATTCTTAGCAACAAAACGCGAACAGTAACTCTTGCAGTCCACTTATACAGATCTCCAGATAAGCTGCGTATTCAATTGTATTCAATGTAACCAGATGTGGAACCTATAAACTAGACACCAAAAGCCCTGCTCGATTTTTGTGTTTTTCATTGTCCTTCAGAGCTCCTTAAGCTGAGTATTTGCTTAAATACCCAATTAAAATTGCCAAAAACCCAATTGAAATCAGAAGTAGCGAGTATCAAAAACCAATACAAATTGTATGGTACCTTTATCAATAAAAACAATAAACAGACCACAAACGTATCATATTTTTCCTATTTTCTAAGAAAACACATCTTGGTATTTCATTAGAATTGTCTCCAAGGAGACAATTCTAATGAAATGCCAAGACATGTTTTTATTTCGAAGCAAACTACAAAAATGTATTCAATAATTGCTGTCTGTTGATGTGTAAACAGTAATGTGATTTTATTGAAATACCCAATTGCTTCAGAAATGATGGAGTGCCAATACATGTACTCAATTACTAATTCCTTATCTGGAGCCCTGGATAACTATGACTTGAGCATGTGTGTGTGTTGTGTTGTAGGACACAATGGAAGGGACTGGAGATGGGGAAAAGAAGGATGTGCGACGTCCTATGAATGCCTTCCTCATATTCTGTAAGCGCCATCGCAGCATCGTGCGTGAGAAGAATCCCGACCTTGACAATCGGAGCGTGACCCGAATCCTGGGCGACCTCTGGGCCAACCTGAAGGATGAGGAGAAGACGGTATACACAGACCTCGCCAAACAGGTGTGCATCATACTGTATTTATTATAATTAACACCCCAGGGGCTATGCAATTTCTGAATTTGTTTGTGTATTATTTTGCACAACACACACTAATTGTGATGTTTGAAATGAGTTGGAATGTGAAAATAACACGTTTTTGCTGAAAATATGGGAGGGTGGCTACTGTTATTGAGGGGGCTACTATTAAGTGAGGGGGCTATTGTTATTGAGGGGGCTACTATTAATGAGGGGGCTACTGTTATTGAGGGGGACTACTGTTAGTGAGGGGGCTACTGTTATTGAAGGGGCTACAGTTATTGAGGGGGCTACTGTTATTGAAGGAGCTACTATTAGTGAGGGGGCTACTGTTATGAGGGGCTACTATTAGTGAGGGGGCTACTGTTATTGAGGGGGCTACTATTAGTGAGGGGGCTACTGTTATTGAGGGGGCTACTGTTATTGAGGGGGCTACTGTTATTGAGGGGGCTACTATTAGAATAAACAACGTAGTTGCGGAAACATAACACCATGCTCCAGATAAGGTGCGTATTTTACACAATTATTTTAGCTAAATACGCATTGATTATCAAAAGTGGGAGTACAAAATACGCACAGCAATGTGAAAATATGCATTGATTTTCAAATTGAGTAGTGAAAATATTGTCATAAAATTGAAAATTCACTTAATTGAGCTGCAAAAAGCAAACAGTGTTCCTATTTAGTGAATGTTTCAATTTGTTATAATTTTGTTATCATTTGTTCCCTATTTAGTAATGGAAAAAATCAATAATCCATTGGCAAAAGTAAAATAAGCAATGATTTTGAAATCAGGGGGTATAGTACGTTTATATACAAAGCTTATCTGGAGCTTCAATGCTTGTAACACTATTTTTATACGACCGTCTTTAAAAACGGTACATATTATGTTTTACCGCAGGGCGGGCGGCGGATAGAAAAAGTGCATAGTTTGTGTACACAACTCTTCTGAAAGCGTTCAGTGGATCAATGTGAAACTATACACACGTCTTCTACACATACTGAAACTATACACACGTCTTCTACACATACTGAAACTATACACACGTCTTCTACACATACTGAAGATGTGCACCTTGATGTTTTTATGCCGAAAAATATTTTTAACATTAATATCACCTTTTTAACTTAGCCATTTTTTCTAAATTTTTGTATACAATTCTATATAAGGTACAGTGTTGTGTACACAACTCCTCTGAAACCGTTCAGTCGAACGATCTGAAACTATACACACGTCTTCTACACATATTGAAGATGTGCACCTTGGTGATTTTATGTCAATTTGTTTTTTTTAAATATCACCTTTTTAACTTAGCCATTTTTTCTACATTTTTGTATACAATTCTATATAGGGTACATAGTTTGTGTACACAACTCCTCTGAAACAGTTCCATCATTCGATCTGAAACTATACACACATCTTCTACACATATTGCAGATGTGCACATTGGTGTTTTTATGCCGAAATATATTTTTTTAACAAATTTTTTTAACTCAGCCATTTTTTCTAAATGTTTTTATCCAATTCTATATAAGTTCTACTATACACATCTCTACCTAAATTAGTATACCTGTTTATCACAACAAGAGGAAGAAATAATGTTATAGATTTTCAAATTCTCATTAATGTTTCTTGCCTTGGTAACAGCTTCACATTTCTGCATCTTCGCTGTCTGGCCCATCTTCAACGGGCATATTTTGTGACTTACGGCACTCTTGTTAAGTTTATGCTGCCATGCCATCTCTAGGTGTAAATATAATGTGTATACGTTATGGAAAACATGTATTTATAGATATCAAATCGATACAAATAGTCTCAGATATATCTTATCTAATTTTTTGTGTAATAGAGTTTATTGCAGTTTATTGCAGTCGGCCCAAAGGAACCACTACGATTAGCGCTCACACACTCACGCACACACTCACACACACACTCACACACTCACACACACTCACACACACTCACACACACTCACCATCACACACACACACACGCTCACAACACTCACCACACACACACACTCACACACTTCACCACACGCCCAAACACACACACACTCTCACACTCACACACTCACACACACACGTCTCCAAACATCAAACAACACACACAAAATAACACCACACACACTCACTCACACACTCACCATGACACACACTCACACACACACGTACACACGCTCACACACACACACACTCACACACTCACACACTCAAACACACACACACTCGTGTATAGGTCGAGAATGCTTAAAACGCGAGATTGTAATATGGCCCAGACAGAACACCGTACGATTCACATGTTTTACGAGCCGATTCTCATGACTCATGGGATATACATGTATATATTCAAAATTTATGATAATTTCCGTATTAAGTGACTTGGAAAGTTGACAAAACTTTCACGCAAATAGAATAACATTCATCATTTGCTATAAAATGTTTGTCAACTTTCGATGACTCTTACAGAAAATATCGCAGTTTCTGTAAATATTTTTTGTAAAAAATTGACATATCTTGTCTACAAAATTGCATGTCTCATCTCACCTGTATGATTACAGTACAAGGATGCATTTATGAAGGCGAACCCGGACTACAAGTGGCACAACCCGGAGAAAGGCCCCGCGCCAGGGGAAGCAGGGCGTGCCCAAGCCGACGAACATGAAGGTGATACGGACGGACATGGACATGCTGCTCGATGGCTCCATCATGCCCGGCAAACTGGCAGGTAACGCACGAATACTGCCGATTTGGTTTCGTGCTAGGAAATATATAATGATAATTCGAGCACAAAAATATTTACACAATTCCCTAACATTTGATTGGCCTGTAGCAAGTCTCTGTCCAAAGTTTATATCCCAGTAAACTCCCACGCTGAACTACTTTCCGTAACCGTGAGGCGCAGTTAAATCTTAAGAAAACGGAAAATAAACACATTTTCTTGATAAATTTATTTCAAATGCTGGAATTATAAGGAATGAATCCATGGCCTTTTTGTGGAATTTATCAGGGATATAAACTTGGAAAAGTCGCGGGAATACTAGACGAAAATTTATACCCCGATAAATTCCATTCATTCCTATATTATTTATATGTCACATTGTTCAACCAGTGACATGTCTGTAAAGTAAAACTTTGTAATTGGCATTGACCTCATGCCACTCACCTCATGCATGATCATGTGGTTACAACAGCAACAACAATGGCTGACTGTGTTGAAAGCACGCCCACTCCAAAGTAAGTATTATTTGATATTTATTTTCCTTAATACCCAATGGATTTTGAAGAAATATGGCGCAACAAACGCGTCGTCATGAGCTGCATTTGGTGGTCCTGGGTGTTCGGCACATACTTATGTCATTTTTGCGAAGAATCGATTTCCGTGTCTGTAGACACGGAAATTGATTCTTCGCAAAAACGACAAAAGTTTGGGCCAAAGTTCCGAGACCACCAAATGCAGCTCAACAAGACGTGTTTGATGTGCCATATTTCATAAAAATCTGTTACATAATAAGTATAAAATAAGAGAATACGTACTTTGAATCGGAGGGCTTCTAGAAGTTTCAGCATGTGTTGTTGTTGTTGTAACCACGTGATCATACACATTGTCATGCATTGTACATGGTATCAGCATCAATGCATCATACAGCCATTTGTTATTAGTAATCAGTCAATGTGCATCAAGTACCTCATGAAACTCGGTGATCGGGTGTAGTAAAGGGTGCCTGGCACCGGATCAGGAGTCTTTCGGTGTTGAAAGTTTTTATTGCTATGCTCGCCCACTACCATGCAGTGGCATTCCCATCTCTATCACAGGCATTTGGCGTGTTTTGGCTTTCATCAGTATAACTCTATACATATGTACAAGGCTTCTAACTTTGGTCGGACACGACCTCGTATCATAACAAAATAACATATTTAAAATTGTTATTTTCTATGCATTCTATGTATTTCGGCAGGATAACGATAATTCTCAAATGATCATATGAACTTGCCTCTACAATATTGACTTTAGAGCCGTAAACACATTATTTTGTTTATGATACGAGGTTGTGTCGACCTAGGAAAAGCAGCTGTAATTCGATATTCTTGCATAATTATGTTCTAACTACATGTATGCTGTTTTAGCAAGATAATAATTCTCAAATGAATATGTGCACTTTCTGCCAAAATATTCACATTAGCGTTAATAAAATCGCGGAATTTGTTACGATACGAGGTCGTGTCCAACCAAAGTTAGAAGTCTTGTTCATATATGAGTTACACCGATGAAAGCCGAAAGATGCCAAATGCCTGTGATCTCTATATGTGCATAGGGCTTATGGGATTTGTGACCAGTGTAGCTCCCGATCGAATAGCACACTTCTGTAGATCCTGATCTGACTGCGGATGCGCAGGCAGATCTGGATCTACACTGATCGCAAAACGCATAATACCCATTTATACAGTCACAACATATAATGTTGCTGTTGAAAGGACATAAAACACCTATCAATCAATCATAAAGCATAGCTGAACCTAGATTTAATTACAGACCCGTCCAATATGGGAGGTTTGAGCCTGTTGCTGAAGGCCGGGGAGCAGGCGGATGGCCGGTGCACCAGTCCAGTACCGGTCAGTGAGCCGACCACGAAGTCGCAACCCCGCGACACTGGTCTCCCAGCAACTGAAACCATGAGGAAACCAGTCTGGGAGACGAACCTGCGCCTGGATGGCCACGACCGGCCAGACATGACCAGTCAACACTTCCTGCCGACCAAACTGGGGGACAGTCGGGGCAGTGACACGGTCAAACAGACATGGGGGCAGTGCCTGCCGAAGGTGGACTCAGCAGTTAAGGCCAACGACAGTACGCGACCTGGTCAGTTGGTTGCCATGGATAGGAGAGTAAATAGTAACGCAAACACCTCAATTGTAGACCGGGGGACTCAGAGAGACACTAACGCCATACTCATGATGGATAAAGTGCGAACTATACCAGCTGATGTGAAAAGAGAGAGTCCCGATGCCGACAGTTCCATGCCAGCACACAGGGTGTTTCTCACGGAAGCGTTACGGGAAACTTGTGACAAGGGAAGCCTTTCGGAAATCGTGAAACGAGGCAATTCACCACTGACGCTGCTCCATAAAGACGGTGTGAAGCTGGAGCACGGCGCGTCACACAGTGTACAGTCCCTGCAGCAGCGGCAGGACGACATGAAGCAGAACCTCACCCAGCTCATGGTGACGGATGTGAAGGAGGAGGGGACGGGGGAGGATGACTCATCCCTGGTACCGTGCGGCAAGCTCGTCGTCAACCACATCATAGACCGCCTCTTCTCATCCGACCGTACAGCTGCTGCTCGGCTGGCCGCTGCCAGTAGACGCGACCCTGGTATAAATTTTGCTCCCCCCCCCCCACAGCCTATTTTATTTAACCTATTTTAACCTTGTAATAGTGGTATTTGGCAGAAAGTGTAGATCGCGAGCCGGCTCATCAGGATCTGCACTTTTTGCAGTCATTTTTATATTTTTGAGAACAAAAACTCACCCTTTTCATAAATGGACTGTTTGGAAAATTGACATAATTTTATCTAGTTACTTGGGGGGTGAAAGGGTTAAAATGGCCAGCCAATTTTGTTGGTGTCATGCCAGAATTTGGTGGCGCCATGGCAGTCTCCACGAAACTGCCAACATTTTACAGGACATTTTACAAGTCTGGTAAACTTGAAATTTTTACCAGACAAGACAAAAATTTATCAGGCCTATTTTTTTTTATAAAAAATCTAATTGATTTTGTGCATATTTAAGAGCTTTTTAAGTATATCAGTCATATTAGAAAAGCTAGCTAGCACCAGAAGCGCATACCAAAGGAAGATCATTTCATTGAAGCTTTGAATAAAAAATGAAAATTTTTTTTTTGTAGTCGGACATTCGGTCCGGCGACTTCCGCGGAGACTGCCATGGTGGCTCCATGCTGCCAATTGTTTGCTACACCACGATAGTGGAGGGAGCATTTACTGTCTGTTCCATGTTTTGCTGCCGACGAACATTTGGCTATTAAACACATTAAATCTAAAAAATATTTAAAAGTAAGTACTTTTTTATCAATAACAAAAAAGTCACCCTCCCCCAAAAAAAATTGTTTCATGAAATTCTATCAAATATTGATTTTATTGCGAAAAAAACGATTATCTCCCCCTTTTCGACTTATCTATATTTTAATTCCATGCCACACCCATGCAGCCTTCATGTCCAATGTCAAGGTCAAATTACTTAGAAATTGCAGGCATTATCATTAATTATTCAACCAAATTTTTAAACTTGAATAAAAAAAATTCAACTGGCATGGAACTTTTGTATGATGATGTTATTTTCTAGCAATATTAAACAGGTGGTTTTGCATGCTAATGTTCCCCTTTATCAAAGCTTTAACGCTAAATGAGCCCTTGACTCTTTTTAAGGGGCAACACTAATGGTGGACACCGGTTACCTCGGCAGGATCGCTGAACATGAGGCTCGAACAAATACAGATGTTGCCAATGAACCTGTAAACACACCTATCCCCGGTCTCGTACCTACCAGTGAGCCGGGTAGGATTGTACCGTTGTCCAACTATAACACAGGTTTTAAACCTGACGTACGAAAGACATTTCCACTGGACAGTGGTTGCTTCGATAGCCAGACTGTCAAACCAGCAGTGAAGAAAGCTATGAAAAGGAAATTAACAAAATCGGAAACAATTTCCGTCTCTCCTACACCTGACACAAAGCCTTCAGAAAGCAGCTATGAGCCTTTAGTTAGATCTGACACCGACCACGCTGCTAGTAACTGCCGAGCATCAGAAGCGGGGAGTACCAGCCCGCCGTCGCCGCCGCAGCGAGATTCGTGGAGCGGGGAGGAGAGGGACGATACCCTCCCTGTGCGAAAATCACGGCGACGCAATCGCGGGCAGCGCTACCAGGAACTGATCAACGAGGGCATCATCCAACCGTCCAAGGAACGACTGGCCGCCAAGATGCAGGACAAACTACAGGACGCAGATAACAGGTAACTAACAGGAGAGTGGGATAACAGGTAACTAACAGTAGAGTGGGATAACAGGTAACTAACAGGGGAGTGGGAGAACAGGTGACTAACAAGGGAGTGGGAGAACAGGTAACTAACATGGACCATGGGAGAACAGGTAACTAACAGGAGAGTGGGATATAACAGGTGACTAACAGGGTAGTGGGAGAACCGGTAACTAACAGGAGAGTGGGAGAACATGTGAGTAACAGGGGAGTGGGAGAACAGGTAACTACCATGGACCGTGGGAGAACAGATAACTAACAGGAGAGTGGGAGAACAGGTGACTAACAGGAGAGTGGGAGAACATGTGACTAACAGTGGAGTGGGAGAACAGGTAACTAACATGGACCGTGGGAGAACAGATAACTAACAGGAGAGTGGGAGAACAGGTGACTAACAGGAGAGTGGGGAAACAGGTGACTAACAGGAGAGTGGGATAACAGGGGAGTGGGAGAACAGGTAACTAACAGGAGAGTGGGAGAACAGGTGACTAACAAGAGAGTGGGAGAACAGGTGACTAACAGGGAAGTTGGAGAACAGGTGACTAACAGGAGAGTGGGAGAACAGGTAACTTACATGGACCTTAGTGTTAGTGTTAGTCTATGTGCATACGTACGTGTGTACGTACGTACGTTAGTAACACCTTTCATTTTTCAATAACTTGTGAACCCTTCACCAATTTTGATAATATTTGTCCACAATGTGTGTCTCGGGATACTGCTTTGTTTTGCATACGACCCACATCCGACGGCCCAAGGTCACTGAGGACGTTATTTTTTTCATTAAGGCTGCCAGCGAGGGGATTAGCTTCATTTAACAATGCCAGTTCTTGTTACACTTGTTGACTGATGTTGTAAGGAATGGCTTTATGTGTCATTTCTTATGAATGCTTGCAACACTAGAGACCTCTTTCCTAATATTTGCAAACAGAGTAGATAATGGTGAGCCGTCCCATCAAGATCTGCACCATTTGTAACTCCTTTTCTGCTTAATAGACAGTTTCAAACTTAACATGAACATGAGCTATCAGAGCTCCAGATAAGCTGCTTATTTGCTTAAATACCCAATTAAAATTGCCAAGAACCCAATTGAAATCAGAAGTAGCGAGTATTAAAAAGCAATAACAATTTTGTGGTACCTTTATCATGCTGCAGAAAACAATAAACAGACCATATATATAGCATATATATAGCATATTTTTCTTATTTTCCATGAATATCACATCTTGGTATTTCATGAAATGCCAAGACATGTTTTCATTTTGAAGAAAACTATTAAATAATTGATCTCTGTTGATGTATAAACAGTAGTGTGATTATATTTTACCCAATTAAAATTTTGAAATACCCAATGGCTTCAGAAATGATTGAGTGAAAATACTCAATTACTAATTCCTTCTCTAGAGCCCTGAACTATTGCATGTCGGTTACTTACGGGTGAAACGGTTAATAAATAGAGGATATTCATATTTTTGCAACGAATATGACATCAGGGATTCCGCTGGCGATCGCCACTTTCGCAATTGGCGATAAAAATAAACAATTGGCGATAAAAAATTACAATTTAAAAAAAAATATATAATTTTTTATCGCCAATTGTTTGTTTTTATTATTCCTTTTTTTTGGGATTATTTTTTTTTTTGAAGTGGCGATTTGTTTATTTTCCCTGGTGGAATCCCTGTAGGTTAATAGATAAGCGCCAGAAAACACCAGAGTAGTGCACTTCCGGCGGAAAGCATGAAATTTGGTATACAGGGGTTTTCAAGTAGGCTGAACAAAATGAGTCGAGGAGTATCTCATTGTATTGGATTCATAGACACTCAATTGTACCATTTCACGCCAACAAACGCCATATGAGCTGTAAATACTAATTGTTGCTTATATATGCGAGACAGCCATGTTAAATTTCAAAATGGCCGCCATTCAAATCGTTTTTTCTATATTATTTTAATATGAGGTGCTAATAAAAATGAATTCTTACATCTATTCCAATGTTTTCATGGACGACGTACACAATGCATATTACATCAACTGTAATAGCAGAATATCGAGTTAATAAAGCTATATTGACTTTCAAAACGGCCACCACTAAGTGTGTTTTCAATATGAATATGTTTTCAATATGGTGCTGAACTATCGTTTTCAGTGCCAATTTTGATCATCGGGAAATGAATATAAAACTATAGTGCTAGATTTAGGCATTAAACTGCTGCGCTCATCTTGAATTGATTTTAAATTGGCCGTTAATTAAACTTACAAAATCATTCTGTTCTTGTGTTAGAATTGTAATAAATGTCCATTAATATACCGTTATATTGAACAAACAAGTCGAAATCAAATGATGTGATTATATCATTCAAAGACGATATTGCTGACACGTTACTAACTGCCAGTGAAGTCAACACAGACAGTGATGCTGTAATACTCATGAGGGCTGCAAAATTGTGTGGAACAAATTGTTTGAAGCAAAACACTCTTTCTCTGGATCTTTAGTGGACTCTGATTATAACAGCATTCCGTCATCACTGGTAGCGCTGGTCCAAATGCTATTATATGGTACGAATACCTAATGCCAAACTGCGTGCAATTCTGAAATAAAAAAAACATGTGTCGTCAATTTCCCAATTAGTAACATATAACGAGGTGAAACGAATTCGCAAGGACAATACATTCTCACGGCACAATCCAGATCAGGAGACACAGCTACCATTGTACTTGGGTCTACTCGTCCGCCACAAAACCAGAAAGCGTAAGCTGATAGACAATATTTTTCAAAAGGGAATATCTGTGTCATATGAAATAATACTCCAAGTATCTACAGAAGAAGCTAATAAAGTAATATAACAATACGAAAGTGATGGTGTTGTGTGCCCTACTACAGTAAGAGATGGACTGTATATGACCGGAAATCTAGATAATATTGGCCATAATCCGTCATGATCATCAGCTCAAGATTCGTTTCATGGCACCGCTTTATCGCTAGCGCAGCACGTGGCATATGCCAATCCTGGTTTGCCACGATCGAACAATGATGTAATAGCAGAAAGTGAAAAAACTTCATCAAAATCAATCAAACAGTTACCAGATGCGTACACGTATGTGCCACCAGCTCAGTTTCCGGTGGAGATGCCTGTGCCAATAACATATAGCGCCGCTACGCCATATACCACTCAACTTGACGATGATGCACAGCAACAATGGCTTACTACGGTTGCTGAACTCTGGACAAACGTGACAACATCTCTTGGTCGGCTTACTTTGAAAATGTGCAGGAATCCGTACCACGCCGCCCAGCAATCACATGTATGCAGCCCATGTTCTGCGACTGCGCTCATACGTTAGCCATGGTAAAACATGGCATGGATTTCATCAGGAAATTGACAGAACATATCAACCCAGGACAAATTCCTGTCATAACTTTAGATCAGCCATTATTTGGCAATGGGAGGGGAACTTACAGCTATACGTGGACACTCTATGCAGGATACTGCCATGAATGTTCGCGCTAGATCACTACCACTATGCGAGATGGCTGACAGTACGTTTCTGCGATTGCCCACGACCACGTACATGAACAACTAAATGCCATGGTCAAAGGAGATGGAGGAGCTATTGGCATCACGGAAAATGAAGCAGCGTTGCGACGGTGGATGGTAGCCGGCCCTGAGGTGTCGAAAATTCTACACGAATATGACAACTCTGAAAAGGCACACACTGTAGACTACCGTCATCACGAACAACGAGCAAGCAGGCAAAATGCATTTGCATGTGATGTGAAAAATGTAGTCCGAGTAATTGACGAGATTGGAAATCCATTCGCTGATGAAAGCTGTGAGCTATATAGCTTGGATAAGAAGGTGAGTATGTCGGATGATGTCGTCAAGAGCGTACATGCTATAGAAACCGGTGGACAATTCCAATACAACGACTTTGTCGATAACAGAATTACATAACAGCGAACTTCATTCTATGACACCATAAGCAAGAACAACTTCCCTCTATTCAGAACAGGCCTCAAGAAATGATCAAAGACAAAATCGAAACTAACCAACATGAAGACAGACGTCCAACTCTTCCCCAGGATGTACATATTATGCCAATCCAGAGATGGAAATTTAGCAACCTTCTTCCAGCATGAAAATCACATTTGGCCTCCATCATTGTCAAATGATAACACACTGAACCAAGGAAACAAATCAGACCTGATTGGTTGTCTTGAAAGTTTAGCTCCTCGTCCGATTGAAATACCCCTCGTTGATATAAAAATCATAGATGGCGCTGCCTTGATACACACTTTAGATCCAAGAAAATCCACTGTGGCTATGAAATCATTTAGTGACTATGACTAGCGAGTATTCATGCCTTACATTCACAGGGAACTAGGTAACTCCAAGCGGCTGGATGTGGTGTGGGGTGTTTACAAATATAACAGTTTGAAGGCTCATGTAAGACTGTCTCGAGGGTCGCCCCATGCAGGCACCGGGGCGGGATCAACTGATCCTGAGAATAGTGCTGCAGTAGCCATTGCTTATCGTAAAAGGCGACTAAACTGGCTTAACGATTGGGTTCATACTTTCCGGAACCCACTATACCGGATTTGGCCCTCATGTACATTTTTGGCTTTCTTGTATGTGAGAGTTGAGTCGGGCTATGCCCCATATATAAAAGTAAGATTAGCACTAATCCTATTACTTTTAGGGGATGGGATAAATGATGCTGGTGTGGCGAGGGCCTGGCACCAGATCAGGTTGTTCTAATTTCAGGACTGAATATATATTTTGATTGTAAATATTGAGTTCTGAAGTTGGGATTTACCCCCCTTGGACAGGTGGACACGGGACACGATCCCGTTGACCCGTCTGCGTGTAGACTCCCTGAGGCTTGTACCTCTATGTCAGAAAAGCGGACGTTAAACCCTATTCACTCACTCACTGTCTCGAGGCGACGGCCTGGCACTCCGGGTGACTGGCGACACGATGGTTCCACGACATTGAGCAAACTTCTTGCGGGTCGACTTCAATAAAACTGGACTGTTCAAGTACCTGGCAAGTGTAATTAAATCCAGCAGTGTCACTGACGACAAGCAGCTGCTTTCAACAGACGGTGAGCTCATTGTTTCTCCATGCCAGCTGGATATATCGGCGATCAACAATTGTTCTCACGAAGAAGCCGCCGACAGGATGTTGCTGCATGCAGCACATGCGTACCGAAAAGGATACAGACGCATTGTAATTCGGGCCACATATCCTAGTATTGGCTATTGCCACAGCCAGTGTTCTGGAAGGATGTGAACTTTGGGTGGCATTCGGACATGGTACCAAGTTCAGATACATTACTGCACATTCTATTTCATTACATTTAGGGGCCGAGGGTTCGTGGGCATTTCTGTTCTTACATGCATTATCTGGCTGCGATACAGTCTCCTTCATCCACGGAGTAGGAAAGAAGACGGCCTGGGACGTGTGGCGTTCTCTGCCACATATGGAAGAGGTGTTCAACAAAATGGCAAATTCACCTGACACAGTATCCGATGATGTTCTGTCTGAAATGAAGAGATACTTCGAGCTACTGTACAGTAGGACAGCAACATGGAATACAGTAAATGATCCCCGTCAACAAATGTTTGCCCATGAAGTTGGAACACATTCCACCAACAGCAGGGGCTCTGAAACAGCATGTTCGGCGAGCTGCGTACCAAGCTGGTCACGTCTGGGGGCAGGCACTTGTCCCAAATCCAACGCTGCCTTCGCCAGATGAATGGGGCTGGACAAGAGAGAATGATGGAAGCTGGTCACCGCTAGGGACAACTCTACCCGAGGCATCAGAAGCATGTCGCTAACTTATAAAGTGTCGCTGCAAAAAAAAAGGTGCTCTGGAAGGTGTAAATGTTCCAAAGCAAGCCTCCCGTGTACACGGTTGTGCTTATGTGCAGGACGATGCTCGAGAGTTTGATTCAAATGGGATCTACCATGTGTATACATTACTTCAGCAAACGGGATAGTCAAACAGTTTAGTGAGCGGCTCCCATAGCCTTTTATCGCTCGACCAAGTGTTTCCCATATCGCAGCATGTGCTATACATACATATTTGTTATTGTGGCTTTTATTGGCAGCCATTTGAAATATAAAGATAGCTGTATCCTTTAAATGAGCAAGTGTTATAAATTGTATTTATTTTATGTTTATTGGCTAAGCATTGGCATATGCATCCAAACCATAAAATGTGTAAGTCTCACATGCCGATATATTGGGAAACAACTTCTATAGGCGGCCATTTTGAAACTATAAGATGTTTACATTGGCTGAATAAGTTACTATTATGATTACTGTTCACAATTTGTATATTTACCGTGACAACCTGGGTAATATATATCAGAATTCAACTTCTATGAGTCAATTGTCAAGATTTGTGGAAAATCCAAATTTATTGGAGGCCATTTTGAAAATCAAGAAGATTATGTGGACAAATGCCTAAATTTGATTAATTACAATGTGCATGTGTTTCCTGGCACTGACAGCAGAGCATAAACACGCGAATTGAGTGTCGCTGATACTTGTATATAACTATATCGACACAAAAAATAGATACTTTGGCGGCCATTTTGAAATCCGCCTTTTTGAACTGGAAGGAGGCATTTTATCGATTGTCTCCTCGACTCACATTTTTCAGCATACTCGAAAACCCCTGTGTACCAAATTTCATGCTTTCCGCTGGAAGTGCACTACTTTGGCGCTTATCGATGCCACTACTGTGACATATATGTTCATCGAGTGGTGTGATATGACTTTTATTTACATCGTATAACTATGTATTTCATGGGTAGGTATATAATAAATATGTTAAATGTTATCACGATTGTCAGATCCTATATATGATTGTACCATCTGATATGTATTGTTCCGGAGTGTGGAGGAGTACGATGTCATTCTTTATATGTCGTTCGGAGATTGCAAAAGGATTGACAGGCCACCCTGTATAATTGTGACCAGTGAGCATGATATGTATTATTGCCCAGTGCTGAGGAAGAATTCCAGTGCATCGACACCCACATCCTGCCAGAGACGGCCATCAGACGTATCCGCAAACGCACAACATCGGAGTCTGCCAAGGATGGGCTTCTGTCGCTGGAGGACGCCCGCAGATACAAAACCGGGTATGTTTTTAAGCCCCACCACGATTGTGGACAGGCATTTAGTGTTACCCTTGTATGTCCGCGTTTGAGTTTGTTTAGCGGTAGGTCCCAATTTTGAGCGCATATCTCACGATAATTAGCACACCTGCTTAAATAAACATTTTTTTTCATTTCACACTTATTTTTTAAAAAACAAAACAAATCCATAGTAAAATATTGCAAATAAATTTCCGGAGGCAGGCCGTAGTGAAGGATACTGTACGGTGTAAGAAAATGATCTTTCGGTCAATGGAAACATGTGTTTTCTCCCTATGTCTAATTGGGCAACACGAGAGTTGGTGTAAACTACTGCCGCTCTACAGAAGCGAGTGGTGTAATTCATTGTTATTATTTTTATGCCCCTTAAGTTAATATGCGATAGCAAAGGGGGCATATTGCGTTGCTTTTGAGGTTCCGTCCATGTACATTTACGTCAAAAAATTAGTAAGAGTTTCTCCAACATGTAATATCTTCAATATTACATGAAGGATTGCTTCAATACTTGGACACTTGAATCACCTGACCATTTGTCACACACTCGCGTAACCATTAACACGACCTTGACCGTTGTCACCTTGGAAATTTCGCTGAAACTTTTAGCCATTTTGTTACGTCAAAAAGTTTGTAAGAGTTTCTCTAACATGTATTATCTTCAATGTAATTCGAAGGATTGCTTCAATACTTGGACACTTGAATCACCCGAACATTTGTCTCACACGTAGCCATTTTTTACAGTCAAGTATGCCAAATGGCATATCCCATGTTTTACAAAACATAATGTCTAGTTAACTCGAGGTGCATGATCACGTGGTACAACAACAACAATGGCTGAAAGTGTTGAAAACACGCCCACTCCAAAGTAAGTGTTATTTGATATTTTCCTTAATAGGCAATGGATTTTGATGAAATATGGTCTTCATGAGCTGCATTTGCTGGTCCCGGGAGTTCGGCACATACTTGTATCGTTTTTGCGAAGAATCGATTTCCGTGTTAGTAGACACGGAAATCGATTCTTCGCAAAAACGAGAGAAGTTTGGGCCAAAGTACCGAGACCACCAAATGCAGCTTAACAAGACGCGTTTGATGCGCCATATTTCATAAAAGTCCGTTACATAATTAGGACAAAATAAAAGAATACGTACTTTGAACTGGAGGGCTTCTGGAAGTTTCAGTACTTGTTGTTGTTGTTGTAAACACGTGATCATACACCTTGTAACTGCTGCACCACTAAGATTTGCTAAGTCGATGTCTGGATTGTACTTGCAGTGACTTCGACCTGGAGGCCCACATAGCTTCGCTGCCTGTCTGTCCCGTGGAGAGCCTGGGACGCAAACGCATATTTGTCCGCTCTCGCCACAACAGCGAGTCCGTCACCTCGTGTAGGAAGTCTTCAGATGAGGAAGTTGGTAAATAGATTTTTAATTTACAGGAATCTTCATAGCAAATGTGTCTTGACTGGAGAAATGGGGCTTATGGATTTTGTGACCAGTGTAGCTGCTGATCAAATATCACACTTCTGTATCTTGAGAATGCTCTATATTGCTTGTTAGAAGCATGACACATGTTTCATTGCTGGAATTACGAACAGTGCAGATCCTGATCACACTGCTGATGCACAGGCTGACTGGATCTACACTGGTCGCAAAACACATAAGCCCCATTTCTCCACTCACGGCCATAATACGTGTGATAACAGCAAGGGCTGAATTTAATATGATCTTATCACTTACCAACAATGTTAGTAAGATAGCATGTCCACTGGTCCTCTGGGGCGCGTTTCACTAAACTTCGTACGACTAATATGTTTGTAAGTGCAAAATTATGATACTTTTTTCTTGTAAACAATTCTTGGATTTACATTTATTGAGCATAGGCTGCATATGCAGCCTATGCTCAATAAATGTAAATAATCCATCTATTGAAATTTCCAGACAATCCTAAATTTGCGCTTACGAACATTTTAGTCGTACAAAGTTTAGTGAAACGGCCCCCAGGTCCATGTAGATTGTCACAAACCAAGCTCGGAAATTGGTCATTGACAATTGCTAACTTTTGAATAATAAACAAAGTCTATAACAGACCACTTGATGAATGTTTTGATAAAATATTCCAAATGCATGTCCAATCAGGGGCGGATCCAGCATTTGGGGGGTGGGGTCATATTTTCGAGCTCCACAAAGTGAAGCGAATATGCAAGGGGGATCCGGGTGAATGCCCCCTCGTAAAGATTTTTAAATCTAGATGTCCGGAAATGCACTTTCCTGTGTTTACGGCATTTAAATTCAGCTGGTGGTAAACTGTGATCTATGTAAACTCTGTGCCCCCCCCCCCCACAACCCCACCCCCCTTGGAGACAATTCTAATGAAATACCAAGATGTGTTCATGAAAAATAAGAAAAATATGCTATATTTGTTGTCTGTTTATTGTTTTCTGCAGCTTGATAAAGGTACCACAAAATTCTTATTGCTTTTTCATACTCGCTACTTCTGATTTCAATTGGGTTTTTCACAATTTTAATTGGGTATTTAAGCAAATACGCAGCTTATCTGGAGCTCTGTTGTAAAACATTACAGTTATATTTTCACTGAAAATGCCTCGGAATACTGGCCATGGCCGTTAGATTTAACTTCTAGCAAACCTAACACAGGCAGTCAACAGTATTCATTTTGTTCATGTTTTACGAGATTTTATTCTTTCACAAATAATTTAATAAAACTGATCTGATGTTGCTGTGGCTGTGAAGGAATCAATCTTAAATGTTTCACTTTCCATGCAATTTACTTGTACTAACTACTGCTTATTATCCATGGTGAAATATCACGCTACCATAATTATTCTAAGTATTTGGACGCCCCGTGCAGGCACCGGGGCGGGATCAACTGATCCTGAGAATAGTGCTGCAGTAGCCATTGCTTGTCGTAAAAGGCGACTAAACTGGCTTAACGATTGGGTTCATACTTTCCGGAACCCACTATACCGGATTTGGCCCTCATGTACATTTTTGGCTTTCTTGTATGTGAGAGTTGAGTCGGGCTATGCCCCATATATAAAAGTAAGATTAGCGCTAATCCTATTACTTTTAGGGGATGGGATAAATGATGCTGGTGTGGCGAGGGCCTGGCACCAGATCAGGTTGTTATAATTTCAGGACTGAATATATATTTTGATTGTAAATATTGAGTTCTGAAGTTGGGATTTACCCCCCTTGGACAGGTGGATATGGGACTCGACCCCGTTGACCCGTCTGCGTGTAGACTCCCTGAGGCTTGTACCTCTATGTCAGAAAAGCGGACGTTAAACCCTATTCACTCACTCACTCACTCACTAAGTATTTGGACACAATTTGTTTCGGGAATATTTTCAACAGATTATAAAGTATGATCATTGCACATCAAAAAATAAATACAGAGAATAAAATAGTAATGTTCGTTAGCATTTTAAGGAAACACGGTTATCGCCCCTGATATCAGTGTGGAAATTTACGTCTGATATAAAATGTATAATAATGCCAATCAATACGTGGGGTAATGGTGAATGAATGTTTATTTTGCCAGAAAATGTCTATGATAAACTCTGTTTTTCCAGTGTTTGACCCAAAACAAACAGTGTCGTTACCGCCCCGGGTAAAGATTCCGACGCCAGAACGGAGCCGTGAACCGGTGATTGGGAGTCGGAAGCGGAAGGCGCGCAAACACAGCATCAACCACCTGCTGCCGGCACCCGTAGGCAAGGTGCCAAACGTACAGGGTATGTATTCTACTGCTGTGTTAGGTCCGAGAACTACTACGTTTTGCTGCGGACAAATCTTTGGCTATTAAGCACATTAAATCTAGAATCTATTTAAATGTACGGTAAATACTTTTTCATTAATAACAAAAAAAGGCACCCCCACAAAAACCAACATTTTTAGCCAGGTGTTTTTAAAAAAATCCAGGCTATTGGATTGGCGAAAGGCGGGCGGGCGGGCGGCGTCCACAAGCAATGTTAAGTTTTCGTGTTTGAGTTCATTTCTTTGTTACTGTACCACCTAGGACCACCAAACTTTCACAGCTTCATAATCAAGGGGTGCCCACCACATATCACTATCCAACATGTTACCTTTTTTTGAACTTGACCCATTTTTTCCGCGCAATTGACTTAGCCATTTTCAATGTTAAGTTTTCGCGTTTACAATGTTAAGTTTTCGTGTTTAAGTCCATTTCTTTGGTACTGTACCATCTAGGACCACCAAACTTTCACAGCTTCATAACCAAGAGGTGCCTACCACATACAACTATCCAACATGTGACCATTTTTTTTTTACCTTCACCTATTATTTCTACGTAATTGTCTTAGCCATTTTCAACGTTAACTTTTTAACGTACGTCTGGTTAAAGTTTTTTGGTTAAAAGTTTTTCGTTATACTATATCTCTGCAACTGCTTCGCCCATTACCTTGAAACTTCACATGGGTGTTTATCATCATCCATATTTTCATTCTAACCCCCCCCCCCCCCCCAACCGTGCGGCCCCTATGCCCAATGTCAAGGTCAAATTACTTCACATGGGTGTTTATCATCATTGTCAGCGCGATATCGTCGGCATTTTGGCATCCGTCCGTCCGTACGTCCGTGTGTCTGGTTAAAATTTTTTGGTTAAAGTTTTTCCATCTACTATATCTATTTTTTTTGTGTCCATGCCTCGCCCCAAGGCGCGACATGCAGGCCACGGCCATCTAGTCTACAAAAAGTGGGTATAATTATGTTATCCAAGTGTCTATGCTTGGAAAAAACCTGGCCTTCGTGGCTTTGCCTCGTTTCTTGTTTTAATTAAATAAAATATTCGTGAAAAAAAACAAACCTTTCCTATGGGAATTTAACATGGGGGCTCAGGGGGCTCAAAATAGATTTTTGGAAATATTTTTGGAATTTGTGGACCGATTTTCTTGTTTCGGGGTCTATTTCCATATTTTTGTTTGTTTTTTGACACTCCTTGTCAAGCTCCAGCTTCTTTTTACCCCATGTTATATTCCCATAGGAATTTTTTTTTTTTGCAGTGTAGCTACTGGTCAAACAGCACCCGCCTGTAGCCTGATAACAATCTATACTGCTTGTTAGAAGCATGACAAGTGTTTCATTGACCGAATGGCGAACAGTGCAGAACCTGATCAGACTGCGGATGCACAGGCTGATCTGGATTTACACTGATCACAAAACGCATAGGCCCTATTTCTTCAGTCACAGCCACATTTCTGTACTCCACTTTAAATGTTCCACCTCCCCACAATACATTGGTGTTCTCGTCTGTATACAACTTTACTATTGAATGGATGATTGGAACTTTCATATTGATATATTGAAACTAAAATATTGACGATACATCAAAATATTGATTGTTAGATAAAAATGTAGAAGTTAAACTTACAAATCTGTTTTTGGACTATTTAAAGGTAATTGCCCACTCAGTGGCACAAAATGTTCTTTATATCAGAGACATCATCCGAGACATTTTGTGGCAAAGTAAACATTCATTCATCATTACCCTCGCATTTTTTGGCATTATTATACATTTTATATCAGATGTAAATTTCCTCCCTGATATCAGGGGCGATAACCGTGTTTCCTTAAAATGTTAATGGACATTAATATTTATTATCTGTATTTATTTTTTCATGGTGACGCATTTAATTAGTATAAATAATAAAAAAAAAATCATGCCTCATTTGCATATGAAATTAGCCTGATTCCACCGCGAGTCTCCAGGCACTCGTAATTTTTAGAACTGGTGGAATAGTGAAACAATTATACACTTATTTAATTCCTATAAAGAACATTTTGTGCCTACTGAGTGGGCAAAAAATATCATTCAAACATTTATTGTTACATGACGGCCGTTGTTTGACACCGATCACAACCGTGTTCAAACGTACAGCGCGTGCTGTTTGACCATGGCTGTGGACAATGCTCATTCCAGGGCCAAGCCAACACCTACGTAATGCATGTGTCTCATGACGTTACTAGAATGCGAGATTACGTTGCCAGACCAGTTCACAATGGTCGCACTGAAATTTTGAAATTGTTGCTGCTGCATCACGCGACGTCTACTGCGGCCCCGGAATGTGTATGTGTAAATCAGCTGTTTGAATGGAGCAGATTTATCAAAGCACCGAAAATACTGCATTAATGCTCAAATTGCATGATATTTCAAACGGAAATGTAACAATAACGTTCGACCATGTCCAGTTGTGGGTAAACCTTTGCCGTGGCACTCGGGAACTGTTTGAACCCGCGGCCTACGGCCTTGGGGTTCAAACAGTTCCCGAGTCCCGCGGCCTACGGCCTTGGGGTTCAAACAGTTCCCGAGTGCCACGGCAAATGTTTGCCCACGGCTGGTCATGGTTGAACCTTATAGTACCACCATACTTTCATTTTATATCTAGAGACACATTTTCTTCCGTTTTAATTTTTTGTCGCGCCTGCTTAGTCGCAGCTTCCGTCATCGTCCAATGTCAAAAAGTTTGTACAAGTTTCTTCATCCTGATATAACTTTAATATTACTTGACGGATTGCTTCAATATTTGGACACTTGATACATGTGAGCGTTTGGAACACACTCGTGCCACCATTAACGTGACCGTGACCTTTTTGACGTTCACATGCTTGTGGAAACAGTTAGCCATGTTTTATATCAAAACATGACCTTGAGCTTTGACTGCCACATTTTCCGTTGTCCTCGTCCGAAATGTCAAAAAGTTTGTACAGGCTTCGTCATCATGGTATAACATTAATATTACTTGAAGGATTGCTTCAATATTTGGACACTTGATACATGTAAGCATTTGGAACACACTCGTGCCACCATTAACGTGACCGTGACCTTTTTGACGTTCACATGCTTGTGGAAACAGTTAGCCATGTTTTATGTCAAAACATGACCTTGAGCTTTGGCTGCCACATTTTCCGTTGTCCTCGTCCGAAATGTCAAAAAGTTTGTACAGGCTTCGTCATCATGGTATAACATAACATTACTTGAAGGATTGCTTCAATATTTGGACACTTGATACATGTAAGCATTTGGAACACACTCGTGCCACCATTAACGTGACCGTGACCTTTTTGACGTTCACATGCTTGTGGAAACAGTTAGCCATGTTTTATGTCAAAAAGTTTCTTCAACCTTGACCTTATTTGTGTTTTCCACTGGAGACGATTCTCTTGTGCTGTCAAAACCAGGTTTTTGTTAAGAATTAAAGCAAAAATTAAAAACAGCAGCCTCAATTTCCGTCAGCGTAGGAAGGGTTAAGCATGCCCTTCTCTTGACGGTTTTTGTGATGCTTGGTTTAAACAGTATTTATTTCAAGAGAGATGTGATATAAATACATGTAATACATACAGTTTGAAACAGGATTAGAAAACAAGCGTTTACGCTAATGTGAATTCTTCTCCTTTAGCATTTGCCCATGATCATGTTATGGTCTGATGCCTCGGCAGGCACGACACCGCTTCTGTGGCGAAATTCATATTTTTATTTTTATTATCAAGGCTGCCAGCGAGGGGATTAGCTTAGTGCTACCGATGCCCTTGTCAGTATACATATATATATCGCCAATGCCAGTTGATATTTTCTGAATTTCTAAAACTATTCAGATTTACCAAAAATTGTTACGTTTCACAAATTGTGCTTGGTGTGTAGTTACAGCAGAAATACGTAACCAAATGTTCTCCTCTTTTCACAGTCTACTACCAGTATAGTATATAATTACATACCGTTTATTAAACCAGGTGAACTGATTATCGTGAAATAATGCACGAGTGATTGGGTATTTCCACTAAACAAACGACTGAGTGTAGCGAAACGAGTTTGTTTAGCGGTAGGACCCAATCACGAGGGCATTATTTCAAGATGATCAGTTCACCTGGTTAAATAAATATTTTCTTACGTTTCACATGATTTGTCATAAAAAAACAAATATGGCCAAGAGTTGTGCGAATTAATTTCTGGAGGCGGGCCGTAGTGACAATGACTGTCTCGTGATTCAGAGGGTGTGTCTGAGAACGTGATTTTAATGGTTGAAGGAAACACGTCATTGTGACGTTACTGACGTCATTTCCCCATATATGGTAAACACGAGAGTGGTGTAAACTGCTACCGAGTTGTGTAATTCTACTGGCTGAAATGTAAGAAATATACATTATCGGAGATAGAGGTTAAAATGAAACTTTTCTGATGGCAGGATACAGTTCCGACCTGGTGCATCGGACGTCGACGACTGGCGATAACACTTCACCAGTTCAAGACATGGAGGGTGCGGCGATCAGTGACATTGACACACGAGGTGTCGCCACTCGCAATTCCTCCATTCCTTGTGAATCAGGCACGCCAATTTGTTCAGCAGGAAATTCACACACGACCGAGTCACTGTCGCACACTGTCTGTGAACAGAAAATGTGTGACAGTGACTCGATCGCTGTGTGTGACCATCACAGACAAGCTAGCAACAGTGTTCGGTTAGATGAGCCACAGACTGTGAGTGCCACGAACGAGGAGAGTCGATCTACTGATGTCATCGATACTATCGCTACGCACGAGCCCAGCAACACAGAAGACCCGAATCTCCGCAAATTAAATACCAGTGCCACAAATTGCGACAATCATACTGCGAGTAACACCTTAGTCAGTATCGCAATACCTTCTACATCACGTAACGACAAACATGTTACACACGATGATGAATATTCATATCCCACAGAAGGTGACATTGGACAGAAGCCGCATGCAATCACTGTGGATATCGTACGACCCGAACTATTCAAAACATTCGGTAAGACCCCAGAAACATTTGATGGCAGAAGACAGCATTACTATGGTGACAATGACGCCCCATCGTGTAAGACGCCGTTGGGTATTGTGTCTGTGAACGACGGCATCTCTTGCTCCATGACGGCGACGCTCGGCTGTGATAGAAGGGGGACAACTCCGGCTGTACTTGCAGAGAAACTGGAGACTGACGTGAATTACAACTCGCCGCTTGGTTCCTCCGTTGTATAGTGAGGAAGTACTTCTTCCTAGCAGCTGACGTGACATCATTTACATATTTGTTAGTTATTAAAGGTACATGCCCACTCATATTAATATTTACCGATATCAGTTTTTAAATGCAATGCCAATGTCAAAACTGGCGATTTCTAGACGTTCTAGTGCTCCTATAGGCTATGTCACAATTACACGTGTGTGTTCTGTATGACTTATTATGCCCCCCATGTGATGGCAAGGGAAGCAGCATATTGCAGGGATTCCGCTGGCGATCGCCGCTTTCGCAATTGGCGATAAAAATAAAGTTGGCAATTTCCGATTATTATTTTTTTAATTTTCGATTTTTTCAAGTGGCGATTATTTTTTTCCTCAGCGGAATCCCTGAAATTTGCTTTGCTCTTGAAGTTCCGTCAGTACGTCTGTCCATCCGTCTGTACGTACGTCCATACGTGCACATTTACGTCAAAAGTTTCTCCATCGTGCCATAACTTAAATATCACTTGAAGGATGACTTCAGTACTTGGACCCTTGAAACAGGGCTCCTGATAAGGAATTAGTAATTGAATATTGTCACTCCATCATTTCTGAAGCAATTGGGTATTTCAAAATTTTAATGGGGTAAAATAAAATCCCGCTACTGTTTACACATCAACAGACAGCTATTATTGAATAGTTTGCTTTGAAATGAAAACATGTCTTGGCTTCATTAGAATTGTCTCCTTGGAGACAATTCTAATGAACTACCAAGATGAGTGTTCATGGAAAATAAGAAAATATGCTATATTTGTGGTCTGTTTATTGTTTTCTGCAGCATGATAAAGGTACCACAAATTGCTCTTTGATACTCCCTACTTCTGATTTCAGTTGGGTTTTTTGGCAATTTTAATTGTGTATTTAAGCAAATACGCACCTTAACTGAACATATGTGACACACTCGTGCCACCTTAATGACCTTTGACCATTTTTACCTTCACAATTTCTCTGAAACACTTTAAATAGCCATTTTTTATCACGCATGCATGCAGCGAGCATGCTATAGCCGGTGCTATTGACATGTGCCCGGCATTTGTACATGTATTAATGTTTGAAGGATCAAATATCTCCACAACCCTAATTGACTTGAAACTTTACGTTAAAGTTTTGTAAAATCTGCATTACTGTTTTTAAGTGTCCATCATCTCCACAAAGTCCAATTGACTTGCTCTTTATCACCATCCATTTTCATTCAACAGCCCATTCATGCGGTCCTTATGTCCAAGGTCAAATTACTCTGAAAGTTGTCTAAATTTCTTTTGTAATATCTGCGTTAAACATTTTACATACCCAAGATCTTCATAACCTGATGGACTCGTACATTCACACAGGGACCATCAAATACCTTGACAGGCGTAATATTCAGGCCACAGCCATCTACTGTCTGTTTCACGAAAGTTGCCCAAATTTTACGGCTCTATAAACAATTCAAAAACCTTTTTTTTTTTTATAATATTAAATTAAAGGAAAATTTAAGAATGAGCCTTCTTTCTATTTAGTGAAATTTGGTCAAATATCGATTTTATTGCAAAAAAACAATTTCTCCATGTTAAATCACAGAGTGAAGATGTCTATGGGGATTTAGCATGGGGAAATTTTTTGAATTTCAGAAATACTGGACCGATTTTCAAAATTTAACTTGTTTTCTTAGTTAGATCATTTCCAAGCTATCTAGCCAGGTTTCGGAGTCTATTTCCAAAATTGTTTGTATTTTGACTCGTCTCACAGCTCGTCTACCTCCTTTTCCCCCATATTAAATTCCCATAGACAAATCAATTTTTCATAATAAAAACAATATTTGACCAATTTTCACTAAATAAAAAGAAGGCTTATTCTTAAATTTTGATAAAATTTACTATTATCCAAAAAATACTGTTTTTGCATTGTTTATATGGCTGTAAAATTTGGGCAGGTTTCGTGAAACAGACAGTAGTTTACTGTCGAGTATGCCAAGGGGGCTTATCCATGTTTTACAAACATAATGTCTAGTTAACCCTTTCAACACCAAGTAACTTAATAGGATGTTCCATGCCAATGTTTCACGCTATTTCATTAATTTTGTTCATTCAAATTATCCCATTCTTCTAAAAGGGTAATCTGTACGACGTTTAAAATTATTAACAAACAGTGAAGATCCTGATGAGACGGCTCGTTACGAGCCGGCTCATCTGGATCTGCACTGTTTGCAAACATTGTCTCTATAGAGGTCTGTGGTGTTGAAAGGGTTAAACGATCATTTTGAAGATTTATTTCTCTCGATGCTTGTAAATACCAAGATAATAAATGAACACCGGTACTCCTTGTTTTTAGCACACTTCAGAAAATCAAGCAGTTTGATTGGCAGATCAAGACGCTGTATTTACAAGGTGTATGATCACGTGGTTACAACAACAACAACAGGTACTGAAACTCCCAGAAGCCATCCGATTCAAAGACCATATTCTTTTATTTTGTCGTTATTATGTAACAGATTTTGATGAAATTTGGCACATCAAACTCGTCTTGTTAAGCGGCATTTGGTGGTCTCTGTACTTTAGTCCAAACTTCTGTCGTTTTTGCGCAGAATCGATTTCCGTGTCTTCGCAAAAACGACATAAGTATGTACCGAACTCACCGGATGACCAAATGTAGCTCAATATTTTTCTGTCGTTTTTGCGAAGAATCGATTTCTGTGTCTACCGACCTATTTCTGCATATCACATTTTACTTTTTATTATTTCCATATGTGGAAACTTGACCTATTGTTCTGAATGTTTGTCATTTTTATCTTTTAATGAATTGTTACGTTATCTAAGGTATGGGATCACGTTGTATCAGAACAGAATGACACAGGGCTCCAGATAAGGAATTAGTAATTGAGTATTGTCACTCCATCATTTCTGAAGCAATTGGGTATTTCAAAATTTTAAGTGTGTCAAATAGAATCACACTACTGTTTACACATCAGCAGACTGCACTTATTGAACAGTTTGCTTCTAAATTAAAACACATCTTGGTATTTCGTTAGAATTGTCTCCTTGGAGACAATTGTAATGAAATACCAAGGTGTGTTTTCATGGAAAAATAAGAAATATGCTATATTTGTGGTCTGTTTATTGTTTTCTGTAGCATGATAAAGATACCACAAATTTTGTATTGCTTTTTGATACTCACTACTACTGATTTCAATTGGGTTTTTGGCAATTTTAATTGGGTATTTACGCAAATACGCAGCTTATCTGGAGCTCTGATGACATAATGTTTGACTATCGTTTTTATACAACCGTTTAAAACAAAACCGGTACGTATTATGTTTTACCGCGGGTTGGGCGGCTGGCTGGCGGGCGGGTGGCAGACAGAAAAACTGAAACTATATATATACACATGTCTTCTACACATATTGAATAAATATATTTTACCAAAAATATCACCTTTTTAACTTAACCATTTGTTCTCCATTTTTGTGTATATAGGGTACAGAGTTTGTGTGCACAACTCGTCTGAAACCGTTCAGTCAATTGATCTGAAACTATACACACATCTTCTACACTTGATCTGAAACTATACACACGTCTTCTAGACATATTGAAGATGTGCACCTTTGTGTTTTTATGCCGAAAAAATATTTTTTATAACTTTAACCATTTTTCTACATTTTTATGTGCAATTTTTGTTTTTAACTACATTTTTGTATGCACTTCTATATAATTTCTACTTTACACATCTCTACCTAAATTAGTATACCTGTTTATCACAACAAGAGGAAGAAATGATGTTATATATTTAGTAATTCACATTAAGGTTTCTTGCCTCAATGACAAGCTTCACATTTCTGCATCATCTTTGTTGTCTGGCCCATCTTCGACGTGCGTATTTTGTGACTTGCGATTCTCTTCTTTAATAGATTTTACTCCGATAACTCAAAGGGTACAACTGATTTTGCATAGAAAATATACCGGTAGCATAAGTGTCAGGGATTCCGCTGGCCACTTTCGCAATTGGTGAATAAACAATTCGCGATTAAAAATTCGAAAATTGTATTTTTTTATCGCCAATTTTTTTATTTTCCCCAGCGGAATCCCAGAAGTGTATGTGTTTTATTGCATAAAATGGGCGCTCGCAGTGTATTAACACAGTGTAATAACATTATAGGAATGAATGGCCTTTTTGTGGAATTTATCGGGGTATAAACTCAATGTATGATGATGTGCTTATGCAATAAATAGAATCTCACATTTTTCTTGATTAATATTATAGGAATGAATGGCATTTTTGTGGAATTTATCGGGGTATAAACTTGGAATTCAACAAAAAGGCCATTCATTCCTTATAATTCCAGCATTTGAAATAAATTCATCAAGAAAATGTGTTTATTTTCCGTTTTCTTAAGAATTATTTTAACTGCGCCCGACAGTTACGGAAAGTAGTTCGGCATGGAGTTTACTGGGATATAAATTTTGGACAGAGACCTGCTACGGACCAATCAAATGTTAGGGAATTGTGTAAATATTTTTGTGCTGGAATTATTAAATCATCAATTTGCCCGGCCTTACATGACCTTAGCTGTTGATAGGCTATATAAACAATGCAAAACATTTTATTTCGATAATATTAAATTTTATCAAAATTTAAGAATGAGCCTTCTTTTTATTTCGTGAAATTTGGTCCAATATTGATATTAATGCGAAATAAAATTTATGGGGATTTAAAACGGGGAAATTTTTCTAATTTCAGAAATAGTGGACCGATTTTCAAAATCTACCTTTTGTTTTCTTAGTTATAGTATATCCATGTTTTACAAACATAATGTCTAGTTGCAAGTAATTTTCATATTTTTAGCTCACCTGAGCGAAGCTCATGTGAGCTATTGTTACCGCAATGTGTCCGGCGTCCGTCGTCCGTGAACATTTTCAAACGTCTTCTCCTCAGTAACCATTGGGTCTATAATCACCAAACTTCATGGTCATGGTCCTTGGGTAGGGGGATTACAAAATTGTTAAAATGACGTCATCACGTAATCCAAGATGGCCGCCGTCTAAAATTAGCACAAATTCTTCAAACATCTTCTTCTCAAGAACCGCCAACCGGATTTCGACAAAACTTGGTAGGAATGATCGATGTACAATGTTCTTTCAAAGTTGTTAAAATGGTGACCCCGGGTGCATTTTTTGTCGAAATCGGATGGTTATGTCATCCAAGATGGCTGCCGAAAGGTCAAAAGGTCGTTCTTTTATTAGAGATTTCAAAATTCTTCTTCACATGAACCGCTTGGCCCATGGTAGCCAAACTTGGTGTCCATGGCAAAGGTGATATGAACAACTTATCTGATAGTCTGCTGTTACTTGTATAGATACTATATCTATATATATACACCGTCATGTGATTTTTTTCCCGTCACCTGTGGTCCATGGGTGAAGCCTTTTCAGATTTGTTAAAATGGAGGTCATCGCTAATCCAAGATGGCCACCGTCTAAAAATAGCATAAATTCTTAAAAAAATCTTCTTCTCGTGAACCGACAACCGGACTTCAACGAAACTTGGTAGGAATGATCAATGTACAATGCGCTATCAAAGTTGTTAAAATGGTGACCCCGGGGTCAAAAATGGGCGTGGCCCGTGGGGTCAAATTGGGGTCAAATTTTATTTTTTATCGAATATGGTCATGTCTATATCAAATCGAAGGTATCAAAGAGGCGATCGCTCTGGTACATTATTTGTCGAAATTGGATGGTCATGTCATCCAAGATGTCCGCCGAAAGGTCAAAAGGTTGTTCTTTTATTAGAGATTTCAAAATTCTTCTTCACACGAACCGCTTGACCCATGGTGGCCAAACTTCACAGTTATGGTCCAGTCCATGGGTGAAGCCTTTTCAAATTTGTTAAAATGGAGGTCATCGCTAATCCAAGATGGCCGCCGTCTAAAAATAGCAAAAATTCTTAAAAAATCTTCTCATGAACTGTTAGCCGGATTTCGACGAAACTTGGTTGGAATGATCGATGTACAATGCTCTTTCAAAGTTGTTAAAATGGTGACCCTGGGGTAAAAAATGTGGCGTGGCCCATGGGGTCAAATTGTGGTCAAATTTTATTTTTGACCGAATATGGTCATGTCTATATGAAGTCGAAGGTATCAAAGTGGCGATCGCCCTGGTACATTATTTGTCGAAATTGGATGGTCATGTCATCCAAGATGGCCACCGAAAGGTCAAAAGGTCGTTCTTTTATTAGAGATTTCAAAATTCTTCTTCACACGAACCGCTTGGCCCATGGTGGCCAAACTTCACAGTTATGATCCATGGGTGAAGCCTTTTTAGATTTGTTAAAACAGAGGTCGTCGCTAATCCAAGATGGCTGCCATCTAAAAATAGCACAAATTCTTAAAAAATCTTCTTCTCATGAACCGCCAGCCGGATTTCGACGAAACTTGGTAGAAATGATCGACGTAGAATGCTCTTTCAAGGTTGTTAAAATGGTGACCCCGGGGTAAAAAATGGGCGTGGCCCGTGGGGTCAAATTTTATTTTTGACCAAATCTGCTCATGTCATATATCAAATTGAAGGTATCGATGAGGCGATTGCTCTGATGCAATATTTGTCGGAATCAGATGATTAATTCATCCATGACGGCCTCCAAAAGGTCCATTTATTCGAGATTTTGAACGTCTTTTTCTCAGGAACCACATGGCCGATGCTGGCCAAACTTCATAGTAAGTTAAGATCCTTGGGTGAAGCATTTTCATATTTGGTAAAATGAGTCATCGCTTAATCCAAGATGACTGCCATCTAACAATAGCACAATTATTTTTAAACACTTATGAACTCGATGTCACATTCTCCTCTGGTGTTTGGTGTTCATGGAGTCAGGTGAGCGAATTAGGGCCATCATGGCCCTCTTGTTTTTAGAAAACATGCCCGCCCCCTTCTTATAAATGGACCAGTCTGAAAATCATTTAGTGACTACTGGATTGGTCCTTCAATTAACACATGGCAACCCATTCCAGTATTTAGGGTTGAAAGGGTTAATTAAAACATTTACTACACTGTTGTATAATAATGAGAATAAAGCTGGTCTTTATACAGCTTTCTGTGATATCTGTTATCAGTTGTTGTCTCCTTGCACATTGCATTTTATTCTCTATTTGTATTATATATATTTTGCCTGTGTATGTATACACCAAGGCGCATGATCACATGGTTACAACAACAACAACGTCGCCCACTCCAAAGTAAGTAGTATTTGATATTTTCCTTAATATGCAACGGATTTTGATGAAATATGGCGCAGAAAACGCATCTTCATGAGCTGCATTTGGTGGTCCATGGAGTTTGACACAGACTTATGTCGTTTTTGCGAAGAATCGATTTCCGTGTCTCCAATCGATTCTTCGCAAAAACGACAGAAGTGTGGGCGAAAATACAGAGTGCAGCTTAACAATGTGATGTGCCCTTTTTCATCAAAATCCGTTGCATATTAAGGAAACTATCAAATAATACTTACTTTGGAGTCGGCGACGTTGTTGGCAAAATCTGTTGCGTAAGAAGGACACTATAAAAGAATACGTACTTTGAATCAGATGGATTCTGGAAATTTCAGTACTTGTTGTTGTTAGTACCACGTGATCATACACCTTATGTACTATATATGTCTAATACCCCAATCAATCAATCAATTAATCATTCACATCTCATCTGTGTACATTCTGCTCATCCTCAGGGCTCCAGATAAGGAGTTAGTACTTGAGTATTGTCACTCCATCATTTCTGAAGCAATTGGGTATTTCAAAATTTTAATTGGGTAAAATAAAATCACACTACTGTTTACGCATCAACAGACAGCAATTATTGAATAGTTTGCTTCGAAATGAAAACATGTCTTGGCATTTCATTGGAGACAATTCTAATGAAATACCAAGATGTGTTTTCATGGAAAATAAGAAAAATATGCTATATTTGTGGTCTGTTTATTGTTTTCTGCAGCATGATAAAGGTACCACAAAACTGGTATTGCTTTTTGATACTCGCTACTTCTGATGTCAATTGGGTTTTTGGCAAATTTACTTGAGTATTTAAGCAAATACGTAGCTTATCTGGAGCAGGGATTCCGCTGGCGATCGCCACTTTCGCAATTGGTGATAAAAAATTACAATTTTCGAGAAAAAAATATTATATATATATATTATTATTTTTTCGAAATAATTTTTTATCACCAATTGTTTTATTTTTTTTGAAGTGCCGATTTTTTTATTTTCCCCAGCGGAATCCCTGCTGGAGCTCTGCATCCTGTACATATGCAGCTTGACTGTAATCTACTCTGTTCTCTTCAGATTTAACCAATTCCATACGGTAGTTACCTGGGAGTTGAATTGGGTTATTGCCCATTATAAAAGTAGTAAGATTATTACTGATCCTACTGCTTTTGGGAGGGGCCAAGTGATTCTGGTGTGGCGAGGACCTGGCATCAGATCAGGATTATTGTACTTGAACATGTACATACATGTACTTGTACAGGTAATATATGGGATTTAGTACTAAACCCATTGACCCGGCCTTAAATGACCTTAGCTGTTGATAGGCCGTTAAACCCCAACAAACAAAACAATCAAACAATTCCATACGGGATACGGATACACAGATAGCAATATTTCCAAATATTTAGTTTTCTTTTCTTCATTTCTCTGAGAAGGTATATGTTGTTAGACTCCCTGAGGCTTGTACCTCTATGTCAGAAAAGCGGACGTTAAACCCTATTCACTCACTCACTCATTTGAACCATCTCGATGAGTGGTAAAAACAGATGCGTCTGTGCAGAAATGAACAAATCAATTCTTTTGTCACTCGATTTCGGAAATCACACCGACGACGAAAATCCACTTTTTAGAGACACTTCATTGTGTATGCACATAATGTGGCTGTGACTGGAGAAATGGGGCTGATGGGTACATGTATTATGACAAACCAGAGTAGATCCAGATCAGCCTGTGAATCTGCACTGTTCACCATTGCATCTATGAAATACCCGTTACAGTAATTAGCTGGTGGAAACTGTAGACGCTGATCACATGCAGATGTACAGTCTGATCAGTGTGTTTATGTCACAAAAGAAATAAAAGCTAGTTTCTGTATTTGTTATTGAACAACAACAACAACAGTTTAGCTGCACATGGGGATCATTGGGGGTGGGGATTTTCAGGATATCCTGTTCTGATAATTGCAGAAAAATGCTAGTGTTCAGCATGGGAAGCACACTTTTACGTCACAGGTGAGCAAGTGGGTGGGGTAATGGGATTTTTTTATATGAATTTTTTTGGTGTCATAGGTCCGAGTCTTCCACCTGTGTTTTACGTAGCTACAAGAGTTGCCTACAATAGTTATCTAAGGGTTGGGGTTAGTGGAGCTGGGTAGCAATTTTGTTTCTAACTTTTATGCAATTGTGGGTGCAAAAATATGTTTATTTAGCCATTTCCAGGATTTGGCATTTGCAACTATACCCACCCATTATGTGCTGCCGAAACATGTTTCCTTGTGAAAGAATGTAACTAAGGAAGAAACAGCAGTTGATAAACTTAATTCATCATTTTAATGGTCGACTCTTAAAAGTTGGGAACTGTATAGTTGTGTTTCATATTTGTCTTATTTCACATCAACCTGGCCTTAAATGACCTTAGCTGTTGATAGGCCGTTAAACACCAACAAACTTATTTCACATCAAAACGGTGTTTGGTAGCACGGGATAATTGTCTGTCAGTGTAATGAATATGATTCCCATGTGCTGCAAAAGTTTAATGTTTTAACACATTACAGACGGGATACGCTTTTAGTAGTACATGTATGAACCTTTTGAGAGAAAAAAATCCCTATTTTCTTTATTTCCTTTCAAAAGTATATGTTGTAACCACTCATTTGAACCGTCTCGATGAGACGGTTCAAATGAGTGGTAACAACATATACCTTTATCGATGAATGAACAAAATAATGAGATTTTTTCAACAAAAATCATAGTATCCTTAGACTGAAATGGGTTAATCAAGAATATGGAAAACAACAGATAACAAATGGGGGATCGTAGCTAGTTTTCTCCCGTTGAATTTATTTATAGAAATCCGGTCCAAATTGTTTAGTTTGGTGCCTTATTGCTTGCTTGTAAAAAAAATTATAGTGATTTTGACTAGTGTTGATCCAGATCATTCTACATATCTATGCAGTCTGATCTGGGACTACTTTATTCGCCAGATTCATATTTTCACACCTATTAATGTTATTGCAAACAGTGTAGTCTCAGATCAGGCTGCACATGTGTGCAGTCGTGCAGTCTGATCTGGGTCTACTCTTGTTTGCAAAACTCAATTTTTGTGCTATTCAGTAAATAATCGCTGAAATACAGCAAAGAACCGGGTCTCCATAAATAGATTTGCAAAGGGAAATAACTGACTACGATCTCTCATTGTTACCCGGCATTTACCCAGATTAGCCTACTCTCCCCACCTGTGGGTGGTTGGTCAGGCGAACGCGATGGCGTAAATTAACGGTAGGGATTCCTCCTTATAGGAATCACTATTTGCATGGTTTGGCCCTCAGGCACGTTTTTATCTTTGGCTCATTTGTTACCGGGGAGTTGAATTTGTTTATTGTTCATTATAAAAGTAGTAAGATTATATTGATCCTACTGCTTTTGGGAGGTGGCCAAGTGATTCTGGTGTGGCGAGGACCTGGCATCAGATCAGGATTATTCTGATTTCAGGTCTGAATATATAGCTTTTTTGTTGTAAATATTCAGTTCTGATTTTGGGATTTTCCCCCTTGAAAATGTACCCGTCTGCGTGTAGACTCCCTGAGGCTTGTACCTCTATGTCAGAAAAGCGGACGTTAAACCCTATTCACTCACTCACTCATCCCCCATTTGTACATGTACAGGTAATATATGGGATTTAGTACTAAACCCATTGACCCGGCCTGAAATGACCTTAGCTGTTGATAGGCTATTAAACCCCAACAAACAAACAAACCTACTCTCCCTACCTACAATATTTGACATACTGTAGACGAATAATAACGACCGACAGTGTGAACACTGATCCACCTACGGTGGGTGGCAGGCGGGAGCATGCGATGGGTAATTTAACGATCTGGATTCATCCTTCCGATTTCACCAACATTGCAAAGTATACTTATCTAGCAAAGTATATTTTGAGGCGAGTACATGTAATCATTTATTTTTCCAGAAATGCATTATTTCATATAGAATTAACGACTGCATATATTTGATGATTAAAAGTATGCAGAATTATTATACTGAATTTATTACATTATCACAGCCAAAGTGGCTGTGATAATGTAATAAATTCAGTATAATAAAAATTAATAAATTGATAAAAAAATTGAAAATTTCTCCTTCAAAGTATACTTTTAGGGGAAGGGGCCAAGTGGCTTTGGTGTGGTATGGACCCCCCCCCCCCCCCCCCCCCACCCCCATGCAGCAGGTTGAATATGGGATCGAACCCGTTGGCCCGGGCTTAAATGACTGTTGATAGGCCGTTAAACACCAACAAACAAATGCAGCTCCACTGACTAGTATGTGCCTCCCTGTAAACCTGGCCTAAAATGACCTTAGCTGTTGACAGGCCATTATACACCATTAAATACATATTCTGTTTCTGCATTGATCAAGTCAAACATACTAATTGTGGGCATTTAGCCAAAATTTGTGTTTTCATGATGAAATGTGACTGTAACTAGAGAAACGGCGCTTATCGGTTTTGCGACCAGTGTAGATCCAGATCAGCCTGTGCATCCGCACAGTCTGATCAGGATCTGCACTGTTCGCCATTACATCAATGAAACATGCTTCTAACAATATACATCACTATCAGGTTACAGGAGTGTGCTATTTGATCAGGAACTACACTGGCCACAACTCCCATAAGCCCCATTTCTCCAGTCACAGACACAAATGCATGTGTGTTCCGCCTTGAACATTGATTGTTGATTGTTTTGTACATCATGTTAAAGATTTTCTCCGATTCGTTATTAGTGATAGCGGTCTTATATTTGACCAATAAAGAATTGAATAAATAGCTTTTTGTTTGATTGTTTTGTTTACTGTGCATGTGCATCAGTCAGCCTGCTTTGTTATTTTATATTTATTATGCCACTTATTATGCCACTGCAGGGCTCCAGATAAGGAATTAGTAATTGAGTACTCCATCATTTCTGAAGCAATTGCGTATTTCAAAATTTGAATTGTGTAAAATAGAATCACACAACTGTTTACATATCAGCAGACCGCACTCATTGAATAGTTTGCTTCTAAATGAAAACACATCTTGGTATTTCATTAGAATTGTCTCCTTGGAGACAATTGTAATGAAATACCAAGATGTGTTTTCATGGAAAAATAAGAAAATATGCTATATTTCTGGTCTGTTTATTGTTTTCTGTAGTATGATAAAGATACCACAAATGTTGCATTTCTTTTTGATACTCACTTCTGATTTCAATTGGGTTTTTGCCAATTTTAATTGGGTATTTACGCAAATACGCAGCTTATCTGGAGCTCTGCGACTGCAACGATAGCTGTCGGTACCATATTGTGATTACTATAGCTGACTGTGGCATATCGTGTTTACCGTGTCCGTCTTCAACCAGGTACACTTATGGATCAATTTGTGCAACATTTTTAGCCAGGTTTTTTTTTAAAAAATCCAGGCTATTGGATTGGCGAAAGCCGGGCGGGTGGGCGGCGTCCACAATCAATGTTAAGTTTTCGTGTTTGAGTCCATTTCTTTGTTACTGTACCACCTAGGACCACCAAACTTTCACAGCTTCATAATCAAGGGGTGCCCACCACATATCACTATCCAACATGTTACTTTTTTTTTAATTTCACCCATTTTTTCCGCGCAGTCGACTTAGCCATTTTCAATGTTAAGTTTTGTTTTCGCGTTTACAATGTTAAGTTTTCGTGTTTATGTCCATTTCTTTGGTACTGTACCACCTAAGGACCACCAAACTTTCACAGCTTCATAACCAAGGGGTGCCTACCACATACAACTATCCAACATGTGACCATTTTTTTACCTTCACCTATTATTTCTACGTAATTGACTTAGCCATTTTCAACGTTAACTTTTTAACGTACGTCTGGTTAAAGTTTTTTGGTTAAAACTTTTTCGTTATACTATATCTCTGCAACTGCTTCGCCCATTACCTTGAAACTTCACATGGGTGTTTAACATCATCCATATTTTCATTCTAACCCCCAACCGTGCGTCCCCTGTGCCCAATGTCAAGGTCAAATTACTTTGAATTTTTTAAAGTTTTTTCGCGTACTATATCTCTGCAACTGCTTCACCCAATACCTTGATACTTCACATGGGCGTTTATCATCATTGTCGCACCTGCTTGCGGAAAGCGCGATCCTGTGCCCAATGTCAAGGTCAAATTACTTTGAATTTTTTTCTTAAAGTTTTTTCGTGTACTATATCTCTGCAACTGCTTCACCAATACCTTGATACTTCACATGGGTGTTTATCATCATTGTCGCACCTGCTTGCGGAAAGCGCGATCCTGTGCCCAATGTCAAGGTCATATTACTTTGAATTTTTTTGTTAAGTTTTTCGTGTACTATATCTCTGCAACTGCTTCACCCAATACCTTGATACTTCACATGGGTGTTTATCATCATTGTCGCACCTGCTTGTGGAAAGCGCGATCCTGTGCCCTATGTCAAGTTCAAATTACTTTGAATTTTTTTGTTAAAGTTATTTCGTGTACTATTTGTTAAAAGTTTTTTCGTGTACTATATCTCTGCAACTGCTTCACCCAATACCTTGATACTTCACATGGGTATTTATCATCATTGTCACACCTGCTTGCGGAAAGCGCGATATCGTCGGCATTTTGGCATACGTCCGTCCGTTCGTCCGTGTGTCCGGTTAAAGTTTTTTGGTTAAAGTTTTTCTATCTACTATATCTATTTTTTTAGTGTCCATGCCTCGCCCCAAGGCGCGACATGCAGGCCACGGCCATCTAGTCTACAAAAAGTGGGTATAATTATGTTATCCAAGTGTCTATGCTTGGAAAAAACCTGGCCTTGTGGCTTTGCCTCGTTATTATACTGAATTTATTACATTATCACAGTCATTTTGGCTGTGATAATGTAATACATTCAGTATAATAATTGTGCATGCTTTTACTCATCAAATATATGCAGTCGTTAGTTCTATACGAAATAATGCATTTCAGGAATTACGATTTTTTTGTGATGCCGAAATATAAGCGGCTGGACATGATTTTAACAACAACAACAACACATTTCCAAATTTTTAGTTCGCCTGCACGAAGTGCAGAAGAGCTTATGGCATACCCCCGGCGTCGTCGGCGTGGGCGTCTACAAACTTAACGTTGGGGTAAATGTCTTATAACTTCTGTTTCTTTTCATGGAACACCTTGTTATTTCATGTATGCTTTCCTCAGATGACACTCTAGCATGCTGTAGCAAATCCACGACCCACCACCCAACCCTTACCCCAAGGTCAAGGTCACAAACTTAGCACATTCGTAAACTTAACGTTGGGGTAAATGTCTTATAACTTCTGTTTCCTTTCATGGAATGCCTTGATATTTCATACATGCATTTCTCAGATGATCCTCTATCATGCTGTAGCAAATCCACGATCCACCACCCAACCCTTGCCCCAAGGTCAAGGTCACAAACTTAGCATGTTCATAAACTTAACGTTGGGGTAAATGTTGTGTAACTTCTGTTTATTTACAGGGAACGCCTTCATAGTTCATACATGCATTCATCTGATGATACTCTATGTGCTATAGCAAATCCATGACCCACCCCCACCCCTTTCCCCAAGGTCACAAACTTAGCACATTCATAATCTTAACGTTGGGGTAAATGTTGTGTAACTTCTGTTTATTTACAGGGAACGCCTTCATATTTCATACATGCATTCATCTAATGATTCTCTATTGTGTTACAGCATGACCCACCCACCCCACCCCTTTACCCAAGGTCAATGCCACAGACTTAGCACATTCATACATGCATTCCTCATGTGAATAGCTATCATGCTGTAGAAAATCACCAACTTAGTGCGTTCATAAACTTAATGTTGGGTTACATTTTGTTTTACTTCTGTTTTCAGGGAACGCATTGATATTTCATACATGCATTCATCTTAATATGCTATAGCATGCTATAGCAAATCCACGAACCACCTTCCACCACTGACCCCAATGTCAAGGTCCACCGCACACCCCTTAAAGGTACATGCCCACGCAGCAGGTTACACTGTACTACAACTTTTCATTTTCTGTCATGCCTTATATGAGCCATATGTCTACCCACTAACGAGTTATTTTTAATTATGGCGCGTGTTAATTGGTGTTAAATCGCATTTTATATGCCGCGACTAGAAAGGGTATTTTCCGACCTCGTGCTATTTTTACCAATACGCGTAACGTGACACGGTCAATCATATCACATCTTTGACATGCGCAGTGAAGTATCGGAAGTTGAGAAGAAAAATCTCTATTCGAGTCCAAATCTAAATCTCCACGTAACTCTTTCCATTTGATGATCTGGTCGCCAATATTAACCACTCTCTCTCTCTGTACTGCCTGTCCCTCAGACATTTCGCCTTTCTTTTGGCCGACGCTGTTTCATACAATCCGTCCTGGACGTTTCGACATGTTGATATTCTTGTTTACATATTGGGAAGCCTACTGGCGCGCGTAGTATACTGCGCATGCGCACCGCAAGCCGTGATGTGAAAGTCGTCGTCCCCGCACATTATCAAAATAGACTGTTACCGCCGCGCGTCGCTAACAGTAAATTGATAATTAATAAATGATTATATTTGTATAGCGGGCACTCGTCATTTTTAGAACTGGTGGAATAGTGACACAATTATACACTTATTTAATTCCTATAAAGAACATTTTGTGCCTACTGCGTGGGCATGTACCTTTAACTGTGCCAAGTTTGAGTGAAGGCTGCCAACAGGCGAGCTTCATTGTCTTCTGACAACTCTTGTTATTTGGTAGAGTCTAGAGGCAGGTTTTGGCCTATTTTCTTCATACTCTGTATACATCCCAACCATCAAGTAAAAATGTTACAGCGGAACACCTTATGCGACATACATAACCCACAGATGTAGGATACTGCTTGCATATGGTGGCAATCCTCTACAGCGGGACACCTTATATGACATACGCAGTGTTATGCTCTTAAATCTTGGTTAACCTCTTCTGGTAGGCAACCCATTTTTCGTCCGTACCCATTTTTCCGGCCACCCTCGTAAACGCTTAATTCTGCATTTTCACACGAAATTTTTGTTCTTGGTCATTAAGGTGGTCATTTCCAGTTGTCAGGTGCGAAGATTTCCAAGACAAATTAGTAAAACTATTAAATTGAACTGTTTTCATACCTGCCAACTTCTGTTGACACCTGTATGACGTGGGGGAAAAAACCCATATCGGTGCGCATGCGCATGGGACATATGGGGGGGGGGGTGGGGGGGGTAGCAGAAGGTGTTTATATCAGATGACCTAACACCACTTCGTCTGCGTTTAAGAAGATTATTCGTGAGACATATATCAGATGACCTAACACCACTTCGTCTGCGTTTAAGAAGATTATTCGTGAGACACCCGGTACATCAAGGATCCATACCATTGACGGGAAAATACACTGCGACAAAGATGGGAAACACTTTGGGGTTTCTAACCCTGACGATATATTCCACTTGGGAATCGACGTGGACCTTGACGCACTCGGACTGTCCCAATTTATATAAGAAGAGCCTGAGGATGTTTCAAATGACTCATTTTTTCCTCATGAAAACATTCCTAGTCATGTGACCAATGATCACACTTATCAGTATTCTAACAATGTTAATGAGTTGAAAATTGTTTCTATTAACGTTTGTAGTTTATTAACTAAATTGAAATCCCCTGACTTTGAAGAGTTTGTTGAATCATATGATATTAATGTATATGTTTATCAGAGACAAAATTGGATGATTTTGATCAAATCAGTTTGGATAGCTTTGAATTTGTCGGGGTCAATAGAATATATGCGGGGCGAAAGTCTGGTGGGATTGGTATACTGGTAAAGAAAAACCTTTGGCAGTACATAGAAATTCTTGATGATTGCTGTGAAAATTGTTTGTGGTTTAAATTAAACGAAAAATATTGTCATATGAAATTAATTTTCCTGTTGTATACATTCCACCAGAGGGTTCGCCTTACAGTTATATTGATATTTTTGATAAATTAGAGAGTGATATAGTTAAATATTCATCAGCTGACAATTATATTTGTTTGCTGGGCGATTTTAATGCCAAGAGTGGTACTCTATCAGACTTTGTTCGATTCATATTGAAGAATTTATTAGTGATGACAATATTGTCTATGCTACAAGTCTCATACTTAATAGGCACGCTTTAGTTGATTTAGGTTTCACAATAGAACGACATTGTGCAGGTAAAACCAACACAAATAATTATGGTTACATGCTTATACATCTTTGTAAATCATTGGATGTTCATGTTGCAAATGGCAGGTGTGGGTTGGATGCTTCAGTTGGTAAACCAACTTCCATTGGAGGATTAAGCATAGATTATGTTATTTTATCGCCTAATCTGTGTCCAACTATAAGTCAATTTCAGGTACTGGACTTTGATCCCATGCTTTCTGATGTACACTCTGCAATTTTTGTGTGAGTTTGCTTTTATAGAAGGTTCTCAAGAAATGCCTGCACCTGCCACTTGCACCGATGAACCTCACAATACTGCCAGTGTCAGAGCAAAATGGAAACCAGAATCTCTGGTGGAATTTCAAAGTGCTGTTGATCAAACAAATATCACCGAGTTGTTAAACGATATTGACGTGTTAGCTACTTCCACAGGTATTGACATTAACGAGAAAGTTAACAAAGTTACTAGTAGAGTATCACATGTCCTTGTTGGTGCTGCAGAGAAATGTAATGTTATCACTGCTGATCGGTTTACCGGTAAATCTGGTAGTAGTACTCGCAGTGTACATAAAACTAAAAAGCCTTGGTTCAATCAAGAATGTAAAGATATGAGGGCCGACTATATTAAGTCTAAACGCAGGTACATGAGTTTAAATTCACAGTCAAACTATGATCAGGTAAAACAGAACAGTAAAGCATACAAAAGATAAATAAATGATAAATAAATAAACAATTTAGGCTGTATCATGATTCAATTGCCAACAAGTTGAGAAAGTTAAGAGATACTGATTCTAAGTCATATTGGGCTATGCTAAATAAATGTTCGGCTGAAGGCAAACATATAGTGAGCAAAATATCCGCTGAAGAATTCTAAGATCATTTCAGTAAACTAAATAACTCAGAAAATGTAGACGATAATTTTGAACCGATTGATTTTGCCAATTTACCGGATTATAACACTGATCTGAATCAACCTATTACCTCAGAAGAAGTACTTAACGTAATTTCCAGATTAAAAAGTAGAAAGGCATGTTCTGTTGAAGATCACATTCTAAATGAATATATCAAGTATTCAAAAGACACTATGCTACCAGTTTAGTGTAAAAAAAATAATCTTATCCTGGAAAAAATGTACAGTTCCTGATATTTGGTGCAACGGAGTAATCTTACCATTGTACAAAAATAAAGGTGACATGCACAGCCCAGACAACTATAGAGGAATTACTATACTAAGTTGTTTTGGCAAACTTATTTTACAGGAGTGTTGAATAATAGATTAAACATTTTTCTTGAAAAAATCTGGGTTACTAGATGAGGAGCAGGCCGGTTTTCGTAAACATTATGGCACTACTGATCACATATTTACTCTGAAATTGTTAACTGACTTTTATTTATTCAAAAATAAACGTTTGTTTTGTGCGTTTATTGACTATCGTAAAGCTTTTGACTCGGTTAATCTTAATCGCACTGCACTTTGGAGGACATTGCTTCAAACTCATGTAAATGGTAATTTCTTGCGAGTTATTGACAATATGTACGATAAAGCTAAATCATGTGTAAAATCAGGTCAGCAGTTGTCTGACTTTTTTAAGAGTTCAGTTGGCGTTAGACAGGGTGAAAATGTGTCGCCTATCTTATTTTCTTTGTTTCTGAACGACCTGACACAATTTATGTCAAGTGCGTATGGAGGATTGAATCTGTTAACTGATGAAATTCACTCTTTTCTAGATACTGAAGAAGTAGAGGTGTATTTCAAACTATATTTACTTTTATATGCTGATGATACTGTTATTTTTGCTGAATCAAAAGAGGAATTACAACTATCTCTGGATGCAATGCAAAACTATTGTAATATGTGGCAGCTTCAAGTTCACACAGCAAAAACAAGTGGTTATTTTTTCCAGAGGCAAACTTAAAAATAAACCAATATTTTATCTCAATGGTGAAAATCTTGATGTAGTTGACGATTTTAGTTATTTAGGTATAACATTTAATTTTAATGGTACATTTGCAAAGACTAAAAAACATTTGGTAGATCAGGCACGAAAAGCAATGTTCAATGTAATTAAGAAATGTAGGAAATTATCTTTGCCAGCTGATTTGCAGCTTCATCTTTTTGACACAATGATTGTCCCAATTTTTAGCCAGGTTTTTTGGAAAACAAATCCAGGCTATTGGATTGGCGAAAGCCGGGCGGGCGGGCGGCGGGCGGCGTCCACAATCAATGTTAAGTTTTCGTGTTTGAGTCCATTTCTTTGTTACTGTACCACCTAGGACCACCAAACTTTCACAGCTTCATAATCAAGGGGTGCCCACCACATATCACTATCCAACATGTTACTTTTTTTTAACTTCACCCATTTTTTCCGCGCAGTCGACTTAGCCATTTTCAATGTTAAGTTTTCGCGTTTTCAATGTTAAGTTTTCGTGTTTAAGTCCATTTCTTTGGTACTGTACCACCTAGGACCACCAAACTTTCACAGCTTCATAATCAAGGGGTGCCTACCACATACAACTATCCAACATGTGACCATTTTTTTACCTTCACCTATAATTTCTACGTAATTGACTTAGCCATTTTCAACGTTAATTTTTTAACGTACGTCTGGTTAAATTTTTTGGTTAAAACTTTTTCGTTATACTATATCTCTGCAACTGCTTCGCCCATTACCTTGAAACTTCACATGGGTATTTATCATCTTCCATATTTTCATTCTAACCCCCAACCGTGCGGCCCCTGTGATCAATGTCAACGTCAAATTACTTTGAATTTATTTGTTAAAGTTTGTTTGTGTACTATATCTCTGCAACTGCTTCACCCATTACCTTGATACTTCACATGGGTGTTTATCATCATTGTCGCACCCGCTTGCGGAAAGCGCGATATAGTCGGCATTTTTGCATACGTCCGACCGTCCGTCCGTCCGTCCGTCCATACGTCCGAGTGTCCGGTTAAAGTATTTTCGTTAAAAATTTTCCATCTACTATATCTATTTTTTTAGTGTCCATGCCTCGCCCCAAGGCGCGACATGCAGGCCACGGCCATCTAGTCTACAAAAAGTGGGTATAATTATGTTATCCAAGTGTCCATGCTTGGAAAAAACCTGGCCTTCGTGGCTTTGCCTCGTTTCTTGTATTGTATGGACCCGAGGTATGGGGGTGTGAGTCACTAGATGTAATAAATCAGTTTCAACTGAAATTCTATAAAATATTGCTAGATGTCAAACAGACGACGTTTACTGATATGGTATACGGTGAGGTTGGGGCAGTTCCTATTATCTTAAAAGTTAAAAGCAGAGTTCTGAATTTCTGGAGCAGAATTATCACTGGCAAACAGGACAACATATGTTGTATTATGCATAAATTATTATACTCAATGCATATAACAAATGTTTACCATTCACCGTGGATAAAGTTTGTACATGATACATTGGATTGTCTCGGTATGTCTGACCATTGGTTATTACAAAAAGTTGATCATCCTCTGGTTTTTAAGCATAATGTTAACATTTCAAAAGTCAACATTTCAGTTTGAAAGATACTTAAAGATTCTCCCTCCATCATTAGTTTCTGTCATGAGTAAATTTAGATGCTCAAGTCATAAAATGCCTATTGAACAAGGTAAATTTTTCGGATACATAGATGATAATAGATTATGTAATATTTGTAATAGACAGGAATTAGGTGATGAATTCCACTGTCTTTTTAATTGTGTCTATTCTTCCCAAAGAAAGAAAAAAAGTATATTCACAAATATTTTTATACATCGCCTAACACCTTCAAATTTAATATAATTATGAATTCTTCGGATAAACAAACGCTAGTAAAGTTAGCATTGTTTATGAAAGTTACATATCAAAATTTAAATGATGCCTGTCCTGACAGAAGCAGTCTTAGAGGTTAGTGGTGAACACTAGTCTTCATTAAATTATCATGTCATGGTAGGGATCTTCACTGCTCACTTCATACGAGACTGGTTTTGTATGAACAGGGTTCATTAATTATCATGTTAATAGTCTTAAGGTTACATCATCTTCCTTGACTTCATGTATGTAGAATCACATTGTTTGTGTGTCTTTCATCATGCCATGTTTGTTCTTCTTAACTCAGATTCCCATATGGGCCATGAGTAATAAAACTTGTTAAATCGTCTGATGGAATACACAGACAAAACAAAATAGTATAAGCATTTAAGTACAACATGTAATAATAAACGTTACAAATACTAAACAAAACTCAAATGAACTATGAATTATTCACCATGTTCCCTGAAAATAGCTTAAAGGTACATGCCCACTTAGTACGCACAACATGTTCTTTATATCAGAGACATCATATGATACATTTTCTGGCAAAATAAACATTCATTCACCATTTCCCCACCTATTGATTGGCATTATTAGGTTTGAGGCGGCTTTCAGCTGCGCCGAAAACCTATTGTATTCGTTGGTTTTTTTTGTTTTTTTTTATTCAGCCGTTCAGGCTACAGCCCAAACCGCTGGTCGGATCGACTTCAAATTTTGCATGCCGATTCGGATCAAGTGTGCGCAGAGACTCAGAGATTTTCAGAAATATCTTAATGCCACTTTCCACGAAACCGGAAGTGACGTCATATTTTCTATAACTTTCTATAACTTCCTTATTTTCCAACCGATTTCAAAAATTATTTTTGCATTGGAGTGCTGACAACATTCTCTATCTCGACCTCGCTGACAGTTCTCGGCTATCTGGTCAAATAAGAGAGCTATAGGGATTTGAAGTTGAAATATGTACATACTTTTCAACGATTTTGCCGAATTTTTGCCGAATTTCGGCTGATAACGGGTGGTCTTTGCAAACGTTTTCCAATTTGTACAGTAATGTCAGCAACATAATTTCTTGCCAGTGTGATAGGGGAGTGTCAGGTGCATAAAAGATGATAATTTTCAGAGCTCTATCTTGACTACTTCCGGTTCTATTGGATGTCAAAGATGAACGTCTTTTTTTCAAGTTTTCAAAATAGAGCAAACGGATGTGACGTCAGCTTCGTTATTTATCAATAGATTTCAAAATTTCTTGCTGCGGTCGATATTTCAGTCAATTTAGCTAAAACTTTCCCGCTTTGTGCCCGGCCTATGGTGAAAAACAAACGAAAACTTCACTGGCGGAATATTGCACATATGTAATTTCAGTTTTATTAGGTGTATTTACAAATGGCGTAAACTGCAATTTAGGGGCGATAACTATCGAAAAATAATCATCCGCTGACTTACGGGCTCCCTCCATCTACACCAAACCGCTGGTCGGATCGACTTCAAATTTTGCATGCCGATTCGGATCAAGTGTGAGCAGAGACTCAGAGATTTTCAGATATCTGTTAATGCTACTTCCCACGAAAACGGAAGTGACGTCATACTTCCTATAACTTCCTTATTTTCCAACCGATTTCAAGAATTCTTTTTGCATCGGAAAGCTGACAAAATTCTCTATCTCAGATTCGCTGACAGTTTTCGGCTGTCTGCTCAAATAAAAGAGCTATATGCATTTGAAGTTGAAAAATGTACATACTTTTCAACGATTTTGCCGAATTTCGGCTGATAACGGGTGGTCTTTACAAACGTTTTCCAATTTGTACAGTACTGTCAGCAACATAATTTCTTGCCAGGGTGATAGGGGAGTGTCAGCCGCATGAAAGATGATAATTTTCAGAGCTATATCTTGACTACTTACGGCTCTATTCGATGTCAAAGATTAACGTATTTTTTCAAGTTTTCAAAATAGAGCAAACGGATGTGACGTCAGCTTCGTTATTTATCATTCGATTTCAATTGTTTTTGCTGTAGTCGATATTTCTGTCCTTTAGCTAAATCTTTGGCTGAGGATCGAACCCGGTATCCCTCGCTCCGAGCCCATCGCTCTACCTCTAAGCTAACCGGCCCCACATCGGTGTGATGATGCGAACACAATAATGTTGGACTGTTCATTCTAAAACTTCAGAAATTCTTTTTGCAACCGATAGTTTACACCTTGGGCTAAAGCTTAGTTACACATGAAATCAATTTTTGAGGCTCAAACCGTTGATGCAGCTCAAGCTGCTCTAGTTATACATTTGATATCAGACGTAAATCACACAGATATCAGGGGCGATAACCGTGTTTCTTTAAAACGTTAATGGACATTACTATTTATTCTCTGTATTTATGTTTTGATGTGCAATGATCATACTTTATAATATGTCGAAAATAAAAAAAAGTCCAGGGACGCATTTAATTAGTTTAAATAATTAAAAAACTATCATGCCTCATTTACATATGAAAATAGCCTGATATCACCGCGATTCGCTATCAGTAAAATACATATTACTAAATGATTATATCTGTATATCGGGCACTCGTAATTTTTAGAACTGGTGGAATAGTGACACAATTATACACTTATTTAATTCCTGTAAAGAACTCATGTACCTTTAAAACGCGAAGTAAGAAAACATCGATTTTCCCAAGGACCCTATTATTCTAACAATTTCTAATCCAAGCGAGACAACTCGAAGAAAAATATCGCATTAAAGCCAATAAGTGTTGTTGGCCGTGTATTGAGTACACGCCACATGACTCCAAACACTATCCTGGAGACGGTTAAAAAACGTTACATGAGAAAAGTATGATTGCTATTTTAGATCTAAGTGTCATTATTTGTTTTTAATAATTTGATTGTTTGAATGAAACATGTTTTGACAGCACATGAGCATCGTCTCTTTTGTACAAATGTGTTTTTGTATAAGAAATATTGATTCTTCTTTTCTTCATAAAACATGTTTTGGCAACACATGAGAATCGTCTCGGAAGATGATGTTTTGTTCACATATTTTTGATTTCTTATTAAAACATGTTTTGGCAGCACATGAGAATCTTTTCCGAAGACATGTTTTTTTACACTTGATAAGACATGTTTTGACAGCACATGAACATCGTCTCTAAGACGATTCTCATGTGTTGTCAAAATTAGGTATTGTATAAGAAATAATTTGATTCTTCTTTTCTTCATAAAGCGTGTTGCTGCACCACATGATATTCCTCTCCGAAGACGATGTTTTTCATATTCGTTTGATTTCTTAATAAAACATGTTTTCACAGCACACGAGCATCGTCTCCGAAGACATGTTATTTTGTAATTAATAAAACATGTTTTGACAGCACATGAGTATCGTCTCTAAGACGCTTCGCATGTGTTGTACAAATAAGTTTTTGTGTAAGAAATGTTGATTCTTTCTTTCGTCACCCAATTAATCGAAGTTCTTGAAGACTGGATGGAAACGCTTGATAAATCAGAAAGTATAGATGTAATCTTTTTGGACTTTAACAAAGCTTTTGATACAGTACAGCACCGTAGACTAATAACTAAATTAAAAGGGTACAACATTGAGGGAACAACTGTAAAGTGGATAGAAATGTTTCTAAAAAATAGGATGCAAAGAGTATTCATTGAGGGTGAAATGTCGGAATGGTCATCAGTGGGAAGTGGTATTCCACAAGGCAGTGTATTAGGTCCAGTATTATTCCTAATATACATCAACGACCTGCCGGATGTAGTTAAAAACATTATTAAAATGTTCGCGGACGATACAAAAATATACACTGTCTCAAAAGATACCGAAAATAAAAGCTTACAAAACGATCTAGATAAACTGAGTGATTGGTCAGATAAATGGCAACTACGTTTTAACGCTTCCAAATGTAAAGTAATGCACATAGGCAGACAAGACGAACATCACACATATTCAATGAACGATAGCGATCAAGATAAAAAGTAGCACTAAGTGAGGTGATGGAGGAAAAAGATCTTGGAATAGTAATCGACAACCAGTTGAAATTTACACAGCATATAAATACAAGTGTAAAAAAAGCGAACAAAGTTCTAGGAATCATCCAACGATCATTTTAATATATAGACACAACTATGTTCCTCCAACTTTACAAATCACTAGTAATTAAGACCACATCTAGAATACGGATCGCAAGCATGGTCTGTCGTGTACAAAAAAAGAATGTATCGCAATCGAAAATGTCCAAAGAAGAGCCACCAAAATTGTAAAATCAATCAGCCAAAAATCGTATAGCGAAAGATTAAAGGAACTAGGTCTACCATCCCTCCAATATCGAAGAGTAAGAGCCGACATGATACAAGTCTACAAAATAATAAACAACATCGATCATATAGACAAAGAAAAAATCATTCCAATCATTCAAACAAGAACAAGAGGTCACCAGCAAAAAATATTCAAGAGACAATTTCGTCTAAATATAAGAAAAAGTTCTTTCAGCCAACGAATAGTAAACGACTGGAATAATTTGCCCGAAAATGTAGTTAGCGCGGAATCATTAAACCAATTCAAGAATAGACTGAACAAAGCCTGGAAGGCTAATGACATTAAATTTGCCCCAGACTGTTACTAGTAACCTATGTGTCAATTGTTGGCAGGGCTTGTCCTGTCACACCGACGACATCGACAACATAGTTCATTTATACACATGTAAATAGTTTTAACCGATAGAAAACCGATACAAAACAAACGTGCGCAGTCCAGGAAGACATACCAGTGATCAAGAAAAATAATAAAAGATACGTCTAAGAAGTCAAAGGCTTACTACCGACGTTGGATACAGTAAGATACAGTAAGTAAGATAAAACAGCACATGTGAATCGTCTCCGAAGACGATGTTATTTTTCTTCAAATTTGCTTGATTTTTTAGTAACACATGTTTTGGTAGAAACAAAATTGCGGGGGGGGGGGGGGGGGTAGGGTTAGGGGGCTATCTCTCCACTAGATACCATATCGTAGGCAACTCGTGTAGCTAATGTTTTGGCAGCACACGAAAATCGTCTCCGCTTTTTTCACACTTGTTTACTTTCCTATTAAAACATGTTTTGGACGCACATGAGAATCGTCACATGATGTCAAAATGTTCAGGCTACGTTTGTTGTGTGTTCTGGTATCAGGATGCATTGGATGTGATTCAAACAATCAGTGTCACGGTTTCAAACAGGTATACATAAGAAACACAAATATCGGGTTCCATAGTGCACCTATCGGTGTTTTGCCCCACCGGGGGTAGGGGCATATATGGAACTTTAAACAGCGGGTGCTTCACGACAAGTCCAGTGAGACCGCCACCCGGAAAATAGACTTGGCAGGAATTAATAGAGGATTGTTGATGCCTGGAACAGCTCCGAACTCAGGGTTATAGACAAATTTCCGTGCTCCATGGGTGGGATTTAGAAAAAAATGCAGTACATTGGAGTCATTTCCTCAACAACCCATTGATGTTGGTTGGCTTATGTTCATGGAACTTGGCCACAACATCCGTTGTGCATCACTTATCGCAACCCAGCCACAATCGACCCACACATCGATGCCCTATTATATTATAAACATGCCTATGCTTTCCTAATCTGTTTCATCATTTTCCATGCATATTTTACTGCAATCCGTGATATATGGAATATATTTTGGAATAACATAGTAGCCCGCACTACTTGATTAACCACGCCTCTCACAATTTAGGTCAACGTAAACCAATGAAATGCGAGTATCTCAGACATCAAACAAAAACCGACTGGGCCGCTTTATGAATCGCCATCGTTGTCTCAAGTCGCGTTTACGTTGAAGTTGAGACAGCAACATTGACAGGCGATACTAAGTGTTTTCTGTTGCTAAATGGTGACTAGAGGCCGGGAGACGCAATTTCTGGAAGATTTCATGCTCGAACTGGCGCTGACAGTCAGCCGTCGGAACGGACCGGAGCCCTGAAAGTTCCTTCGAAGACATCAAAAGAAGAAAGCCGAAAAGTAGGTCAAATTGGCATTGCATATATTTATCTATTTTGGCTCACGAATTGTTTATGTAATATATTAATGAACGTATATACTGGCCATGCTATATCGTGTTGTTGTGCTTACTTACTGATAGTAATTATTCGTTAATACTTTTCTGACTGTTGAAACGGGCCCATGGATTATTTCCCCACTCGTATGTGTCGCATTTTGGCACATTGCAATCAAAGTTGTTGTTCATGTTTTTATGTTCTTTGTAGGAATGGAGTTTGAACTGATGCAGGCTGATTATGTTCTTGATAACCAGGAATTCTTCGCTAATGAGAAGATGTCAACTGCCAACGCCAGGAAACCTGTGGCTCCATTGAATCTTCGGAAAACCGTATGTATTGCTACGCGATGATGAGCCTTCAGTCTTTCATTCATCATTTTCATGGCTCGAGTGCACGGTTACCGAGGGGTACTCCACACGGCAAGACGACGGTAGTAATTCGTAGATAGTGTGGTCATGTATGTAATTCATCAGCACTCCCTTGTTCCACAGTCTTGTCGAGAAGGTTTGAATTTTAGAACATAATTTTACAATAAATGATTAAATCTATGCATTTTTATGATGTTGGCGGTAGAGCTGGAGCCATATAGTGATTAGTGTTTGGACTGTGTGTCCATGAGTGACAATCTGTCCGTCTGTGTATCGGGCGCATTAACTTGATTAAGCAGTTCACCAGAGTTTCTCAATTATGTCATAACTTCTATATCCGTTGAAGGATTACTTAAATATTTCAACACAGTGTACCCGTGGATAAATGCCACACATCCATACATCCAACATTTTCAGTTTTGACCTGCACAACTTTTTCACACATTAAGAAGTTTGCCAGAGTTTCTAAATTCTGTCATATCTTCTATATCCCTTGAAGGATTACTTTTATATTTCAATACATCATACTTGTGCACAAATTTCACACAATCATGATGCCCTTAAAGGTACATGTACATGCCCACTCAGTAGGCACACAATGTTCTTTATGGGAATTAAATAAGTGTATAATTGTGTCACTATTCCACCAGTTTTAAAAATTATGAGTACCCGCTGTACATATATAATCATTTAGTAATATTTATTTGACTGATAGTGACGCGTAGTGGTATTAGGCTATTTTCATATGCAAATGAGGCATGGTATTTTTAGCTCACCTGAGCGAAGCTCATGTGAGCTATTGTTACCGCAATGTGTCCGTCGTCCGTGAACATTTTCAAACGTCTTCTCCTCGGTAACCATTGGGCCTATAGTTACCAAACTTCCTGGTTATGGTCCTTAGGTAGGGTGATTACAAAATTGTTAAAATGACGTCATTACGTAATCCAAGATGGCCGCCGTCTAAAAATAGCACAAATTCTTCAAAAATCTTCTTCTGAAGAAGCGCCAACCGGATTTCGACAAAACTTGGTAGGAATGATTGTTTGTTTGTTTGTATTGTAAGGAAACACGGTTATCGCCCCTGATATGAGTGTGAACATTTTCGTCTAAAATAAAATGTATAATAATAATGCCAATCAATACGTGGGGTAATGGTGAATTCATATTTATTTTGCCAGGAAATGTCATACGTACAGAATATTCAATAGTATCTGTATCACTATATTACAACCTACTGCGTGGGCATGTACCTTTAATTATGACCTTCACAACTTTTTTTTTAATACTTGTCACTTTTGGTTAATTAACTTTGCCACAGTTTCTCCAATCTGCCACTGGGGGCATTCATGTGCCGAAGTGCCACACTTTCTTGTTCTAAATAGTTATTTTATCTCATTTACATCAGGGCTCCAGATAATCTGCATATTTGCTTAAATACCCAATTGAAATTGCCAAAAACCCAATTGAAATCAGAAGTAGCGAGTATCAAAAAGCAATACAAATGTTGTGGTACCTTTATCATGCTGCAGAAAACAATAAACAGACAACAAATATAGCATATTTTTATGCCACCTGGTTTCGAAGAAACGGGTGGCATATAGTGTTTGGACCGTGTCTGTCCGTCCGTCACACTTTTCGGTTAACCAATTTGTCACAGTTTCTCAAATATGCTGCAGGTGGCATCCGCGTTCGACAGACGCATTTCTTGTTCTTTTTTCCATGAAAAAAACATCTTGGCATTTCTTGGAAATGGAAATGCCAAGACATGTTTTCATTTCGAAGCAAACTATTCAATAATTGCGGTCTGTTGATGTGTAAACAGTAGTGTGATTTTATTTTACCCAATTAAAATTTTAACAAAACGCAATTACTAATTCATTATCTGGAGCTCTGTATATAGCATCTTAGTTGTTTTATACAGTGACGTGTTTTTATGCCCCCTATACAAGATTTGCAAGATTTTACCAATTATGGGTCCACAAGAGACAAATAACTCAGGGCTCCAGATAAGGAAGTAGTAATTGAGTATTAAAGGTACATGTACATACCCACGCAGTAGACACAAAATGTTCTTTATAGGAATTAAATAAGTGTATAATTGTGTCACTATTCCACCAGTTCTAAAACATACGAGTGCCCGCTATACAGATATAATAATTTAGTAATATTTTGTTCACTGATAGTGACGCGCAGTGGTATCGGGCTATTTTCATATGCAAATGAGGCATGATATTTTTTAATTATTTATACTAATTAAATGAGTCGCCTGAAAAAATAATATTTTCGACAGATTATAAAGTATGATTATTGCACATCAAAAAATAAATACAGAGATAAATAGTAATGTCAGTTAACATTTTAAGGAAACACGATTATCGCCCCTGATATCATTGTGGAAATTTTGTTTGATATACAAAGTACATGTATAATGATGACAATTATATCGTCGGGAAATGGTTAATGACTGTTTATTTTACCCTAACAATGTCATATCTAACGAATGGACGAAAACAAAAATTCCTCCTTATATTATAACATGGCACGTGGGCATGTACCTTTAATTTTCACTCCATAATTTCTGAAACAATTGGGTATTTCAAAATTTTAATTGGGTAAAATGAAATTACACTACTGTTTACACATCCACAGACAGCAATTATTGAATAGTTTGCTTCGAAATGAAAACATATATTGGCATTTCATTAGAATTGTCTCCTTAGAGACAATTGTAATGAAATACCAAGATTTGTTTTCATAGAACGTAAGAAAAATATGCTATATTTGTGGTCTGTTTATTGTTTTCTGCAGCATGATAAACGTACCACAAAATTGTAATTGCTTTTTGATACTCACTACTTCTGATTTCAATTGTTTTTTTTGGCAATTTTAATTGGGTATTTAAGCAAATATGCAGCTTATCTGGAGCACTGCTGAAGGTCATGAAATAGCATGCTCAAGATTGGATAATCAAACTGTGTTATCAATCAAGCATTTGATTGGCTAATCAAATTGCTTGTTTTTCGACTCAACGTTACTTCCAATTTTTGTAAGCGGAGATCTTCGGCAATCTCCTGACTAGGCCTACATGTTGTTTGTGGCTGTAAGAACAAGCCACGGGACATAACTGTTTATTTCTGGCGACAGTAACACACTATGCTCATTACGGATCATGTTATATTTGACAAAACATTGTCCTTGATTGGGCAAGTCCCCAGACAACAGACGTTATAAAGCTTACAATTAACCCTGTTCATGCTGAAGATGCACATGTGTACCGACTATAGTTGTTTTATGACCGCATATAAAGATTTCTATAAGATCTACTGAAGTATATCAGATATCTAATAAAGTCAGTTGATATGTACATGTATCTTGCAACGGATGCCACCACATTTGATCAAATAAAGTTATTTTCAAAAATATCAAATACTGTTGTTTCGGTTAATTCTGCGCAACAACTGATGTGCAATTCATGTCCGTCTATAACAAACACATTATAGCAAAAGAAACATGTTTTGGATTAAATCGGCCCATTATAATCAATACACTATGGCATTCTTTTGTTGTATTTTCTTTTTTAAATAACTGATGAATATATGTTTTCTCAAAGTACCTAAAAAGTAATAGTTACAACTGTGAGCACTCTGTCATTGGTAGAACATTATATTGTGCTAAAGGCTTAAATTGAACATTTCTCGCTCAAAGTATACTTTGCTAGAAAAGTATACTTTGCAATGTTGTTGGTGAAATAGGCTACAGCTAGGTCTCTAGCAGTCACGCTTTTGTTTGCCCAATTTTTCAATTATTATGTCTACATAAATGAACCTGTGACAGAGCTCCAGATAAGTTTTGTGTCTAAAGCGTACTACACCCCCTGATTTCAAAATCATTGTGTATTTTACTTTTACAAATGGATTATTGATTTTCTTCATTACTATAAAATAGGGAAAAAATTATAAAAGATATTACAAATTTAAACATTCATGTATTTGAGCTACAAAAAGCAAACGCTTTTTGCAGCTAAACTAAGTGAATTTTCAACTTTATGACAGTATTTTCATTACTCAATTTGAAAATCAATGCGTATTTTCACATTGCTGTGTGTATTTTGTACTCCCACTTTTGATAATCAATGCGTATTCAGCTACAATAATTGCTTAAAATACGCCAATACACACCTTATCTGGAGCTCTGCTGTGAACAGAGACTACCTGGCCACATTTTCTCTTCCCATGGCTGGCCTTTTAAAGTTTATTCACATAGGGCGACTGGGACAAAAAAGTGACAACTTCACCCACGTGCCCCCAAAGTTGAACCCTGGATATGTTACAGAGATATTTACAAAAAGTGTAGGTAGTAGCGTGGGCTCGTGGCATATTTCACCCACCATGGAAAAATATGGCTGTAATACTAATAATAGGACTGTTTCTCATGGAACGGCTCTTCGTTTTACTGTTATGTTCTCCAAAATTACATGGCTTGACGCACCAACTGGGCTTTGTAGTGGTGTGTAAATCGGGATGTTAGATATAAGTGACTTGTCATTGCAAAAGGGGGCTTATCAAGTTATGGGGCCAGTGTAGTTGCTTCACCCTTAGACGGCGGGGAAACGAAAATAGCCGTCTGTTAATGTTTTATATTTTTTTATTCTTTCTCAATGAAAACATGGCTTGACAGCACATGTTTTTGCTGTGAAAAATGGAAAATACATGTATAAGATAAACAGCAGACGAGAAAATTTAATTCAGCATTGTAAGGGTTAAAAGTATATAATTTCTTTTTAAAAACAACTACCGTAGTATATATGGCAGTCCGATGCAACCTTATATTGAGATATTTTTTCTTTGGTGACATGAATATGTCCACAATGCAACAGCGAACAGTGTAGCCCCAGATCAGACTGCGTGGATGTGCATGCTGATCTGGGGCTACACTGATCGCAAACGTGATAAGCTCAGTTTTTTCATGGCAAATTATATATAGGTGCAGCTTGTTAACCTGTTGATGCTGTTTTTACTTTGTAGTCGAGGTCTGGCTTCAACAGTTTATATTCGTCAACTTTGTGTGTATGTGGTGTGGCATTTACATTCCGTGTCTGTGAATACATATGTATGTGCTCATATTCATCGGTGAACAACATGCGGTTTTGTCAATGATTCCAGATTCACCAAAATGTGTTAAAACTATAATAAAATTGAATGTATGTAATCAAATGATCAAAAAAAAAATTCCCTATTAGTCCATTTTTTAAAAAATGCCCGCCATTCCTAGTTCATCACAACTTATTCATTGTTAACATGTTTAATATCAATCAGATATGTCTCCTGAACAAATTGATACCACTCGCGGAGGATCTGGGGTGGGGGGGGATGCTCGGGGGGTATATCTACCTCATGGACTAGATGTTTTTGTTGGAATTGTTCATTTGGAAATACATGTACATAATATGGTTACATATTGTTTTCGTCATTCCGTCTGTCTGTTCGTGCGTCTGTAAGATTTGTGTTAAAAGTGTTTATCTATCAGTCCAGGTGGTGGCCGGAGGGGCGGGTATCTGTCAGTCCAGGTGGTGGCCGTGGGGGGGGGGGGGGGTATATCTGTCAGTCAGGTGGTGGCCGGGGGGGGGTGGGGGGGGTATCTGTCAGTCCAGGTGGTGGCCAGGGGGTGGGGTGGTATCTGTCAGTCCAGGTGGTGGCCGGGGGGGGCATCTGTCAGTAGTCCAGGTGGTGGTCGGGGGGGGGTATCTGGCCGGTCCAGGTGGTGGCCGCGGGGGGGGGGGGTATCTGTCAGTCAGGTGGTGCGGGGTGGGGGGGGGTGTATCTGTCTGTCCAGGCCGCCCCCCCCCCCCCCCCCCGGCCACCACTGGACTGACAGAATCTCCCCACCCGGCCACCACCTGGACAGACAGGATACCCCCGGGCCACCACCTGGTTGGATTATATACCCACCCCCCCCGCCACCGCACTCGGCCACTCCTGGGGTCTGACCGATACCCCCCCCCCCCCCCCGGCCACCACCCGGGACTGACAGATACCCCCCCGGCCACCACGGAAGAAAGATACCCCCCCCCCTGGGCCACCACCTGGATGAAGATACCACCCCTGCCACCACCTTGGACTGACAGATACCCCCCCCCCCGGCCACCACCTGGACTGCCAGTTTCCCCCCCCCTCCCCCCTGCACCACTGGAACTACAGATACCCCCCCTTGCCGGCCACTAACTGGACTGAAGGATACCGCCCCCAACCTAACCAGGACTGAAGATTACCCCGGCCAAACCTGGAGACTGACAGATACCCGGCCACCACTCTGGACTGACAGATACCCCCCCCCCTGGCCACACTGGACTGACAGATACCCCCCCCCCCCCTGCACCACTGGACTGACAGCTAATCCCCCCCCCCTGCCCGGACCACTACCTGGAATGACAGATACCAGCCCCCAACCTAACCCTGAAACTTGACAGATTACCCCCCGGCCACCACCTGGACTGACAGATTCCGGCCCTCACTGGACTGACGATACCCCCCCCCCCCGGCCACCACCTGGACTGACAGATACCCCCCCCCTGGCACCACTCTGACGAAAGATACCACCCCTGCACCACCTGGACTGGGACAGATACCCACCCCACGTCCACCACTTGGACTGACAGAACCCCCCCCCACTCGGCCACCACCTGGACTGACAGATACCCCCCCCTGCCACGGCCACTACCTGGGATGACAGATTCGCCCCCCAACCTACCCTGATGACAGATACCCCCCGGCCAACCCTGGACTGACAGATACCGGCCACCACCTGGACTGACAGTACCCCCCCCGGCACCACCTGGACTGCAGATACCCCCCCCCTGCCACCACAGGATGACAGATACCCCCCCCCCTTGCCCCGACCACTACTGGAACTGACAGTACCGCCCCCCAACCTATACCTGGACTGACAGATACCCCCCGGCACCACCTGGACTGACAGATACCGGCATCACCTGGGACTGACAGATACCCCCCCCCCGGCCACCACTGCAATGACAGATATACCCCCCCGGCCACCACCTGCACTGGAAAATACCCCCCCCCCGGCCACACCTGCAATGACAGTACCCCCCCCGGCAACACTGGACTGACAGATACCACCCCCGGCACCAACCTGGATGACAGATAAAAAAAACCCCCCCCCCGGCCACCACCTGGATGACAGATACCCCTCCCCCCTGCCCGGCCACTACCTGGACTGACAGATTACCCCCCGCCCCCCAACCTAACCCTGGACTGACAGATACCCTCCCCCCCCCGGCCACCACCTGTCTGTCAGTCCAGGTGGTGGCCGGGTGGGGGGGTATCTGTCAGTCCAGGGGGGGTATCTGTCAGTCCAGGTGGTGGCCGGGGTGGGGGGGGTATCTGTCAGTCCAGGTGGTGGCCGGGGGGGGGGGGGTATCTGTCAGTCCAGGTGGTGGCCGGGTTTGGGGGGGTATCTGTCAGTCCAGGTGGTGCCGGGTTGGGGGGGTATCTGTCAGTCCAGGTGGTGGCCGGTGGGGGGGGTGGGTATCTGTCAGTCCAGGTGGTGGCGGGGGGGGGGGGGGGTATCTGTCAGTCCAGGTGGTGGCCGGTCAACCAACCAACATTAGGAGTTATATGTATTACTGAGACGTTGTTAACAAACTCAACCAACCAACATTAGGAGTTCTATGTATTACTGAGACGTTGTTAACAAACTCAACCAACCAACATTAGGAGTTATATGTATTACTGACATGTAGTAGCGTAACCCCTGCTTGGGTATTATTGTATGTTACCATGCGCGGATCCAGGATTTCAGGTTAGGTGGGGCGTAACTATTTTGCAATACGATAATATAGTCCAGTATTGCAAAATAGTCGAGCTCGGGATAGCGCTAGGGGTGTCCGGGAAATTCTGAAAATCTACATCGCATTTCCTGCGTTCTGGCGCATTTTGGAGCAAAAATATTGACATTGTCACAGTATGTTTAGACATGATTTTTGATTGAAAACGTTTAAATTTTGAAACAATAAGAAAACGACCGAAAAATGCATGGAATACATGGCACTTGGCATGAAACGTGCCTTGTAACTTGTAAAAAATCTTTACTCGGGCGAATTTTATTTGGGGGGGGGGGGCACACACAGGTCCACCCCCCCCCCACCCCCCCCCCCCCAGAATCCGCCCATGGTTACTTATATTATTACGAATATAATTTCAACAAATGATTAACAAAAACAACCAAGGCAATTGAGCGACTTCCTAGAAACGCACCTTTTTGAATTGGTCTTATCTGCGAGGGAGTGGCACTATTAAGACCGGATATACATGCAGATGAATACGAGACACGCCATGCGATTTTGTCCCCAAGAACATGTGCGATATCTCATGAAAAAATATTTACAAAATTTACGATATTCTCCCTAAATGACGTTGAATGATGACAAAATTTTCATAGCAAATGTGGAATACTATTCCGCATTTGCTGTGAAAATTTTGTCATCTTTCGACATCATTTACAGAAAATCACACATGTTCTTAGGTACAAAATTGCATGTCATGTCTGATATGTACGAGAAATCATAAATGGAACAGCCGGTGGGAATAATACAGCTGTAGGCAGCATGGCCAGTTGAAATACCGCTATGACCCGGCCTTAAATGATCTTAGCTGTTAATAGGCCGTTAACCCCCAACAAACAAACAAACACCATAAAAGTATATGTTGTGACAACTCATTCGAACCATCCCGATGAGACAGTTCAAATGAGGGTAACAATAAATAAGTTTTGTGAGAAATAAGAACAAAATCATGTTGTTTAACCCTTACACCTCTATCTTAATTTTTTGTTGTCTGCTGTTTATTTTCTATTTTCCATTTTTATCATCAAAAACATGCCTTGACATTACTTTAGAATAATTTACAACATGGTTTGACAGCAATTCAGAATCATTTCCATTGGAAATGATTCTGAAGTGCTGCCAAACCATGTTTGTATTGAGAAATAATCAAGATATAAAAGCAACAGCAGACAAGAATTGTTGTGTGTAGCGGTCTAAGGGTTAATTCAGTAAAATGGTGTATGATCAGCTTTAATAGAGTTGGTTTGTCCTGGGATTGTCGTGGCTGTAATTAGCTAAAGTGGCTCCAATATTTAATATCAAAGTCACTGCACTTTCCTTCAAGTAGCTAGTTTGGCAGGTTTCATATTAATGAGCGTTACTCCTGTTTTAGGTCATATTGCTTTTACATTTACAACAACATCTCGGTATATAGAGAATAGTAGGTTAGTGCCGTGCATGGGAAAAAATATTTGGCAAGACTTAGGAAACGGAATGGGCGAGGCTCTGGCGAGCACATCCCGTTTCCATGCCGCGCCAGATATTTTGTTCCCATTCACGGCACTAACCTGCTATTCTATTTATCCTGTCTGTGAACACCTACAAATAGCTTTAAAATAATCCCAGCCACCGCACATATTCATACGCAGTGATTAGGTCGTATTGACAGGATATCCTAAATGTTTCACGGCACCGTGTTTCACCCACCGCACATACACACTGTGTTGACGGGATAAAAGTAGTTATTAACCCTTAGACCGCTACTCACAACTATTTTTGTCAGCTGTTGCTTTTATATCTTGCCTGATTCCTCAATAAAAACATGGTTTGACAATGAAAATGATTCTGAACTGCTGTCAATGCATGTTGTAAATTATTCTAAAGTGCTGTCGAAGCATGTTTTTGACGATACAAATGGAAAATAGAAAATAAACAGCGGACGACAAAAAAATAAGATAGCGGTCTAAGGGTTGATACCATTCTATTAATAAATCATATTTTGGTCAGCTGATTAGGAATGTTGAGTTCTGCCCAATCAAGAAATCAACCAATCAATCAGTCCATGGGTAATAAAAGTTTAACCTCATCCATTAAATTAATTGCTCAGCTGAACAGTAACTAATGTTCAGCGGATAATAAATGTTCTAAAAAAAATATGAAAATTACTGTGCTGCATTGTAGATCAGTAGCCTATTTCACCAACATTTCAAAGTATACTTATCTAGCAAAGTATACTTTGAGGGAGAAATTTTCAATTTAAAGATAAATTTATTAATTTTTAGCCCGTTTTTTTTTTAAAAAATCCAGGCTATTGGATTGGCGAAGGGCGGGCGGGCGGGCGGCGTCCACAATCAATGTTAAGTTTTCGTGTTTGAGTCCATTTCTTTGTTACTGTACCACCTAGGACCACCAAACTTTCACAGCTTCATAATCAAGGGGTGCCCACCACATATCACTATCCAACATGTTACTTTTTTTTTTAACTTGACCCATTTTTTCCGCGCAATCGACTTGGCCATTTTCAATGTTAAGTTTTCGCGTTTTCAATGTTAAGTTTTCGTGTTTAAGTCCATTTCTTTGGTACTGTACCACCTAGGACCACCAAACTTTCACAGCTTCATAATCAAGGAGTGCCCACCACATATCACTATCGAACATGTTACTTTTTTTTTTAACTTGACCCATTTTTTCCGCGCAATCGACTTAGCCATTTTCAATGTTAAGTTTTCGCGTTTTCAATGTTAAGTTTTCGTGTTTAAGTCCATTTCTTTGGTACTGTACCACCTAGGACCACCAAACTTTCACAGCTTCATAATCAAGGGGTGCCCACCACATATCACTATCCAACATGTTACTTTTTTTTTAACTTGACCCATTTTTCCGCGCAGTCGACTTAGCCATTTTCAATGTTAACTTTTCGCGTTTACAATGTTAAGTTTTCGTGTTTAAGTCCATTTCTTTGGTACTGTACCACCTAGGACCACCAAACTTTCACAGCTTCATAATCAAGGGGTGCCTACCACATACAACTATCCAACATGTAACCATTTTTTTACCTTCACCTATTATTTCTACGTAATTGACTTTGGTTAAAACTTTTTTGTTATACTATATCTCTGCAACTGCTTCTCCCATTACCTTGAAACTTCACATGGGTGTTTATCATTGTCCATATTTTCACTCTAACCCCCAACCGTGCGGCCCCTGTGCGCAATGTCAAGGTCAAATTACTTTGAATTTATTTGTTAAATTTTTTTCGTGTACTATATCTCTGCAACTGCTTCACCCATTACCTTGATACTTCACTTGGGTGTTTATCATCATTGTCGCACCCGCTTGCGGAAAGCGCGATATCGTCGGCATTTTGGCATACGTCCGTCCGTACGTACGTCCGTGTGTCCGGTTAAAGTTTTTTCTAGTCTACAAAAAGTGGGTATAATTATGTTATCCAAGTTTCAATGCTTGGAAAAAACCTGTCCTTCGTGGCTTTGCCTCGTTTCTTGTTATTATACTGAATTTATTACATTATTACAGCCATTTTGGCTGTGATAATGTAATAAATTCAGTATAATAATTCGGCAGACTTTTGATCATCAAATATATGCAGTGGTTAGTTCTATATGAAATAGTGCATGTTGGGAAAAATAAATGATTACTCCCTCAAAGTATACTTTGCTAGATAAGTATACTTTGCAATTTTGATGAAATCGGCTACTGGCTGTATTTACGGCCCGTCATTGTTGTGCTGTATTTTAGGTGCGGTATGATCCGGAACCCTGTGAGATTCCGCTGTATTTCCGGCGACAAGACAGTCATGAAGACCACCGCGTGCCCACACTGACCAACTTGCATCGCGTTCCCTCCCTCGATGATCTGTCAGACGAAGGTAATCGTTAGTTTATACACAGAACAGGGCTCCAGATAAGCAATTAGTAATTGAATATTGTCACTCCATCATTTCTGAAGCAATTGGGTATTTCAAAATTTTAATTGGGTAAAATAAAATCACACTAATGTTTACACGTCAACAGACAATCAGCAATTATTGAATGGTTTGCTTCGAAATGAAAACATGTCTTGGCATTTCATTAGAATTGTCTCCTTGGAGACAATTCTAATGAAATACCAAGATGTGTTTGCATGGAAAAAAAGAAAATGTTGTCTCCTTGGAGACAATTCTAATGAAATACCAAGATGTGTTTGCATGGAAAAAAAGAAAAATATTCTATATTTGTGGTCTGTTTATTGTTTTCTGCAGCATGATAAGGTACCACAATTCTTATTTGCTTTTTAGCTCGACTAATCGAAGAATAAGTAGAGCTTATGTTGTCACCCCCGACGGCGTCGGCGTCACCGTCACGCCTTGGTTAAGGTTTTTAGTCAAGCTTGTATATGGAATACTACTGGCCCTACACCCACCATACTTGGACAACTTCATCTCCTAGTGATGTACATCAATAACCCCTGATCTATATTTGACCTTCACCTACATTTCCTCTTGAATTACTTGGTTAATTCCCCTTGGTTAAGGTTTTTAGTCAACCTTGGTTAAGGTTTTTAGTCAAGTTTGTATATGCAATTCTACTAGCCCTACACCCACCATACTTGGACAACTTCATCTCCTAGTGATGAACATCAATAACCCCTGATCTATATTTGACCTTGACCTATATTTCCTCTTGAATTACTTACTTAATTCCCCTTGGTTAAGGTTTTTAGTCAACCTTGGTTAAGGTTTTTAGTCAAGTTTGTATATGCAATTCTACTAGCCCTACACCCACCATACTTGGACAACTTCATCTCCTAGTGATGCACATCAATAACCCCTGATCTATATTTGACCTTGACCTATATTTCCTCTTGAATTACTTACTTAATTCTCCTTGGTTAAGGTTTTTAGTCAACCTTGGTTAAGGTTTTTTTTCAAGCTTGTACATTGAATACTATTGTGCATCCACACACCATACTTCGACAACCTTTTCTCATAGGTATGTACATCAATAACCCCTGATCTATATTTGACCTTGACCTACATTTCCTCTTCAATTACTTTCTTAATTCCTTTTGGTTAAGGTTTTTAGTCAACCTTCTATATGGAATACTACTGGCCCTACACCCACCATACTTGGACAACTTCATCTCCTAGTGATGTACATCAACAACCCCTGATCTATATTTGACCTTGACCTACATTTCCTCTTGAATTACTTAATTCCCCTTGGTTAACGTTTTAATCAAGCTTGTACATGGAATACTCCTGGCCCTACACCAACCATACTTGGACAACTTCATCTCCTAGTGATGTACATCAACAACCCCTGACCTATATTTGACCTTGACCTACATTTAACATTGAATTACTTACTTAATTCCCCTTGGTTAAGGTTTTTACTCGACCTTGGTTAAGCTTTTTACTCAAGCTTGTACATGGAATACTATTGTGCATACAGACACCATAATTGGACAACCTTTTCTCATAGTGATGTACATCAATAACCCCTGATCTATATTTGACCTTGACCTACATTTCCTCTTGAATTACTTACTTAATTCTCTTTGGTTAAGGTTTTTACTCAAGCTTGTAGATGGAATACTCATGGCCCTACACCAACCATACTTGGACAACTTCATCTCCTAGTGATGTACATCAACAACCCCTGACCTATATTTGACCTTGACCTACATTTAACCTTAAATTACTTACTTAATTCCCCTTGGTTAAGGTTTTTACTCAACCTTGGTTAAGGTTATTAGTCATGCTTGTAGATGGAATACTATTGTGCATACATACACCATACTTGGATAACTTTTTCTCATAGGGATGTACATCAATAACCCCTGACCTTTATTTTACCTTCACCTACATTTAACCTTGAATTACTTGGTTAGTGTTTATAGTCAAGCTTGTATATGGAATACTTCCGGAATCCACTATACCGGATTTGGCCCTCATGTACATCTTTGGCTTTCTTGTATGTGAGAGTTGAGTCGGGCTATGCCCCATATATAAAAGTAAGATTAGCGCTAATCCTATTACTTTTAGGGATGGGATAAATGATTCTGGTGTGGCGAGGGCCTGGCACCAGATCAGGTTGTTCTAATTTCAGGACTGAATATATATTTTGATTGTAAATATTGAGTTCTGAAGTTGGGATTTACCCCCCTCGGACAGGTGGATACGGGACACGACCCCGTTGACCCGTCTGCGTGTAGACTCCCTGAGGCTTGTACCTCTATTTCAGAAAAGCGGACGTTAAACCCTATTCACTCACTCACTCACTTCTGGGCCTACATCAACCATACTTGGACAACTTCATCTCCTAGTGATGTACATCAATAATCCCTGACCTATATTTGACCTTGACCTACTTTTATCCTTGGATTACTTAGTTATCTCCCCTTGGTTACGGTTTTTACTCAAGCTTGTATATGGAATACTCCTGGGCCTACAGCAACCATACTTGGAAAACCACGCACCTATGTCCAAGGTCAAGGTCACTGTTGAAGGTCAAAGGTCAAACAAATTGAAATTCCATTCCCTTCCACTCTATATCTTCTACACCGATGCATGGATTATCAAATGGCTTGGCACAAATGTTTCTCATGATGAGAAGGTGTGTCGCGATCAATAACCACGCACCTACGGCCAAGGTCAAGGTCACAGTTGAAGGTCAAAGGTCAAACCTATTGAAATTCCCTTTCGCTCTATATCTTCTACACCGATGCATGGATTATCAAATTGCTAACCACGCACCTACGTCCAAGGTCACAGTTGAAGGTCAAAGGTCAAACCTATTGAAATTCCCTTCCGCTCTATATCTTCTACACCGATGCATGGATTATCAAATGGCTTGGCACAAATGTTTCTCATGATGAGAAGGTGTGTCGCAATCAATAACCACGCACCTACGTCCAAGGTCAAGGTCACAGTTGAAGGTCAAAGGTCAAACCTATTGAAATTCCCTTCCGCTCTATATCTTCTACACCGATGCATGGATTATCAAATGCCTTGGCACAAATGTTTCTCAGGATGAGAAGGTGTGTCACGATCAATAACCACACACCTACATCCAAGGTCAAGGTCACAGTTGAAGGTCAAAGGTCAAAAATATTGAAATTCCCAAATGGCTTGGCACAAATGTTTCTCACAATGAGAAGGTGTGTCGCGATCAATAACCGCGCACCTACGTCCGAGGTCAAGGTCACTGTTGAAGGTCAAAGGTCAAACCTATTGAAATTCCCTTCCGCTCTGTCTTCTACACCGATGCATGGATTATCAAATGGCTTAGCACAAATGTTTCTCATGATGAGAAGGTGTGTCGCGATCAATAAACCACGCACTACGTCCAAGGTCACAGTCACAAGTCAAAAAGGTCAGTAACCTATTGAAATTCCCTTCCGCTCTATATCTTCTACACCGATGCATGGATTATCACACTATGCCCAGGGTCAAGGTCACAGACTTGATGCGTTTGAAACCTTAACGCTCGGCTAAATGGCTTATAATAAAAAATGCCTCGTTTTCTTTGGCTGCCAGTGGGGGTATTCGTGTGCCGACAGGCCACATTTCTAGTTTCCCTTGGTTAATGTTTTTAGTCGACCTTGGTTAAGGTTTTTATGCAGGCCGCAGCCACCTTCTTTGTCAAGCTATGTGTACATCGACAACCCTCGTAGTCGAGCTATGCTGTTCTCCTACAGCTCTTGTTGATACTCGCTACTTCTGATTTCAATTGTTTTTTTTGGCAATTTTAATTGGGTATTATAAGCAAATACGCAGCTTATTATGATTTCACCGATTTCGATGAAATAAAGCGCACAGAACGCGAATGCTGGCCATTTCCTGATCTTTCCGGCCAAACACTTTGACAAAAAACAGTTTGAAAACGACTCAGAATTTGGTGTGGTTAAGTCATACTATTTCAACTAAATTTGGCTTGTTCCCAATAATTAACAGTTTCCACGAATTACATATTTGTTCCCTCAATTTACCAATTTGTTCCCACAAAATAACAATTCTTGGGAACGATTGTTATATCGTGAGAACGAATTGTTAAGTTGAGGGAACGAATTGTTAAGTTGAGAACAAATTGTCATTTCGTCGGAACGAATTGTTAATTCGAGGGAACGAATTGTTATATCGTGGGAACGAATTGTTAAATTGCGGGAACAAATTTTTATTTTGTGGAAACAAATTAATAAAAAGAAAATCCATGTCACCTGCGGGCTCCGTACTTGTCAGATATCAAGAGTGGGCTAGAAGAGTGATAAGTCCCATTTCTACAGTCACATCAACCTACTCTACAGTAGTTAATGTGTCTTTAATTTTCAGCGTGATTGTGAAAATTGATGCTATTTTCACAGATAACGGCTTTATTACCTTCAGTAATGACGATCAAAATCACAATAATCAAGGTGCTTTGACAAACCTCGATGAAACTGAGTACCGTAATTACCCTAAATATTTGGACACAATTTATTCTGGAAAACACATACAGTCACACTTGTGAATATATAGGCCAGTCATTTGAAGAGATAAATGTGGCCTTTGTTCGCAGGTTCATTTATTGTCGCGCCTGCTTTCCGTCGTTGTCGTCCGCATGGGCGTCCGAAATGTCATGAAAATGAAATACCAAGATGTGTTTTCATCGAAAATAAGAAAAATATGCTATATTTGTGGTCTGTTTATTGTTTTCTGCAGCATGGTGAAGGTACCACAAATTTTTTATTGCTCTTTGATACTCGCTACTTCTGATTTCAATTGGGTTTTTGGCAATTTTAATTGGGTATTTAAGCAAATACACAGCTTATCTGGAGCTCTGCAATATTATTGTGCATGCAAATGTAGTTTTATGTCCTTCAAATGTATCTATTTATAAGTCTTATACATAAATCATTGGGAAAATGACACGTGTCTACATTTAGAAAGGTCTGTTTTTGTCTCACCCGCGTTAATGGAAAGTGAGACATAGTGCTGTCACAATTTTGTCGTGGGCATCATCGTCATCAACAGATCCTGATTAGACTGTGCGGATGCACAGCCTCTTCTCGATCTACCCTGATCACAATGCCCATAACCCCCATTTCTCCAGTCACAGCCACATGTGTGTCCCAGCATGACTTGGAGGTTATTGTATTCAACATTGCATCTGTCATTATATCTCTACCCAATTGTCTGTCAGAAGCCCCGGTTCAACAAACTTCGCTTCTCATTTGACCCCATCTTTAATCACAGGGGAATCAAAATGTGTGCAGGTGCTCGTTTTGGTTATGTGGGCAACAAAATTTTGTGTTTTGGCCTCGATTCAGATATTGTATTCATCATAACTTTATTATGGTTTCAACAATTTCGATGAAATAAAGCGCACAGAACCGAATACTGGCCATTTCCTGGGGCCCGTTTTACTTCTTATGACTAAAATGTTCGTAAGTGCAAATGTAGGATCGTCTGGAAATTTCAAGTGATGGATTTACATTTATTGAGCATAGGCTGCATAAACCTCCCCCTTTTCGACTTAATTTTACAATTTTGTCTTGTAACTCATAAAACTTTTAAACCTTAGTAGCTTTGACCATTTTCCACATGATCTTGGAAAATGTTTGAATTTAATAACATTACATGTATATGTCTACAATATTTCTTGTATGATGATATGCCAACTTATTTTGAAAGAATTTGTACAATTGTTGCGACATTTATGGTATTAGAAAGTTATGGCAGCCATCTTGGACGCCATTTTGAATTGTGGATTAAGCTCCAGTGGGATTTGTGGGGAGTTTTTGTCGCGCCTGCTTTAGCGACTATAGTCGCCGCTTTTTCCGTCGTCGTTGTCGTCCGAAATGTCAAAATTTTGTACAAGCTTCGTCATCATGGTATAACTGATATTGCTTCAATATTTGAACACTTGATACATGTGAGCATTGAGAACACACTCATGCCGTCATTAACATGACCTTGACCTTTTTACCTTCACATTTTTGTTGAAACACTTAGCCTTTTTTGGCCTCACGAAGTTTGTACAAGCTTCTTCATCATGGTACAACTTTAATATTACTTGACGGATTGCTTCAATATTTGGACACTTGATATATGTGATCATTCGGAACACCCTCATGCAGCCAGTAACTTGACCTTGACCGTTTGTACCTTCACATTTTTGCGGAAAGACTTAGCTATTTGTTTGGTCAAAGTTTGTACAAGTTTCTTCATCATCGTATAATATTTATAATATTACTTGATGGATTGCTTCAATATTTGGACACTTGATACATGTAAGGATTTGGAACACACTCATGCCACGATTAACATGACCTTGACCTTTTTTACCTTCACATGGTTGTGGAAACACTTAGCCAGTTTTTTATGTCAAAAGTTTCTTCAACCATGACCTTTTTCTGTTTTAAGCATGCACTTCTCTGACGTTTTTTTTAGCTCACCTGAGCAAAGCTCATGTGAGCTATTGTTATGGCAAAGTGTCCGTCGTCCGTCTTCCGTCCGTGAACATTTTCAATCATCTTCTTCTCCCGAACTGCTGAGCCGATATTGGTCAAACTTCACAGGGATGATATATGGGTGATGCCATTTCAGATTTGTTAAAATGGAGGTCATCGACAATCCAAGATGACCGCCATGGAAAAGTAGGTCAAATTCTTAAAAAATCTTCTTCTCACGAACCGCCAGGCCGATTTCGACGATACTTGGTTATGAATGATCGATAGTTAGCGCTGTTTCAGATTTGTTCTATGGATGGCCCGTGGGTCAAAAATAGGCGTCGCCCCGAGAGGTTAAATAGGGGTCAAATTTTATTTTTAACAGAATATAGTCATGTATATCAAATCGAAGGTATCGACGAGACAATCACTCTGGAACATTTTTTGTCTAAATCATATGATTACGTCATCCAAGATGGCCACCGATAGTTCAAATGGTCATTCTTTTACTAAAGATTTCAAACGTCTTCTTCTTGTAAACTGCTTGGCCGATATTGGCCAAACTTAACTGTAATGGTCTGTGGTTGAAGCCTGTTCATTTTTGTTAAAATGGAGGTCATCACCAAATCCAAGATTGCCGCCGTTGAGAAGTAGGTCAAATTCTTAAAAAATCTTTTTCTCACGAACCGCCAGGCCGATTTCGACGATACTGGGTATGAATGATCGATAGTTAGCGCTGTTTCAGATTTGTTCATATGGTGGCCCCTGGGTCAAAAATGGGCGTGGCCCGAGGGGTCAACTAGGGGTCAAATTATATTTTTGCCCGAATATGGTCATATAATATATCAAATCGAAGGTATCGACTAGTTGATCACTCTGGACTTTTGTCTAAATCAGATGATTTTGTCATCCAAGATGGCCACCGAAAGGTAAAAAAGTTGTTCTTTTACTAAAGATTTCAAACGTAATCTTCTTGTGAACTGCTTGGCCGATATTGGCCAAACTTAACTGTAATGGTCTGTGGGTGAAGCCTGTCCATTTTTGTTAAAATGGAGGTCATCACCAAATCCAAGATGTCCGCCGTTGAAAAGTAGGTCAAATTGTCAAAAAATCTTCTTCTCACAAACCTCCAGGCCGATTTCGACGAAACTTGGTGTGAATGATTGATAGTTAACGCTGTTTCAGATTTGTTCATATGGTGGCCCCTGGGTCAAAAATGGGCGTGGTCAACTAGGGGTCAAATTATATTTTTGCCCGAATATGGTTATATAATATATCAAATCGAAGGTATCGACTAGTCTATCACTCTGGAGAATTTTTTGTCTAAATCAGATGATTTTGTCATCCAAGATGGCCACCGAAAGGTAAAAAAGTTGTTATTTTACTAAATATTTCAAACGTATTCTTCTTCTGAACTGCTTGGCCGATATTGGCCAAACTTAACTGTAATGGTCTGTGGGTGAAGCCTGTCCATTTTTGTTAAAATGGAGGTCATCACCAAATCCAAGATGTCCGCCGTTGAAAAGTAGGTCAAATTGTCAAAAAAATCTTCTCACAAACCGCCAGGCCGATTTCGACGAAACTTTGTATGAATGATGGATAGTTAATGCTGATTCAGATTTGTTCATATGGTGGCCTCTGGGTCAAAAATGGTCATGGCCCGAGGGGTCAAATGGGGTCAAATTTTATTTTTGACCGAATATGGTCATTTTATATATCAAATCGAAGGTATAGCAGTAAATCACATGCACATTCGCAATATATGTTAGATCAGAAGGTACCAACAAATTCTGTGGAACATTTGAAGTTGTAAGTGAAGAGTCTTTATGAAATCAAGATGACCACTATGGAGGCTTTTAAGTGAGCGATACAGGCCCATTTGGGCCTCTTGTTTGTGCTTACTTTAGCACATGGCCTTGATCATGTTACGATCAAATGCCTCTGTAGGCGCGACATCGCTTCCATGGCGGAATTCTTGTCTAGTAATGAAATGTTTTAATATTTGCCATGCATGTTTTCATTGCCGGCCTAATGTCAAGGCCATATGACTTACATGAAGTTTTGGTTTGTCGTCAAATCGGCAGTTAGGTGTATCCGTGAGCTCCTGCTCATTTGCTCTAGTTGCAATACATGTTTTTTCCCCGTTTCAATGCCGTGTCGACCCCATTATCTAACTTCTGACAAGGAACACAGGCATACATGCATATTAGCAGCTGTGGCTGGAGAAATGGGGCTTATTGGTTTTGCGACCAGTGTAGATCCAGATCAGCCTGTGCGAAGGCACAGGCTGATCAGGATCGGCACTGTTCGCCAGTCCATCAATGAAACACCCGCCATGCTTCTAACAAGCAATATCGATCATCATCAACCTGCAGGAGTGTGCTATTTGATCAGGGGCTACACTGGTCAGAAATCCCACGGACCCCATTTCTCCGGTCACATGCATATTTCATGAATGAACGAAATCTGAGACAGGAAACCCAGTTATATTATTGTGACATGACTGCATAATTATGAGGACTGTCTTAATATATCTTTTACATGACACAACTGCTATCTTATGGTGTTGTCTAAATTCAGCACACATGGCAGAGATAATGGGTACACTGTTCAACCCTGTCCTGACTAAATAGATGTACTGGACAATTCCAATATTCAGTGAGACAAAGGGTGATTTTTTATTTACAACCATGTTTTTACTGAGAGAATTGATACAATATGGCGACTATTTTTGGTTCCCGCATTCTAAGGGTTAAAGAAATGGTATCAGCAGCTGTCTACAAACAGCTCAGGTCATGATGAGATGGCTCGATTCGAGCCGGCTCTTCAGGGTCTGCACTGTTTGCAAGTATTTGGATAGTGACATGTTTATAATGTGGGGCTGCTCCAGATAAGCTGCATATTTGCTTAAATACCCAATTAAAATTGCCAATTAACCCAATTGAAATCAGAAGTACCGAGTATCAAAAAGCAATACAAATGTTATGGTACCTTAAACAATAAACAATAACAGACCAGAAATATAGCTTATATTTCTTATTTTCTAAGAAAACACATCTTGGTATTTCATTAGAATTGTCTCCTTTTAGAAGTGTCTCCAAGGAGACAATTCTAATGAAATGCCAAGACTTGTTTGATGTGTAAACAGTCGTGTGATTTTATTTTACCCAATAAAATTTTTAAATACCCAATTGATTAAGTATGATGGAGTGACAATACTCAATTACTAATTCCTTATCTGGAGCCCTGTGTGGGGTGTAATATACCAGCGTTTTGCGCGTGCCAAATGTAGATGTACCATTGTGTCTGACCTGTGGGTGGTGGGATAACAGTTTACTGGTGACATATCTTGCGTTCGTTAAACAACGCCAACCCCCAACCCGGTACAACAATTGACTGGAGTTTCTGCAGTAACATTAACATATTTGAGACACGCCATGCGATTTTGTACCTAAGAACATGTGCAATTCTTCATGAAAGATATTTACAGAAAAGACGTCATGTAGGGAAAATATCGTCAATTTTGTAAATATTTTTCGTGAGATATCGCACATGTTCTAAGGTACACAATTGGATGGCTTGTCTCAGTTTATACACTATTACCAGTTTATTGCACAAAATGGGCTTTCGCAGTGTTGAAACGCAGTGTATTAAAAATCATAATACGCTAGTGTAATAACAATCATAATACGCTAGTGTAATACAAATATAATACCGTTGGTTAAAAAAAAATCATAATATGCTAGTGTAATAAAAAAATCATAAACACCAGTGTAATACAAAAATCATAATAGCTAGTTGTAATAAAAAATCATAATAACCTTGTAATACAAATCAAATACCTAGTGTAAACAAATCAATAATACGCAGGTGTAATAAAAATTCATAAACCTAGTTGAAATACAAATCAAATTTATGTTAAAATTAAAAAATTTAATAAAACCAGTGGTATTTTCAAATCAATAATTTGCTATGTGTAATACAAATCATAATTACGCTATAGGTGGTAATACAAATTAAATACGCTATAGTGTAATAACAATCATAATATGCTAGTGTAATTACAAATCAATTAAACGCTTATTGTAATACAAATCATAATAACGCTATGTTAATAACAAATCATAATTCACTAGTGAAATACAAATAAAAATAAACACTAGTGAATTACCAAATCATAAAATCGCCTAGTGTAATACAAATCATAAATACCTTATTGGTTAATAAAAATCATAATACGCCTATAGTGTAAATACCAAAAATCAATTATACCTATAGTTAATAACAATCTAAACGCAGTGTAATTCAAATCTTAATTACGCTTGTGTAATACAAATAATAATACGCTAGTGTTGTAATAACAATCAATTTTACAAACTATGTAATAACAATTCATAATTTCACTAGTGAATCCAAATTATAATACACTTGTGTAATACAAATCAAAATAACGAATTTCTAGTGTAATACAAAATCATAATACGCTAGTGTAATAAACATTCATAATACGCTATGTTAATACCAAATCCATAATCGCTATAGTGTTAATAACAAAAATCATAATAACGCTAGTGTAATAAAAACAAATCATAATACGCTTATAGTGTAATACAAATCATAATACACTAGTGTAATTACAAATCATAATACGTAGCTATAGTGTAATACAAATCATAATACTGCATAGTGTAATAACAATCATAATACCGTTATTAAAACAAATCATTAATACTTTGTAATACAGTGTAATACAAATTTCATAATACACTAGTGTAATAACAATCATAATACGTTAGTGTACTACAAATCATATACGCTTGTGTAATAAACAATCATAATACGCTAGTGTAATACAAATTCATAATACGCTAGTGTAATACTAATCAATAATCGCAGTGAATACAAATCAATAATTCGCTAATAACAATCATAATAGCTAGTATAATACCCATAATACGTAATGTAATACAAATTCATAATACGCTAGTGTTAATACAAATCATATTACGCTAGTGTTATAACAATCATAATAGCTAGTTGTATACAAATCATAATACCTTTTGTAATACAATTCATAATACGCTAGTGTAATACAAATCATAATACGCTGAATAACAATCATATCGGCTAGGTATAATACAAATCATAATACACTGTGTAATAACAAATCATATTTACGCTAGTGATAATAAACCAATCATAATACGCTAGGGTAATAAAATCATAAGACACTGAGTTGTAATACATCATAATACACTAGTGTAATACAAATCATAATACGCTCGTGTAATAACAATCATAATACGCTAGTGTAAGACAAATCATAATACGCTAGTGTAATAACAATCATAATATGCTAGTGTAATACAAATCATAATACGCTAGTGTTATTAAAATTCATTAATACGTAGTTTAATAACAATCATAATATGCTAGTGTAATACAAATCATAATACGCTATAGTGTAATACAAATCATAATACGCTATAGTGTAATACAAATCATAATACGCTAGTTTAATACAATCAATAATACGATGAGGTGTAATACAAATCATAATTCGCTAGTGTAATAACAATCATAATATTCTAGTGTATTACAAATCTAATACGCTAAGTGTAATACAAATCATTTACTTCGCTATAGTGTATACAAATCATAATACGCTAGTGTATATACAAATAAATACGCTAGTTTAATAACAATCATATACGAAGTGGTAATACAATCATAATACGTAGTGTAATACAATCATAATAACTAGTGTAGACAGAAATCATAATACGCTAGTGTAATAAACAATCATAATACGCTGTGTAATACAAATCATAATTTTTTTTTTTTTTATTACACTAGTGTTATACAAATTCATAATACGCTTAGTTTAATAACATTTCATAATATGGCTAGTGTAATAACAATCATAATACGCTAGTGTTAATACAAATCATAATACACTAGTGTTATTACAAATCATAAATACGCTAGTTTAATATCAATCATATACCACTGGTGTAATACAAATCATAATACGCTAGTTTAATAAACAATCATAATATGCTTAGTGTAATAACAATCATTAATACGCTAGGTGTAATACAAAATCTATAATACGCTAGTGTATTTACAAATCTATAATCGCATAGTGGTAATAACAATCATAATACTCTAGTTAGTGTAATACAAATCAATAATACACTTTAGTGTAATACAAATCATAATACGCTAGTGTAATAACAAATCATAATACGCTAGTGTAATACAAATCATAATACGCTAGTGTAATACAAATCATAATACACTAGTGTAAAATAAACAATCATTAATACGCTAGTGTTAAAAATCATAATACGCTAGTGTATACAAATCATAATACACTAGTGTATACAAATCATATACACTAGTGTAATACAAAATCATTAATACGCTCGTGTATACAAATATTAATACGCTAATAAAAATCATAATACGCTAGTATAATACAAATCATAATACACTAGTGTAATAACAATCATAATACACTAGTGTAATAACAATCATAATATGCTAGTGTAATACAAATCATAATACACTAGTGTAATACTAACATCATAATTACACTTGTATACAAATCATAAATACGCTAGTGTAATAACAATCATAATCGTAGTTGTAATACAAATCTATAATACCTAGTGTATTACAAATTCTTTAATACGCTAGTGTATTACATATCTTTAATACGCTTTATAACAATCATAATACGCTAGTTAATACAAATCATAATACACTAGTGTAATGGGACAATCATAATACGCTTTTAGTGTAATAACAATCATAATTCGCTACGTGTAATACAAATCATAAAATACACTAGTGTAATACAAATCATAATACACTTGTATACAACTCATAATACGCTAGTTGTAATTACAATCATAATACGGCTATGTAATAACTAATCATTAACACTAGTGTACTACAAATCATAATAGCTAGGTAATACAAAATCATATTACGCTAGTGTAATACAAATCATAATACGCTAATAACAATCATAAATACGCTAGTATAATACAAATCATAAATTACACTAGGTGTAAATGACAATATAATACGCTAGTGTATGTAATAACAATATAATACGTAGTGTAATACAAATCATTAATCCTTAGTGATAATACAAATATTTAATACACTAGTGTAATAACAATCATAATACTCGCTAGTGTAATACTAATCATTAATACGTAGTGTAATACAATCTTAATCGTAGGTAATTCAAATCATAATACGCTAGTTTAGACAAATCATAATTACACTAGTGTAATACAATCCATAATACACTAGTGTAATAACAATCATATTAACGTAGTGTAATACAAAATCATAGTACGCTAATGTAATACAATCATAATACGCTAGTGTATACAAATCATAATAACGCTAGTGATAAAACAATCATAATAACGTAGTGTGTAATACAAATCATAATACATAGTTGTAATAAAATCATAATACGCTAGTGTAATAAAAATCATAATACGCTAATAACAATCATAATACGCTAGTATAATACAAATCATAATACACTAGTGTAATAACAATCATAATACGTAGTGTAATAACAATCATAATACGGCTAGTGTAATACAAGATCTTTATTACACTAGTTTGTAATACTAATCATAATACACTAGTGTAATACAATCATAATACGCTAGTGTAATAACAATCATAATACGCGTAGTGTAGACGAAATCATATACGCTAGTGTAATAACAATCATAATTATGCTAGTGTATCAAATCATAATACGCTAGTGTAATAACAAATCATAATACGCTAGTTAATAAATAAATCATAATATGCTTGTGTATACAAATCATTAATGACGCTATAGTTGTATACAAATCATAATACGCTATAGTGTATTAAAATCATATATACGCTAGTTTAATTAACAATCATAATACGCTAGTGTAATACAAATCATAATTCGCTAGTGTAATAACAATCATAATATGCTAGTGTAATACAAATCATAATACGCTATAGTGTAATACAAATCATAATACGCTATAGTGTAATACAAATCATAATACGCTAGTGTAATACAAATCATAATACGCTAGTGTAATAACAATCATAATACGCTAGTGTAATACAAATCATAATACGCTAGTGTTATAACAATCATAATACGCTAGTGTAAGACAAATCATAATACTGCTAGTGTTTAACAATCATTAATACCTAATGTAATACAATCAGTTAATACGCTAGTGTTAATACAAAATCATAATACGCTTAGTGTATAGTGTAATACAAATCATAATACGCTAGTTTATAACAATCATATTATGCTAGTGTAATAACAATCATAATACGCTAGTGTAATACAAATCATAATACACTAGTTTAATAACAATCATAATATGCCTAGTGTAATAAAAATCATAATACACTAGTGCTAATACAAATCATAATACGCTGTGTAATAACAATCATTAATACGCTAGTGTAATTACAAATCATAATACACTAGTGTATATAACATCATAAATACATAGTGTAAGACAAATCATAATACATAGTTTACTAACAATCTTAATACACTATGTAAGACAAATCTTATACACTAGTTTAATAACAATCATAATTATGCTAGTGTAAAACTATCATAATACACTTGTGTAATAACAAATCTAATACGCTAAGTGTAATAACAATCATATTACGCTAGTGTAATAACAATCATAAATACTCTGTGTAGGAACAAATCATAATACGCTAGTTGTCAATCATAAGTATGCTAGTTGTAATAACCAATCTTAATACACTAGGTGTAATAACAATCAGAATACGTGTGTAATACAAATCATAAAATACCAAATCATAATACGCTAGTGTCAATCATATACCTAGTGTAATAACAATCATAATAATACGCTAGTGTAATATACAAATCATAAATAACAAATCAGAATACGCTTGTGTCAATCTTAATATGCTAGTTGTAATAAAAATCATAATACACTTTGGTGTAATAACATTCATTATACGTAGTGTTATTCAAATCATAATACGCTAGTATAATACAAAATCATTAATACGCTAGTGTAATGAACAATATAATATGATAGTGTAATAACAATCATAATTACCACTAGTTGTAATAACATCATAATCGCTAGTGTAATACAAATCATAATAAACTAGTATTATACAACATCTAATAACGCTAGTGTTAATAACAATCATAAATATGCTAGTGTATAAAACAATCATAATACGTAGTGTAATACAAATCATAATCCGCTAGTGTATACAATTCTAATACACTAGTATATTAAAATCATTTTAATACGCTAGTGTAATAAACAATCCATATATGCTAGTGTAATAACTATCATAATAACGCTAGTGTAATACAATATCATAATCGCTTGTGTAATTCAAATCATAATTCGTAGTGTAATAAAATATAATACGTAGTGTAATACAATCATAATACACTAGTGTATACAAATCATAAACGCTAGTGTAATACAAAATTATAATACGCTAGTGTTGTAATACAAATCATAATACGCTAGTGTAATACAAATCATAATACACTAGTGTAATAAACAATCAATTAATCGCTAGTGTAATAACAATTCATAATACGCTAGTTTGTAATACAAATCATAATACACTAGTGTAATACAAATCATATACAAAAGTGTAATACAATTCATAATACGTAGTGTAATACAAATCATAATTACGCTAGATAACAATCATAATTCGCTAGTATGAATACAAATCATAATACACTAGTGTAATAACAATCATAGATAAACTAGTGTATTAAACATTCATAATATGATTGTTGTAAATACATATCATATACACTAGTGTAATACAAAATCATAATACACTTGTAATTACATAATCATAATCGCTAGTGTAATAAACTATCATATACGATAGTGTGTAATTCAAATCATAATACACTAGTGTAATTACAAATCATAATACGCTAGTGTAATACAAATATAATACGCTAATAACATCTTTAATACGCTAGTATAAGTACAAAATTCATAATACACTAGTGTAATGACAATCATAATACGCTAGTGTAATAACAATCATAATACTGCTAGTGTAATACAAATCATAATACACTAGTGTAATACAAATCATAATACACTTGTAATACAAATCATAATACGCTAGTGTAATAACAATCATAATACGCTAGTGTAATACAAATCATAATACACTAGTGTAATACAAATCATAATACGCTAGTGTAATACAAATCATAATACGCTAGTGTAATACAAATCATAATACGCTAATAACAATCATAATACGCTAGTATAATACAAATCATAATACACTAGTGTAATGACAATCATAATACGCTAGTGTAATAACAATCATAATACGCTAGTGTAATACAAATCATAATACACTCGTGTTAATACAAATCATAATACACTAGTGTTTAATAACATTAATAATCGCTGTGTATACAATTCATAATACGCTAGTCTAGTGTAATACAAAAAATCATAATACGCTAGTGTAATTCATATCTTAATACGTAGTGTAAGACAAATTCATAAATAACTAGTGTAATACAAATCATAATACACTAGTGTATAACAATCATAATAGTAGTGTAATACAATTCATAATACGCTATTAATACAATCATATACGCTAGTGTAATACAAATCATTATACGCTAGGGTAATAACAATCATAATACGCTAGTGTAATACATATTCATAATTACACTAGTGTAATACAATTTCATAATACGCTAGTGTAATACATCATAATACGCTAATAACAAATCATAATTCGCTGTATAATACAAATCATATACACTTAGTGTAAGTAACAATCATAATAGCTAGTGTTAATATCTATCATTATACGCTAGTGTAATACATATCATAATACACTAGTGTTGTAATACAAATCATAATACACATGTGTAATACAAAATCATAATACGCTAGTGTTATAAACAATCATTTAATCGCTTAGTGTATGCAAATCATAATACGCTAGTGTAATAACAATCATAATATGCTAGTGTAATACAAATCATAATACGCTAGTGTAATACAAATCATAATACGCTAGTTTAATAACAATCATAATATGCTAGTGTAATACAAATCATAATACGCTATAGTGTAATACAAATCATAATACGCTATAGTGTAATACAACTCATATAGCTAGTTTTATAACAATCATAATACGCTTAGTTTAATTACCAAATCCTAATCCGCTTGTGTTAATAAAATCTAATATGCTAGTGTAATACAAATCATAATACGCTATAGTGTAATACAAATCATAATACGCTATAGTGTAATACAAATCATAATACGCTAGTGTAATACAAATCATAATACGCTAGTTTAATAACAATCATAATACGCTAGTGTAATACAAATCATAATACGCTAGTGTAATTAACAAATCATAATACGCTAGTGTAAGTAAATAAGATACGCTAGTGTTATAACAATCATAATACGCTAATGTAATACAAATCATAATACGCTAGTGTAATACAAATCATAATACGCTAGTGTAATACAAATCATAATACGCTAGTTTAATAAAATCTAATATGCTAGTGTAATAAACAATCATAATACGCTAGTTGTAATACAAAATCATAATACACTAGTTTTATAACAATCATATATGCTAGTTTGTATTACATTCATAAATACACTTGTGTAATACAATATATACGCTAGTGTAATAAAATTCATAATACTCGCTGTGTAAATACAAATCAATATTCATAGTGTAATAACAATCATAATTCACTTAGTGTAAGCAAATCTAATTACACTAAGTTTTAATAAACAAATCATAATTACACTAGTGTAAGACAAATCATTAATACATAGTTTAATAACAATCATAATAATGCTAAGTGTAATAAACAATATAATAACACTGTGTTAAATACAAATCAATAATTACGCTAGTGTAATACAAATCATAATACGCTAGTGTTATAACAATCATTAATACCACTAAAGTGTAGACAAATCAATAATTCGCTTGTGTCCAATCATAATATGTAGTGTAATAAAACAAATCATAATACAACTTTCTAGTGTAATAACAACATAATTCGATAGTGTAATACAAATCATAAATACAAATCATAATTTAACGTAGTGTCCAATCATAATACACTAAGTGTTAATAACAATCATAATACGCTAGTGTAATACCAAATAATAAATACACAAATCATAAATACGCTTGTAGTGTCAATCATAATATGATAGTGTAAATAAACAATCATAATACAACTTAGTGTAATATCATCATAATCTCGTTGTGGTAATCAAATCATAATACGCTAAAAGTATAATACAAATCATAATACGCTTGTGTAATAACTAATCATAATTGCTCGGTGTAATATCAAATCATTAATTCACTAGTGTAATAACAATCCATATTACGCTTGTGTAAATACAAAATCATAATACACTAGTATAATACAAATCATATACGCTATGTAATATAATAACAATCATAAATTTGCTAGTGTATAACAATCATTGTTTTCCGCTTAGTGTTTAATAACCAATTTCATTAATACGCTTGTGGAATTCATTGCTTAATACACTAGTTTATAATTTCAAATCATAAATACGCTAGGTGTAATAACATTTCATAATATGCTAGTGTATATACAATCATAATTAACGGCTAGTGTAATACAAATTCTTAATACCGCTAGTGTAATAACAAATCATAATACAACTAAGTGTATAACAATCATAATACGCTAGTGTAAATACAAAATCCAATACGCTAGTTGTTAATAAACCAAATTCATAAATACGCTAGTGTAATACAAATCATAAATACGTAAGTGTAATAAACAAAATCATTTAATTACACTAGTGTAATACAAATCATTTAATACACTAGTGTAATACAAATCATAATACGCTAGTGTAATAACAATCATAATACGCTAGTGTAATACAAATCATAATACACTAGTGTAATACAAATCATTAATACTCTAGTGTTTCAATAACAATCATAATAACGCTAGTGTAATACAAATCTATACGCTAATAAAAAACAATCATAATACGCTAGTATAAGACAATACAAATCATAATACACTAGTGTAATAACAAATCATAATACACTAGTGTTATAACAAATTTCAATAATTTGCTAGTGTAATACAAAGATCATAATACAACTAAGTGTAATACAATCATAATTCACTTGTAATACCAAATTCATAATACTGCTTAAGTGTAAGAACAATCATAATACCGTAGTGTAATACCAAAACATAAATACATAGTTGTAATACAAATCATATAACTTGTAATTACAAATCATAACTACGCAAGTGTTTAATACAAATCATTAATACGTAGTGTAATACAATTCATAATAACCCTAGTGTAATACAATTCATAATACGCTAGGTATATTAGCAAATCATAATACGCTAATACAATCTTAATACGTAGTTTAAATACCAAAATCTTAATTACACTAGTGTAATGACAATCATAATACGTTTGTTGTAATAAACAATCATAATACGCTAGTGTAAATAACAAATCATAATACACTAGTGTAATTACAAATTCATAAATACACTAAGTGTATAACAATCATAAATACGCTAGCTGTTTAATTAAAATCATAATACGATAGGTTTAATACAATCTTAATACGCTAGTGTAAATTAAAATCATATACGGCTAGTGTAAGACAAATTCATAATACATAGTGTTGTATACAAATCATAAATACACTTGTGTAATAACAATATCATAATACGCTAAGTGTTTTTAATAACAAATCATAATACGAATAATGTAATACCAAATCATAATACGCTAGTGTAAATACAAATCATAATACGCTAGTGTAATAACAATCATAATACGCTAGTGTAATACAAATCATAATAACTAGTGTAAATACAAATCATAATACGCCTAAGTGTAATACAAATCAATAATACGCTAATAAAAAATACATCCATAATCCGCTAGTATTAATACAAATCATATTACACTAGTGTAATAACAATCATAATAACGTTAAAGTGTAAATAACAATCATAATACGCTAGTGTAATACAAATCATAAATACACAGTGTAATTCAAATCATAATTACACTAGTGTAATACCAATCCATAATACAACTAGGTGTAATAACAATCATAATTACCCACTTAGTGTAATAACTAAATCATATAAGCTTGGGTAATAAACAATCATAATACGTAGTGTAATACAAAATCAATAAAAATACACTAGTGTAATAAACAGAATATAATTACACTTAGTGTAATACAAATTTCATTAAATACGCTAGTGTAAAATAACAATCATAATACGCTAGTGTAAGACAAATCATAATACGCTTAGTGTAAAACTAGAACGATCTAATATGCTAGTGTAATACAAATCTTAATACGCTAGTGTAATAACAAATCATAATAACGCTAGTTTATAACAATCATATATGCTAGTGTTTAATACAAATCAAATAAACGCAATAGTGTAAATACAAATCATAATGACGCTTCCATATAGTTGTATTATCAAATCATAATACGTAGTTTTAATAACAATCATATACGAATAAGTGTAATACAAATCAAATTGCTTGTTGTAATAACAATCATAATTAATGCTAAAGTGTAATACAAAATCATAATACGCATTTAGTGTAATACAAATCATAATACGATATAGTGGGTAATACAAAAATCATAATAACGCTAAGTGTAATACAAATCATAAATACGCTAGTTTAATTACAATCATATTACGCCTAGTGTAATACAAATCATAATACGCTAGTGTAATAACATCATAATACGCTAAAGTGTAAGACAAATCACAAATACGCTAGGTGTTTATAACAATCATAATACGCTAATGTAATACAATCATAATTTCGCTAGTGTAATTACAAATCATAATACGCTAAGTGTAAATACAAGAATCATAATACGCTAGTTTAAAACTAACAATCATATAATAATGCTAAGTGTAATAACAATCATAAATACGCTAGTGTAATACAAATCATATACACTAGGTTTGAATACACAAAAATCATAATTATGTAGTGTATAAATTAAAACATAATACATAGTGTAATACAAATCATAATAGCTAGTGTAATAACAAATCATAATAGCTGAGTGTAATAACAAATTCATAATTACACTAGTGTAATAACAATCATATATTACAACTAGTGTAAGTACAAATCATAATACACTTAGTTTAATAACAATCGATAATACATAGTGTATGACAAATAACATAATACACTATTTTATAACAAAATCATAATTGCTAGTGTAATAAAACAATCAGAATACACTAAGTGTAATTCAAATCATAAATAACTACGCTAGTGTAATAACAATAGTATTAACTAAAGTGGTAGACCAAATCATAATACCGCGGAAGTGTCAATCCATAATATGCTAGTGTAAAACAAATCATAATACACCCTAGTGTTATAAACCAATAATAAACGCCTAATGTTTAATACAAATCATAAATACAAATCCATTAATAGCTAGTGTCAATCATTAATAACAACCTAGTTGTAAATAACAATTCAATAATCGGCTAGTGGGTAATACAATATCAATAAATACAAATCATATATAACGCTAGTGTCAAATCATAATATGCTAGTGTTAATAACAAATCATTAATACATTAGTGGTTATAACAATCAAATTAACGCTTAGTGTAATTACAAATCATAATACGCTAGTATAATACAAATCATAATACGCTAGTGTAATAACAAAAAAATCCATAAATTATGCTAGTGTAATAACAATCATAATACACTAAGTGTAAATAACAAATCATTAAAATACGCTAGTGTAATACAAATCATAATAAACTGTATAATTCTAATAAAAATCATAATAATCGGCTAGTGTAATTAACAGAATCATAATATGCGTTGTTATAATAACAATATATTAAACGCTTGTGTACACAAATCTAATTAAGCTTTAGGGTAATACAAATCATAAATACACTAGTTGTAATACAAATCATAAATACGGCTAGTTTAATAACAATCATTTACGTAGTGGTTAAATAACAAATCATAAAATAAGCTGTGTATACAAATCATACTACTGTTGTGTAATACGCTAGTGTAATTACAAATCATAAATTCACCTAGTGTAAATACAATCATAAATACGCTAGTGTAATAACAATCTTAAATTCGCTCTAGTGTTATACAAAATCTAATATGCTCGTGTAATACAAAATCATATACGCTAGTGTATAACATGCATAATACACTATTAGACAAATCATAATATGAACTAGTTCCAATCAATAATATGCTAGTGTAATAACATCATAATACACTAGTGTAATAACAATCATAATACGCTAGTGTAATACAAATCATAAATACAAATCATAATACGCTAGTGTCAATCATAATACACTAGTGTAATAACAATCATAATACGCTAGTGTAATACAAATCATAAATACAAATCATAATACGCTAGTGTCAATCATAATATGCTAGTGTAATAACAATCATAATACACTAGTGTAATAACAATCATAATACGCTAGTGTAATACAAATCATAATACGCTAGTATAATACAAATCATAATACGCTAGTGTAATAACAATCATAATATGCTAGTGTAATAACAATCATAATACACTAGTGTAATAACAATCATAATACGCTAGGAAGTAGGGGGGGGGGAAAAGCCCATTAATCACACGAGTAATAATACAAATTCATAATACGCTAGTGTAATAACAATCAAAATATGCTATGTAATAACAATCATAATACGCTAGTGAATACAAATAATAATACGCTAGTGTAATTACTAAATCAATAAGACCACTTAGTATAATACAAATCATAATACCTGTGTAATAACAATTTCATAAATATGCTAAGTGACATAACAATCATAATACGCTAGTGTAATACAAATCATAATACGCTAGTGTAATACAAATCATAATACACTAGTGTAATACAAATCATAATACGCTAGTGTAATACAAATCATAATACGCTAGTGTAATACAAATCATAATACGCTAGTGTAATACAAATCCATAATAACGCTATGTAATAACAATCAAAATACACAGTGGTTAATACAATCATAATACACCTAGTGTAATAACAATTCATATTACCAGTTAATAACACTCATAATACGCTAGTGTTAATACAACATTCAATAATACACTAGTGTAATACAAATCATAATACACGAGTTAATACAATCATAATACGCTAGTGTAATACAAATCATAATACGCTAATAACAATCATAATACGCTAGTATAATACAAATCATAATACACTAGTGTAATAACAATCATAATACGCTAGTGTAATAACAATCATAATACTGCTAGTGTAATACAAATCAAATACACCTAGTGTAATAACAAAATCCATAATACCTTGTAAATACAAATCATAATACCGAGTGTAATTACATCATAATCCCGCTAGTGTAATACAAATCATAATACACTAGTGTAATACAAATCATAATACACTTGTAATACAAATCATAATACGCTAGTGTAATAACAATCATAATACGCTAGTGTAATACAAATCATAATACACTAGTGTAATACAAATCATAATACGCTAGTGTAATACAAATCATAATACGCTAATAACAATCATAATACGCTAGTATATATACAAATTCAAAACACAGTGTAATGAACAATCAATAATACGCAAGTGTAATAACATCATAACACGCTAGTGTAATACAAATCATAATACACAGTGTAAACAAATCTTAATTCACTAGTGTAAAACAATCATAATACGCTAAGTGTAATACAAACATAATACCTTGTGTAATACAAAACAAATACGCTAGTGTATTCAAATCTCATAATACCTAGTGTATGACAAATCATAATACACTATGTAAATACAAATCATAATCTACACTAGTGTAATAACAATCAAAATACCTAGTGTAATACAAAATCATAATACGCTAATGTAATACAAATCATAATACGCTAGTGTAATACAAATCATAATACGCTAGTGTAATAACAATCATAATACGCTAGTGTAATACAAATCATAATACACTAGTGTAATACAAATCATAATACGCTAGTGTAATACAAATCATAATACGCTAATAACAATCATAATACGCTAGTATAATACAAATCATAATACACTAGTGTAATAACAATCATAATACGCTAGTGTAATAACAATCATAATACGCTAGTGTAATACAAATCATAATACACTAGTGTAATACAAATCATAATACACTAGTGTAATACAAATCATAATACACTAGTGTAATAAACAATCATAATACACTAGTGTAATACAAATCATAATAAGCTAGTGTAATAACAATCATAATACGCTAGTGTAATACAAATCATAATACACTAGTGTAATACAAATCATAATACACTAGTGTAATACAAATCATAATACGCTAGTGTAATAACAATCATAATACGCTAGTGTAAGACAAATCATAATACGTCTAAGTGGTAACAACAAACTTCATAAATATGCTAGTGTAATACAAATCATAATACGCTAGTGTAATACAAATCATAATACGCTAGTTTAATAACAATCATAATATGCTAGTGTAATACAAACCTAATAACCTATAGTGTAAATACAATTCAATAATCCGCTATAGTGTAATACAACTCATAATTACTCTAGTTTAAATTAACAATCAAAATACGCTAGTTAAACTACAAATCAATAATTCGCTTAGTGTAATAACAATCATAATTTATGCTATGTAATACAAATCATAATAATACGCAATAGTGGTAATAAAATCCTAATACGCTATAGTGTAATACAAATCATATTACCTACGTGTAATACAAATCATAATACGGCTAGTTTAATAACAATCATAAACGCTAAGTGTAAACAACAAATCATAATTACGCTAGTGTAATAAACAATCATAATAACGCTAGGTAATACAAATCATAATACGCTAGTGTTTATAACAATCATAATACGCTAATGTAATACCAAATCATAATTACGCTAGTGTAATACAAATCAGACTACCTTAAGTGTAATACAAAATCATAAACGCTAGTTTAAATAACAATCAATTATCTAGTAATAACAATCATAATACCTTAGTGTAATACAAATCATAATAACCTAGTTTAATAACAATCCATAATATGCGAGTGTTAGTATAAACAATCATAATACACTATCGTAAATACAAATCATAAATAACGCTAGTGTAAATAACAATCATAATACGCTATGTAAATACAAATCTTAATACACTAGTGTAATAACAATCATAAATACACCTTAGTGTAAGACACCATCATAATAACACAGTTTAATTAACAATCATAATACACTAAGTGTAAGACCAAATCCATAATTACCACTAGTTTAATAACAATCATAATATGGCTATTGTAATAAACAAAATCATAAATACACTAGGTAATACAAAATCATAATACCTAGTGTAATAACATCATAATACACGAAGTGTAGAACAATCATAATACGCTAAGTGTCAATCATAATATGCTAGTGTTAATAACAATCATAAAACAACTACCGTGTAAATACATTCATAATACCTTAGTGTAATACCAAATCATAAATACAAATCATAATACGCGAGTGTCAAAAATCATAAACACTAGTGTAATAACAATCATAATACGCTAGTGTAATACAAATCCATAAATACAAAATCATAATAACGCTTAGTGTCAAATCATAATTATGCTATGTACTAACAATCATAATAACAACTAGTGTAATTTAATAAACAATCATTAATACGCTAGTGTAATCCAAATTCATTAAATACGCTAGTAAATACAAATCATAATACCTAGTGGTAATAACAAAGTCATAAATATGCTAGTGTAATAACAATCATAATAACACTAGTGTAATACAATCATAATACGCTAGTGGTAATTACAAATCCATAATACACAGTATAATACAATCAAAATACGCAAGTGTAATAACAATCATAATAATGCTAGTGTAATCAATCCATAATACGCTAGTGGTAATACAAATCATAATAAACGCTAGTGTAATACAATCATAATACTCTAGTAGTAATACAAATCATAATACACGCTAGTATAATAACAATCATAATACGCTATTGTAAATAAACAATCAATAATACGCTAGTGTAATACAAATCATAAATACGCAGTGTAATACCTAGTGTAATACAAATCATAATAATACACTATTGTAATTCAAATCATAATACCTAGTGTAATAACCATCATAAATACGCTATAGTGTAAATTACAAATCATAATATGCTAGTGAAATACAAATCATAATAACACTTAGAGTACTACAAATCATTAATACGCTAGTGTAATACAAACATTAATACACTAGTGTAAACAAAGCAATAATACGGCTAGTGTAAAAACAATCATAATTATGCAAGTTAATACAAATCATAATACACTAGATACAATCATAATACGCTAGTGTAAAATAACAATCCAATATATGCTAGTGGTAATTTAACAATCATAATTAAACCACTAGTGTAATAACAATCATAAATTTCCTAGTGTAATACAAACATAATACACTAGTAAATAATTTAATAACAAAATCATAATACGACTGTGTAATAACAAATCATAAGATGCTAAAAAAGTGTTTAATTAACAATCATAATACGCTAGGGTTAATAACAAATCCATAATACGCCTAGTGTAATAACAAATCAAATACAACTAAAATATAATACAAATCATAATACGCTAGTGTAATAACCAATCATAATAGCTAGTGTAAAATAGAACAACATAATACGCTAGTTGTAATACAAATCATAATACGCTAGGTAATACCAAATCATAATACGCTATGTAATAACAAATCATAATACACAGTGTAATAACAAATCATAATACCTCTAGTGGTAAAATACAAAATCTTAAATACCTATTGTAATACAAATCATAATACGCTAGTGTAATAACAAATCATAATACGCTAGTAAATAATACAAATCATAATACCCTAGTGTTGATAACAACATAAACAAACTAGTGTAAATTAACAATCTAATACGCTAGTGTAATACCAAATCAATAATACACTAGTGTAAACAAATCATAAGACACATATTAATACAAATCATAATACGCTAGTGAAAATAAAAACAAATATAATACGCTAATAAACAATCAATAATAAACACCTAGTATAATACAAATCAGAATAACAACCTAGTGTAATAACAAATCAAAATAAACTAGTGTAAATAACAATCCATAATAATGAATAAAATAATAAAACCAAATCAAATAAAATACACCTAGTGTATTACAAAACATAATAAACACTTGTAATACAAATCATAATACCTAGTGTAATAACCAATCATAATACGCTTATGTAAATCAAATTACAACATAATACTCTAGTGTAATACAAATCATAAATACGCTAGAGTAAGACAAAATCCCAAATAATACCCTAATAACAATCAATAATACCTAGTATAATACAAATCATTAATACACTAGTGTAATGAACAATCATAATAACGCTAGTGTAATAAAAACAAATCATAAAACACAGTGGTAATAAACAAATCATAATAACAACTAGTGTAATACAAAATCATAAATACACTTGTAATACAAAATCAATAAACGCTAGTGTAAATCCAAATCATAATCCTAGTGTAAAGACAAAATCAAAATAACACTAGTGTAATTTAAAAACAAATCTAATTCGCTAGTGTAATACAAAATCATAATACGCTAAGTTAATACAAATCCAATAAACGCTAAATAACAAATCATAAGAAACGCTATGTATAAACAAATCATTAATAACGCTAGTGTAATACAAATCATAATACACTAGTGTAATAACAAATCATAATACGCTATTGTAATACAAATCAGAATAACAACTAGTGTTAAATATCAAATCATAATACACAGAGTAATAACAATCATAATACGCTAAGTGTAAATACAAATCATAATACGGCTAGTGTAATACAAAATCATAATACGCTAAAGTGTAAATTCAAATCCATAAATAAAAACGCTAGTGGTAAGAACAACATAAATACCTAATGTAATACAAATCATAATACACTAGTTGGTAATAACAAATCAAAATAAAAGCTAGGTTTAATAACAAATCATAATACGTAATTAATACAATCATAAATTACGCTAGTGTAATTACTAATAATAAACCGCTAGTGTAATAACAAATCATAATACGCTAGTTTAATAATAAAACTCATAATACAAACTAATTGTACAAATAACAAATCAATAAAACGACTAGTGTAAATTAAAACCAAATCCCAGAATACGCTAATAAACAAATCATAATTACGCTAGTAATAAATTCAAACTCCATTAATAACAACTAGTGTAAGAACAAATCAAATAAAACGCTAGTGTAAAATAAAACAAATCATAATACGCCTAGTGTAATAAACAAATTTTTCATAATACACTAGTGTAATCCAAAACCATAATACACTAGTTTAATAACAATAACAAATCAAAATAACCTAGTGTAATAACAAATCATAATACACTAGTTTAATAAACAAATCATAAATACCTAGTGTAAAACAATCATAATACACTAGTTTAATACAAATCATAATACGCGAGTGTAATTACCAATCATAATACGCTAGTTTAATAGAACAATTCATAATTATGCTACTGTAAAATAACAAATCATAAATAACGCTCTATAGTAATAAATACAAATTCATAATAACCTATAGTGTAATACAAATCAAATACGCTATTAATAACAAACAAAATAACCTAGTGTAAAACAACTCAAATTCACCTAAAGTTGGGGGGGGGGAGGGTCAAAATAAACAATCAATAATAATCAATTTGTTAATAACAAATCATAATACGCTAATAAGTGTTAAATAACAAATTCAAATAAAAAGGACGCTATAGTGGCAAACAAATCAAAAACGCTAGTGTAAAATACAAATCATAATACGCTAAAATTTTAATAACGAATCAAAAACGCTAGAGGTAATAACAAATCATAATCGCTAAATTGTACCCTAACAAACATAATACGCCTAGTGTAAGAACAAATCCAATAACGCTAGTGTAATAACAATCATAATACACTAATGTAATAAACAAATCATAATACCGCAAATCTAATAAGCAAATCAAAAATAACGCTAGTGTAATAACAAATCATTAATACGCGAGTTTAATAACAATCAAATAATAATGCTAGTGTAATAACAAATCAATAATACGCTAGTTTTAATAACAACATCATAATAACAAAAAACTAGTTTAATAACAAATCATAAATATTGCTAGTAAGTAATAACAAATCAATAAACCACTAAGTGGTAATACAAATCATAATACGCTATGAAATAACAAATCAAAATACGCTATGTAATACAAATCAATAATACACTTAGGTAATAACAAATCATAATACACTATGTAAGAAACAAAGCCATAATAACAACAAGCAGTTTAATAACAAATCATAATACACTAGTAATAATGACCAAATCATAATACACTATTTAATACAATCATAATAATGATAGTAATAAACAAATCATAAATACACTAGTGTAATAACAAATCATAATTAAACTAGTGTAATAACAAAATCATAAATACGCTAGTGTAAAAACAAATCATAATACACTAGTGTAGACAAATCATAAAATCGCTAGTGTCAATCAAAATAATACCCTAGTGTAATAACAAATCATAATACACTAGTGTAAATCAAAAACAATCAAATACCTAAATTGTAATAAACAAATCCATAATACAAATTCATAATACACCTAGTGTTCAATCATAATAACAACTAGTGTAATAACCAATCATAAAACACCTAAGTAAAATAAACAAATCAATAAAACAAATCTTAATACGCTAGTGTAATCAATAAAATAGCCTAGTGTAATAACAAATCATAATACACTAAATTGTAATAACAAATCAAAATAATACGGCTAGTGTAATAACAAATCCATTAAAAAAAAATACGCTAGTATAATAACAAATCATAATACCCAAGAGTAAATAACAATGCAAAATAAGGCTAATAGTAAGTAACAAATCATAATACACTAGGTGTAATTAACAAATCCATAATACGACCTAGTGTAATACAAATCTAATAAAACAAAACTAAGTAAATCCAAAAGCATAATACCTAGTGTAATAACAATCAAATAATAATCAATTGTAAATAACATCATAAATACCTAGTGTAATAAACAAATCAATAACTACGCTAAGTGTAATACAAATCATAATACACTAGGTATAATACAAATCAAATAAAACACCTAGTGTAATAACAAATCATAATATCTAGTAAAACCTAATAACAATCTAAAATACGCTAGTGTAAATACAAAGCAATAAAATAACGCTAGTGTAATAAAACAAATCAATAATAACAAACTAAATGTAATAAACAAATCAAAAGGTTAACTCTAGTGTAACACAAATCATAATACCTAGTGGGTAATAACAAATCATAATATCTAGTGAAATACAAATCATAAATACGCTAAGTGTAATAACAATCAATAAATACAAACTAGTGTTTAATACAAATTCATAATACACCTAATTGTTTAATAACAAATCAAAATACGCCTAGTGTAACAACCAACTTCATAATACCGCTAGTGTAATACCAAATCATAATACACTAGTGTAAAATACAAATCATAATACACTATTGTAATACAAATCATAAAACGCTAGTGTAATACAAAATCATAATACGCTAATCAACAATCAAAATACGCAAGTAATAAATACAAAACAAAATAACACTAGAATGTAATAACAATCAAATAAAATACACTAAATGTAATTAACAATCAATCAAAATATGCTAATGTTAATACAAATCATAATACACTAGTGTAATAAAAACAATCATAATACACTTGTAATACAAATCATAATACGCTAGTGTAATCCAAATCAAAAACACTATGTAATAAACAAATCCATAATACAAAACTATTATAATAACAAATCATAATACACCTGTAAATATAAATCATGCAATACGCTAGTTGTCAATAACAATCATAATACGCTAGTGTAAATACAAATCAATTAATACACTAGTGTAAAATACAAATATAAATAAAAAAGCTAGTGTAATGAAAACAATCATAATACGCTAATAAACAAATCAAATAATAAAACCGCTAGTATAATACAAAACAAATACACAAGTGTAATACAAATCAAATACGCTCGAGTACAAGCATAATAACGCTAGAGTAAATACAAATCATACATACCTAGTGTAATAACAAATCATAATACCTAGTTAATAACAAATTCCTAATACCTAGTGTAAAAAAAATCAAAAAAAATCCAGTGTAATAACCAAATCATAATACCTAGTGTAAAAATAAAAACCTAATCTAAAATACCTGTAAAACAAATCATAATACCTAGTGTAATAACAAATCATAATAACTAAGAAATAACAATCATAATACCTAGTGTAATACAAATAATAAAACGCAAAGTAATTACAAATCATAATACCTAGTTAATACCAAATCAAAATACGCAAAAGTGTAAAAACAATCAAAATAATGCTATGTAAATAACAAATCAATAATACCTATTTGTAATACAAATCATAAAACGCTAGTGTAATACAAAATCATAAATACCTAAAAAAATTCATAATAAAACGCTAAGTTAAAACAAACATAATACCCTTATGTAATAACAAATCATAATTACGCTAGTGTAAAATAACAAATCATAATACGCAAGTGTAATAACAAATCAATAAAACACTTGAATAATAAACAAATCATAATCAACTAGTTGTTAATACAAAATCAAATAAAAACACTAATGGTAATAACAAATCAAAATACCACCTTGTTAAAAAAAAATCATAATAACTTATGTAATAACAAATCATAATACGTAGTGTAATACAAATCATAATACCTAATTAACAAATACAAATCAAATAAAATACCTAGTGTAAATAACAAATCATAATCCCTAGTGTAATAAAACAATAAAATAACCAAGTGACAAATCAAATAAAATACCTAGTGTAATAACAATCAATAATAAATGGCTAGTGGTAATACAAATCATAATACCGCTAGTGAATACAAATCATAATACAACTAGTTTAAATAACAAATCATAATACAATTGTACAAATCAAATCATTAAAAACGCTATAGTGTAATCCAAATCATAATACACTATGTAATAACAATCATAAATCCGCTAGTAATAAAACAAATCATAATACGCTAATTAACAAACATAATTCCTAGTAATAAATACAAATCAAAATAACTAGTGTAATACAAATCATAAAACGCTAGTGTAATCCAAATCATAATACCTATAGAGTAATACAAATCAATAATACCAGTAATACAAATCAAAAAACGCTAGTAATAACAAACATAATACGCTAGTGTAATACAAATCATAATACTAAGTTGTAATACAAATCAAAAAACGCAAGTGTAAGACAAATCATAATACAACTATGTTAATACAAATCATAATACAACTAATGTAAAACAAATCATAATACGCAGTGTAATACAAATCAAATACGCTATGTAATACAAATCATAATAACGCTAGTAATAAACAAATCATAATAGCTATGAATAACAATCATAAAAGCCTAGTGTAAATTTACAAATCCTAATACACTAGATTTAATACAAATCAAAATAGCTAGTGTACAAATCATAATACACTAAAAGTGTAATAATAAACAAAAAATAAAACCTAGTGTAATAACAATCATAAAACGCTAGTGTAATAACAATCATTTAATACTAGTGTAATACAAATCAAAATACTAGTGTAAACAAATCATAATACCCACAATAATAACAAATCAAATACAACAAGTGTAATAAACAATCATAATACACTAGTGTAATAACATCAAATAATACGCTAGTGTAATAACAAATCAATAAAAAAAATACAACTAGTGTAATACAAAATCATAATACCCATGAATAACAATCTATAATATCAAAATCAGTGTAAAACAAATCATAATACGCTATAGTGCAATAAATAATCAATAAAATGCTAGTGAATAAATCAAAATCATAATACACTAGTATAAATAACAAAATCATAATACTCTAGTGAATAACAAATCAATAATACAATCATCATAATACGCTAGTGTAATAACATCATAATACGCTAGTGAATACAAATCATAATACGCTAGTGTAATAGCAAATCATAATACAAAAATACGCTAGTGTCCGAACAAATAATAATCGAAAGTAATAAAACAATCATAATACCTAGTGTAATAACAATCATAATACGCTAGTGTAATCAACAATCATAATACGCTATAGTAATAACAAATCATAATACGCTAGTGTAATAACATCATTCTAATACGCTTGTGTAATAACAAATCATAATACAAGTGTAATAACCAATCATAATACACTAGTGTAAGACAAATCATAATACACCTAGTATTATCAAATAATCATAATACGCTAGTGTAATAACAATCATAATAAACTAGGTAATAAACCAACATAATACCTAGTGTAATACAAGATCATAATAGTGCTAGTTTTGTGTAATACAATCATAATACACTAGTGTAATAAACAATCATAATACGCTAGTGTAATAAACAAATCATAATACACTAGTGTAAGAATAACAATCATAATACCGCTAGTTAATACCAAATCATAATACGCTAGAATAACAAATCATAATATGCTAGTGTAATAACAAATCAATAATACACTATGTAATAACAAATCATAATACGCTAGTGTATACAATCATAATACGCTAGTGTAAAAAACAAATAACAATCATAATACGCTAGTAGTAAATACAATCATAATACACTAGTGTAAATAAAAAACAATCATATACGCTAGTGAAATACAAATCAAATACTCTAGTGTAATCCAAATCAATAAACCTAGGTGTAATACAAATCAATAGCAATGTAAAACAAATCATAATACACTAGTGGTAAACAAATCAATAATACCAGTGTAAATAACAAAACAATAATACTAGTGTAATAACAAAACATAATACACAGTGTAATAACAAATCATATGCCTAGAGTGAATAATCGGATCATAATACGCTAGTAGTAAATACAAATCATAATACCTAGTGTAATAACAAAATCATAATACACTAGTGTAATACATAGTGCAGGAAATAATTGCAGTGTAATAACAATCATAATACGCTAGTGTAAGACAAATCATAATACGCTAGTGTAATAAATGTGTAAAATGAGACTGCTACAGAAAACTATTGGTGATCAGTACAATCAGAGCTCCAGATAAGCTGCGTATTTGCTTAAATACTCGATTAAAATTGCCAAAATTAAACAATTGAAATCAGAAGTAGCGAGTATCAAAAAGCAATACAAAGTTTGTGGTACCTTTATCATCCTGCAGAAAACAATAAACAGACCAAAAATATAGCATATATTTCTTATTGTCCATGAAAACACACACATCTTGGTATTTCATTAGAATTCTAATGAAATGCCAAGACATGTTTTCATTTTGAAGTAAAGTATTCAATAATTGCTGTCTGTTGATGTGTATCTTTGACAGCACTTTATAATAATGTACAACATGATTTGACAGCCCTTTAGAATAATTTCCATTGGAAATGATTCTGAAATGCTGTCAAACCGTGTTTTTATTGAGAAATAAGGCAAGATATAAAAGCAACAGCAGATGACAATTGTTGTGTGTAGCGGCCTAAGGGTTAAACATATACACATTTTGAAACATTCTTATTTTGTTTATTTATTTCAATTGAAAGTTTGTGTTTACTCATTTGAACCATCTTGCAAAGATGTCATCATAAGTTTTGTACTCACATCATACAACAACATGTATGCTTTTTTGGAGAATAAATAAGAGAGATATTTGGCATTTTATGTTAGCCAAATGATGTATCCCCCCAACATGAAATTGGCTTTAACATAAGAAATAGATACGGCACTCATAACCAGCTGTGAGATGTATGGTTTATGACTGTGAATGGATAAACAGGGCTTACTGCAAGTATTGCCAGTCAGGGCTCCAGATAAGGAATTAGTAATTGAGTATTGTCACTCCATCATTTCTGAAGCAATTGGGTATTTCAAAATTTTAATTGGGTAAAATATAATCACACTACTGTTTACACATCAGCAGAACCGCAATTATTGAATAGTTTGCTTTGAAATGAAAACATGTCTTTGGCATTTCATTAGAATTGTCCAAGGAGACAATTCTAATGAAATACCAAGATGTGTTTTTATGGAAAAATAAGAAAAATATGCTATAATTGTGGTCTGTTTATTGTTTTCTGCAGCATGATAAAGGTACCACACATTTTTCATTTCTTAAGCCCCATTTCTCCAATCAATTTGTGAATAAAAATTACCTGTTGCCTCCCTGAAGGTGGTCCGTAATACTCACCCATGCGTATGAATACATATAAATGTATAAAAGGTCTGCACCTTGTGTGGAGTGTAACCTTTTGTGCGATCGGTGGCAGATTCGTCCATGGTTTTGTCCTTTCAATGAATGAATAGGGGTAATCAGGGTCTGGCAGCCGTGATCACCAGAAACAGGGTGCAACCCCACTATATTAAACTATTCATTATAACAAGATTTTGATATATCATGATCCAGGTGCATGATCATGTGGTTACAACAGCAACAACAATGGCTGAAAGTGTTGAAAGCGCGCCCACTCCGAAGTAAGATTATTTTATATTTTCCTTAATAGGCGGCGGATTTTGATGAAATATGGCGCAGCTGCATTTGGTGGTCCCGGGAGTTTGGCACATACTTATGTCGTTTTTGCGAAGAATCGATTTCCGTGTCGATTCTTCGCAACAACTACAGAAGTTTGGGCCAAAGTACCAAGATCACCAAATGCAGCTTAACAAGACGAGTTTGATGCGCCATATTTCATCAAAATCCATTACATAATAAGGAGAAAATAAAAGAATACATACTTTGAATGGGAGACTTCTGGAAGTCTCAGTACCTCTTGTTCTTGTTGTTGTAACCACGTGATCATGTCGTAGTTCCCAAATACTCAGTTCAACGCTACTATTCGTCCTATCTATTTAGTACGGATATAACATGATTCACTTATAACATTATGGCTTTGCATGGACCCAAACCATAGTGTTATACAGGGGTTTAAGTGTATCATAATTATTTATTTCAACAATAAACCATTCTTTGATAGTATCCCCCCTTATGTAGTTACAGTAAAATATTCTATTTTCACATAGTAAAGTCAATGTTCAAACATCAACATCTCTATTTGGTTATTCATGATTATAACATGATTATTCTCAACTTCAGGAGCCTACCCTACCACTGTGGGTGTTTATGAGGATATGCCAGTGCTCCAGATAAGTTGCGTATGTTCTTAAATACCCAATTAAAAATGCCAAAATACCAATTGAAATCAGAAGTAGCGATCAGTATCAAAAAGCAATCAAAAATTTATGGTACCATTATCATGCTGCAGAAACCATTAAACAGACCACAAATATAGCATATTTTTCTTATTTTCCATGAAAACACATCTTGGTATTTCATTAGAATAATTCTAATGAAATACCAAGACATGTTTACATTTCGAAGCAAACTATAATAATTGCTGTCTGTTGATGTGTAAACAGTAGTGTGAATTTATTTTACCCAATTACAATTTTGAAATACTAATGGTGATAATACTCAATTACTAATTCCTTATCTGGAGCCCTGATATGGTATGTGCCCCACAGTTGAGAAAAGGGATTTTAAAGAATATGTATGAATTGTATGCCCCACCACGATAGTTGAGGGGGAATTTACTGTTACCCTTGTAAGTCATAAAACTTTAAAAACATTTATTGTTACCCTCGTAAATCATACAACGTTAATTAAACCACAAAATGGAGAGGCTTCCTTATACGTGTTGTGTACATAATACAGAGGGAATTCTCATGTTTTATTATGTTGCTGGTGGCAGTAAGGCTATTACAGATACAGAAACAAACCATGTAGGCTGTCATCAGCAGGCCGTGTATGGCTAGTCTGATCTCTGCCTACATTGGTCATAATGTCGTCGGAATGTCCCCTGTATGAGCTGTAACCCTGGTCGCAAACTCAATAACGCCCTTTCTGCAATGGTGACCACATATTTCATGAGCACACAGCTAGAGGAGTGGCTGGTAACTGGAAGTGAGCCACAGTCGTGCTGTTTCTGCAACTCAATAGGGAACCGTGTAGGCCCTGATAAGACTTGGGCAATCACGCTGATCTGTGCCTACGTACACTGGTCGCACATTCAGTAAGTGTTTATTTATTGTGTCACATATTCCATGCCAGAAAAGTGGCTGGTAACTGACAGCCAACCACAGTGATGTTGTTCCTGCATCTCACTGACAGCCAACCACAGTGATGTTGTTCCTGCATCTCACTGACAGCCAACCACAGTGATGTTGTTCCTGCATCTCACTGACAGCCAACCACAGTGATGTTGTTCCTGCATCTCACTGACAGCCAACCACAGTGATGTTGTTCCTGCATCTCTGACAGTAGCGAGCAGTGTCCGCCCTGATCATAGTTCTGAGTACATAACTCTAATTACATTGCATTACATAAGCGTTATGATGGAGTAGCCTTTCCAAATTTGCGTTTGAAGTTTTCTTTGTTTACATTCTAATCAGTGTAGAGTGACCTAAGAAGTTTGAATATAGTATTATTATATAATATTTTTGTCTCATATTGTAGAATGTTCTCTGAATAACAGCGAAATACGAACGTCAACGCCCTGCAGGTTTGTTGTCGCGCCCTCTTGTGGACAGCGATAAACAATTGGCGCTAAACAATTACAATTGGCGATAAAAAAGATTTTATTATTTTCCCCAACGGCATCCCTAACAGCACGATATAGTTGGCACATTGGCGTAGGTACGTCCGGTTAAAGTTTTTGGCCAAACATTTTTGGTATACAATGTACTATCAAAGCCTCGGCGGGCGCGACATGTAGGCTGCGGCCATCTAGTTCTATATTTTAGTACACGAAATGTAAATGCTATTACACAAATTTATACTGTTGACTGTGGTGTAGCGATATAGTGCAACCTGTTGCCTATAAAGTGGAAAACGTGCAGCTACCCTGATCAAGACTGCGCGAATGCACTGGTCGCAAACTCATTAACCCTTGCAATGCTGCATTCAATTTTGATGTCTGCGGTTTATTTTTAGGGGCCCACCGAGAATCAACAGTGCCCTATAGGTTTCGCTCTGTCCGTCTGTATGTCCATCTGTCCGTCCGTCTGTCGGTCTGTCCGTACACACGGCGAGGTACTTATGTGGCTAGAGAACAATGGGTAACTGTAATTAAATGCTATTCATTCCGTTCTCTTACATGGCTATATTTTTCTCTTACGTGGCTACTTTAAACAAAATAATAGCCACATAAGTGTCCATTTGTAGGAAGGTCCGTTTATTTTTTGAAAGTTCTTCAGCTAATATCTTCATATTGCACACATGCATTAGTAATGCATGTGTGCAATATGATGATATTAGCTGAAGAACTTTCAAACTATAACTATACATCATTGCACATTAATACAATTACCCTCGCTACTGATCGTATATGTACGTCCGTCCATCTGTCTGTTTATTTATTTCCAAGTTTTTGTAACAATTTCTCAAATCATTTATACTTTCTGTTTGCCTTCAGCTAACATCTTAATATTGCACACATCCATTACTAAGTGACTATACATCATTCCACATTAATATAATTACCCTCGCTACTTATCGTACGTCCGTCCGTCTGTCGGTTTATTTATTTCATAGTTTTTGTAACAGTTCTCAAATCACCTATAATTTCTCTCTACCTTCAGCTAATATCTTCATATTGCACACATGCATTACTTAGTAACGATACATCCTTCCTCATTAATATAATTACCTTCGCTACTGATTGTATGTCCATCCGTTTGTCTGTTTATTTATTTGAAAGTGTTTGTAACAATTTTCAAAAAAATTGGCGACAGGCCACATTTTCTAGTTTACTTTTGTTTTTATTACAAAAAACATAGTTTGGTCGCATTTTAGAATCATTTCCAATTAAATGATTCTAAACTGCCAAACCATGTTTTATTAAGAATAAAGGCAAAATATGAAACAACAACAGCCGACAATTTTTTTTTTGCCACATTCTTAGGGTTAATTAAGTGTTTTTTAGTGCGTCCTTTACATATTCCATGCACCCAGAGCAGTGGCTGGTTAGTGGAGAGGAACTTCGAAGAGAAGTGGCTTAAAACGACTTCTGTTCAACCCACGTGAGCAACAGCAACGACTATGATAGATAGATACATCATACCTTCCTGAACATAAATTGGGTGTTGGTCAATCAAATTAGGTGGGAAAGGTCACTTTTGGGGCCATTAAGTGCAAAGAGGTCAAATTAGTTTGAAAACATATTTTATCAGTACATGGACGTATACGTGTATAGCATGCTTGGAATATCAGATAAAGTTTGATCAAAAAACGAAAAAATTTGGAAATTGACTCCGGAACCTGGTGAGATATAGCTTGAAAATGATGTAACTAAGAAAACAAGTTAGATTTTGAAAATCGGTCCACGAATAAAAAAAATATTTTAAAACAATCTATTTTTAGCCCCCATGTTAAATTCCCATAGGAAAATATTTTTTTCGCAATAAAATCAATATTTGATGGAATTTCATCAAATATTTTTTTTTGGGGAGGGTGACTTTTTTGTTATTGATAAAAAAAGTACTTACTTTTAACTACTTTTGAATGAATCTGACTGGATTTGTGTTCATGATGATATTATCCATTGATTTAAAGCAGTTGTTGCATTTGCTCTCTTGGGTTGAACAGAATTCATTTTTATGGGGGCTTGCCCCCCTACTAGGTCACTAGGTAACTAACTGGAAGAAGTGAGCCACCTGTAACTGGAGCCGTTATCTCCCCTGCGGAGATAAACAGACATTTATGAATGGAGCGCTCCACTCTAGGCACCTCTGCTGTACCAGCTGTAGCTGGCTTCATAAACACGCTGCTGCTGCTGCCAACATATTGCCCAGTATACCACTTACACAAGTTCATTCATGGCTCGCTACTAGACTGAGGCTTTTATGGCCGAGTATGTTACATACCCGTCTACCCAAGTTCTTTCTTGGCTACCTATGAGATCAGGGGCGGATCCAGCATTTGGGGTATGGGGGGTGTGTCTAGTTGCGAAGGTAACTCTTGGAATCTACTCCCGTACCGTCCTAAATTCAGACTCCAACTGGTGGTAGGTGGTAAACTGTAATCTATGTAAGGGGGGGGGGGAGGGGGTTGCAACCCCGGAACCCCCCTCCAGATCCGCCCCTGGAGATTGAGGCTGGAAGCTTATATATTGCCTCATGAGCTAGAAATTTATACTGGCATAAGGTTTTAAAATTTGTGCCAGCATAGTGCTGAGTATATCTGCTTACACAAGATCAAACATTCATTCATGGCTTGATGTGAGAATTGAGTTTCCATGGCCAACCATGCTGCATGCCAGTATATCCAGCCTAGAAGCGAGAAGCACATATTGCCACATAAACTTAGATGTTTATATTGGCATAAAGATTTAAAAATTGTGCCAACATAATTATTGTCCAGTATATCCGCTTACACAAGATCAAACGTTCATGACTAGCTATTATATACCGTTTATTTAACCAGGTGAACTAATTATCGTGAAATAATGCACAAGTGATTGGGTCCTTCCACTAAACAAACGAGTGAGCGTAGCGAAACAAGTTTGTTTAGCGATAGGACTCAATCACGAGGGCATTATTTCAAGATAATCAGTTCACCTGGTTAAATAAACATTTTCTTACATTTCACATATGATTTGTCATGAAAACAAAGCGAATCAAGCTTAAAATATGGCCAAGAGTTATGCGAATTAATTTATGGAGGCGGGCCGTAGTTATGACGACTGTCTCGCGATTCAGAGGGTGTGTCTGAGAACATGATTTGATTGGTCGAAGGAAACACGTTATTGTGACGTTACTGACGTCATTTCTACATATATGGTAAACACGAGAGTGATGTAAACTACTGGGGCCCGTTTCACTAAACTTTGTACTACTAAAATGTTCGTAAGTGCAAATTTAGGATCGTCTGGAAATTTCAATTGATGTATTTACATGTATTGATCATCGGCTGCATATGCAGCCTATGCTCAATAAATGTAAATCCAATAATTGTTTACAAGAAAACATTGTTAATGTGAGATTTACCGAATATCATAATTTTGCACTTACGAACATTTTAGTCCTACGAAGTTTAGTGAAACGACCCCCTGCTGCCCAGTGGTGTAATTCACCGTTACATTTCTGTAAACTACCGGCTGAAATGTAAGAAAATGTTTATATTAAATACCAGTGTTTGCCAACTATGAGCTTATATTGCCACATAAAGTTAAAATAGTTAAAATTGGTACCAACATATTGCCGAGTATTTCTGCTTACACAAGATCAAAGTTTCATTCATGGCTCTCGGTATACGAGGAGTTTATAAGCATTGTTAACTATGTTACATAGCCGTGTATTCAAGCTAGAAGCTACTTCTGAGTACATAACTCGGATTACATTTCATTTCACTGCATTACATAAGCGTTATGATGGAGTAGTCTTTCCAAATGTGTGTTTCAACCGTTATTTGTTTACTTTCTACTTCATTGTTGCCTGGCTCTTAACCCTTTCACCATTAAGTAACTGGAATGGTCTTTGATACATTAATTTTCCAACAAATCCAATAGTCACAAAATGATTTTCAGACTAGTCCATTTATGAAAATTGGGTGTTTTTTATCTAAAGAATATGAAAAAGTGCAGATCCTGATGAGACGGCTCGTCACGAGCCGGCTCATCTGGATCTACACTGTTTGCCAACAGCACTGTGCATTCCTGTGGTGTTGAAAGGGTTAAGGTTTTACTGTCACCATACAAGACTTAGTTGTTTACATAATATTCACCTTGTGATGTAATACCTGGAGGTGTTTGTCATTTTCTCTGCAACAACGAGAAGCTCCTTCACCTGTGGTTCTTAATAATGTGTGCCAGAACTATGTTGGCAGATACTAATTAATTATGCCTCAACCCTATATCTGATGGACGTAAACGTACACTCCTGGGGCCCGTTTCACTAAACTTTGTATGATTAAAATGTTTGTAAGTGTAAACTTAGGATCGTCTGGAAATTTCAATTGATGGATTTACATTTATTGAGCTTATGCTCAATAAATGTAAATGCATTAATTGTTTACAAGAAAACATTGTTACCGGTAATGTGAAATTTACAGACGATCCTAAATTTGCACTTACGAACATTTTAGTTATACAAAGTTTTTATCTTTGGCTCTTTTGTTACCTGGGAGTTGAATTGGGTTATTGCCCATTGTAAAAGTAATAAGATTATTACTGATCCTACTGCTTTTGGGAGGGGCCAAGTGATTCTGGTGTGGCGAGGACCTGGCATCAGATCAGGATTATTCTGATTTCAGGGCTGAATATATAGTTTTGTTATTGTAAATATTCAGTTCTGATTTTGGGATTTTCCCCCCATTTGTACATGTACTTGAACATGTACAGGGGTCCTACCAATTATCCGGACAATCAGTTTATCGGACAAATCAAAATAGCTGTTAATTAAACGCATTCATTTAATCCGATTTTGCAACGGACACATCTAAGTCAATCAGGTGCTTGCTGTTTCCATGCCAGTGTGAATAATATATCGCCAAGGTAAACATTTTAGTAAAATTTGCCGAAAACATTCCCCCACTATGTCCACAAGTTGTTTACAACGTCAAACGTCGCGCGGGGCTTGTATCTGTCACTGCGCATGCGCATAATTTGAGGCCCCCCTATAGAGTGTTTCAATACTCTGTTGTGTGAAGTATGCAGACGATACGATGCATTCCTCCAATATCATTTTCAGACTGTTTAATACACAATGTACAATACAGAGCAGATAGGAAGGAATGCGAAAATGTATCATGATAGAAAAAGAACGAAGAGCTACTTATTCAAAAACAAATAATAATTGTTTCAAGGCCAAATCGCCCCAAGCCATTTCGGACCCAAGCCATTACACACCATTTCACACCCATATTCATTCGTGGATAAAATCGACAGGTGCGAAAACACCAGTGTACGAAACGATCATTACCGCGGAATTTCCACCAAATTATGAAGAGCACAATCGAGTGCGCCCATTACGTCATTGCAGAGTTGTTCTATAAATACAATACAGTCTATAAATACGATGTTTTCCAAGAAGCGAATGGTGATTGTGTTTTCTGCAAAACAACACAATGCTGTTTATACTGGTTTTCAGGCGATAAAATTATGATTTTAAGGTGAGAATACAAGTTATAAGACGGTTATACATTTGTCCGGATAATTGATTGTCGATGTTAATTTTGGGGCAATGTTACGACTGATGATCTGACCCAATTTTAAGTGAGAAAGATGGCACAGTTTGCTAAATAGTTTCCATGCGTTGAGAAAGCAAGAACCGACGATTGTTCTGTGAAAATTTTATGCCCGTAGCTGCTATTTTAAGAAAAATATCGTAACAAAACAGCCATTTTTGTCCGATAATCTGGAGGATCCCTGTATATGTACTTGTACAGGTAATATATGAGATTTAGTACTAAACCCATTGACACGGCCTTAAATCACCTTAGCTGTTGATAGGCCGTGAAACCCCAACAAACAGAACAAACATACAGATTCTACTGTAGAAATGCTTGTATTGTCTGTTCTTTAGATAAACATTTATCTACACAATAACAGTTCAGTTCCAATTAATGAAGGTAATCATCGCCATTATATTGATTATAAATTGTTATTCTGAGATCAGTGGCACTAGCTTGGTTTCCTTAAAGGTACATGCCCACTCAGTAGGCACAAAATGTTCTTTATATCAGAGACATCATCTGGGACATTTACTGGCAAACTAAACATTCATTCACCATTACACCACATATTGATTGGCATCATTATATATTTTATATCAGACTTAAATTTCCACACTGATATCAGGGGAGATAACCGTGTTTCCTTAAAATGTTAACAGACATTACTGTTTACTATATGTATTTATTTTTTGATGTGCAATGATCATACTTTATAATGTGTCGAAAATATTATTTTTTTCAGTTGGCACATTTAATTAGTATAAATAATTAAAAAAAATAGCATGCCTCATTTGCATATGAAAATAGCCTGATACCAACGCGTGTCACTATCAGTAAAATAAATATTACTAAATGATTATAATTTTATCTGTATAGCGGGCATTTAATTCCTATAAAGAACATTTTGTACGTACTGACTGGGCATGTACCTTTAACACATTAACAGACAGCAATACAGTAGAACATGTGCTAAAGACCACCTTGGAATAGGAAATCCCTGTCTATTGCAGCCACGCTTTTCTTTTCCCAAATACCACATAATATATGAGTTGGGAAGAGAAAAAGCTGGCCTTTGTTCACAGGTGGTCTTTATTTGCAGGGTCATTATGACAGGTGGTCTTTATTTGCAGGGTCATTATGACAGGTGGTCTTTATTTGCAGGGTCATTATGACAGGTGGTCTTTATTTGCAGGGTCATTATGACAGGTGGTCTTTATTTGCAGGGTCATTATGACAGGTGGTCTTTATTTGCAGGGTCATTATGACAGGTGTTCTTTATTTGCAGGGTCATTATGACAGGTGGTCTTTATTTGCAGGGTCAGCTTTTTATCTTCTCCTGCAATCATTGTATTTACTTTTTGCTGAGGAATGATCATCATACTATGTACATGTTAATATTTTGAAAACAATATATATTCGGGCAACACATTTAATTGATTTAAATAATTAAAAACTGTGGTGCCTCATTAGCGTATCTACGGTTCTGTACATGACCTCATTGCTTGATGTCAAACCCCTTTCAATCAGCTAATCTCAAATGCCCACACCAGCCCAACAAAACTTAAACCAGAGCTCCAGATAAGCTGCGTATTTGCTTAAATACCCAATTAAAATTGCCAAAAGCCCAATTGAAATCAGAAGTAGCAAGTATCAAAAAGCAATACCTTTACCATGCTGCAGACAAGAATAAATGGACTACAATTTCCTTATTTTCCATGGAAACACATCTTGGTATATCATTAGAATTGTCTCCAAGGAGACAATTCTAATGAAATGCCAAGACATGTTTTAATTTCGAAGCAAACTATTCAATCATTTCTGGCCCCGTGCAGGCACCGGGGTGGGATCAACTGATCCTGAGAATAGTGCTGCAGTAGCCATTGCTTGTCGTAAAAGGCGATTAAACTGGCTTAACGATTGTGTTCATACTTTCCGGAACCCACTATACCGGATTTGGCCCTCATGTACATTTTTGGCTTTCTTGTATGAGAGTTGAGTCAGGCTATGCCCCATATATAAAAGTAAGGTTAGCGCTAATCCTATTACTTTTAGGGAATGGGATAAATGATGCTGGTGTGGCGAGGGCCTGGCACCAGATCAGGTTGTTCTAATTTCAGGACTGAATATATATTTTGATTGTAAATATTGAGTTCTGAAGTTGGGATTTACCCCCCTCGGACAGGTGGATACGGGACTCGACCCTGTTGACCCGTCTGCGTGTAGACTCCCTGAGGCTTGTACCTCTATGTCAGAAAAGCGGACGTTAAACCCTATTCACTCACTCACTCACTCAATCATTTCTGTTTTTGATCTTTAAACAGTAGTGTGATTTTATTTTACCAAATTAAAATTTTGAAATACCCAGAAATGATGGAGTGACGATACTCAATTACTAATTCCTTATCTGGAGCATTGTTGCTTGATGTCAAACCCCTTTCCATCAGTCAATCTCAAATGCCCGCACCAGCCCAACAAAACATAAACCATGACAATATTATCTAGTACAAGGTCAGGTATATGTGCGCTCATATACGGCCCTGTCCAGAGAAATGGGGCTTCTGGGTGTTGTAGATCCAGATCAGTTTAGTTTGATCAAGATCCGCACTGTTCACCATTCCATCAATGAAACACCCGTCGTGCTTCAAACAAGAAATACAGATCATTCTCAATGTTATTCTATCAGGTCAACTACACGGGTCACCCATACGCTCCATTTCTCCAGTCACAGCCACATATACGGCCCTGCGTAATTAGCCTAAGAACTGTAATAATAGCAGTAGACGCACCTACTACGATAACTCTATATTTCCCGTCGATTGTTCGCCGAACAATACCCATATTCTTTTTCCCCTTTCTCGTATTATTTGTCCCCCTGCTCGGGTGAATGTATTAAGCTGGCTGATTCATTGTCCTCGATCCCCTCATATATGGACAATGTTGAATATAGTTTGTCATAACAACGAAAGCACAGCCGGTTTTGAAAAAGGAACTTACAACAACACAGGGAATTGTAAACGGTATTCAGGGCTCCAGATAAGGAATTAGTAATTGAGTATTGTCACTCCATCATTTCTGAAGCAATTGGGTATTTAAAAAATTTAATTGGGTAAAATAAAATTACACTGTTTACACATCAAGAGACAGCAATTATTGAATAATTTGCTTCGAAATGAAAACACGTCTTGGCATTTCATTAGAATTGTCTCCAAGGAGACAATTCTAATGAAATACCAAGATGTGTTTTCATGGAAAATAAGAAAAATATGCTATATTTGTGGTCTGTTTATTGTTTTCTGCAGCATGATAAAGGTACCACACATTTTTTGTTGCTTTTTGATACTCGCTACTTCTGATTTCAATTGGGGTTTTGGCAATTTTATTTAGGTATTTAAGCAAATACGCAGCTTATCTGGAGCTCTGGGTATTGCATAAACTGTGAATTTGCTAGTACTGGTATTATCAAGATAAAATAATTTTACATGCTAAAGTGACAGCGTAGGCTCTGATCAGACTACACAGGTCACAAAGGTCATACGGTCCAGCAGGCCCTTCTCTCCATCCCACAGCCCAAATGTGCTTAGATTTGACACCAGGGGATTACTTATTTTCTGACCACCACATCCTGTCCATTCTGACCGCTCCTGTAGCCAAAGAGTATTACATCTTGTTTATGTCAACAGTGTAGGCCCAGACCGGTTCGCACAGTCTGGTCTGGGTGCAGTGTACACCTTTGTCAGAATAAATCATGCTGGTTTTATCAACTCATAGCTTATGTGCTGACTCATAATATGTGTACTCTCCTCAAAACCCATTTGTCACGGTAACTGGTGTATTTTGGGTAATTTACATGTACAATATGTTTAGCCCCTTGAACCCTAAATAACTGTAATGGACTCATGTGTTGATTTATGGCCCGATCCAATTGTTACAAAATGAATTATGATTTTAAGTCTAGTCTATTTATAAAAAAGGTGTGTGTTTTCTGAAAAATTTGAGTATTGCAAAAGTGCAAATCCTGATTAGACGGCTCATTACGAGCCGTCTAATCTGGATCTACACTGTTTGCAAACACAGCTAACGAGCTCTGTAGTATTGGCAGGGTTAGTTTTCATTTCATTTGGTTAGTCACGAAATGAGGAACGTGCTTGTCTGATTTATTGCCATGTTTGGAGCATGTACCAGTACCGCATACAACCATAAAAGATGTTCTCTGTTTATGAACACGTCTATAAACGTGTCGCTGATTCATGTGACAAGCTGCCGTTGTCCTTGGCTCACCTTAAAGGCATTGCGTCCCAGACGTTGTGTCATTTTCCTATGTGGACCTCAGTTTGAAGTAATGGACCGAGGTCTATAAATACGTTAAATATGCCTAAAAACATCAATAAATGAAGAAGAAAAAATAATGTAAAATTATGTGTATATAGAGGAAGTAAACAAATATTTGTTTAGCTTATTTTGTTTTCATTTATTATCATTTATTACGCAATTCAACCACCTTTGTCAGTAATAAATCAAATCAAATTTACTTTGGGTTCAATTCCCGGGAGTTTGTGTTCCAGTCTACGGCATACACTGTACTAGACTTCGATAGATAGGGGAGATAATTTGATAATATAGTTCTGCAGTTACTGCACCAGGAAACACAATTTGTGAAACATCACAGTTTTCAGCTGTGAATTGATAATTCTATGCCACCTATACAAGTATGTTTCCATTCTAGTCACAAGGTGAATTAATATAAAATTAATATAAAACAGTATAACTAGCCCCTTTAATGTCTCGTCCGACAGACCAGTGGAATGGAAATACGATGCAAGTATTTTTCATGCTCTATGGTAGGTTTTGAACTTTCAACCTTCAGAATTGAAGTCCTGTATTCTGCCCCTGAGTCACAGCCCATCTCGATAACAAATTTTTAATCCAGCATTGCAAGAGTTAACTGGGAACCAAACATCAGTCATGCTACGGTCTGTAGAAGCACTTGTACCAGGGAACCAGGCCTGGCAGCCATGTTAATGTTTTATGATTGGGTTTAATTGGCTATCGGGTTCGTCTGACCATATGTGGGGGAGGTGAGGGAGTGTGCAGTGGGTGGCACTGAGTGATCCGCCATGTGCCGCAAATAAATTCCCGCTGCCACACATCGTGGTTCATAGTACAACCATGTGCCGTGAGTTTGTAGTAACGCCATGTGTGCTGGTACAGTGGAACATCTCTAAATGAATTCCCTCCACACATAGTGATTCGTAGTACGGTACTCGGGCGGATCCAGCATTTGGGGAACATGGGGGGGGGGGGGGGGTTGTCTAGTTGCGAAGGTAACTCTTGAAAATCTACTCCCATACCGGACGCTAGCTACGGACGGTACGGGAGTAATTGCAAGAGTTACCGTTCGCAACTAGGGGGTTTTCCTATTTTTGAGCTCTTCGAAATGCACTTCCCTGTTTCTTACGGCATTTAAATTCAGACTCCAACTGGTGGTAAGCTGTGATCTATGTAAACTCCATAACAATCACGGAACCCCGCCTCCAGATCCAGAATTGCTGTGTAAACATTAGTGTGATTTTATTTTACCCAATTAATATTTTGAAATACCCAATTGCTTCAGAAATGATTGAGTGACAATACTCAATTACTACTAATTCCTTATCTGGAGCCCTGTGATACCAAACAACACTGGCCTGGTGTTCTCTATAGACCGTCTGGTGGCCGGATTAGCTCGGTAGGTAGTGTCGGACTGCGGATCGGAAGACCCCGGGTTCGATTCCCATCTCGACCCGCTGTCAGTGGCCGATTCGGGGTGTCTTTGGGCAAGACAACTTCGTACTAGCCTAGTCCAACGATCGAGGTTCATCCTTACCGGAATTCCAACTGGAGACCTGGTTTGGCCCTCACATACTTCTTTGGGATCGAACCCGTTTGCCCGGCCTTATATGACCATAGCTGTTGATAGGCCAATAAAGACTAATAAAAAACAATAAAACCTATCGGATTGGGACTTAAATAGACAGTGGTTAAATCAAAGCATTTACATTTTACAGTACCATCATCTGAGCCGTCACTGCCGCATGTTGCAGTTGCAATACATATGCCACGATTCTTACACACGAACCTGATATGCCCTGGCAGGCTGGGCCATGTACATGTACACCAGGTTGCCAGATCTGGGAAATTTGGCTGTGACTGGAGAAATTGGGCTTAAGGGTTTTGCGCCCAGTGAAGATCCTGATCAGACTGTGCGGATGCATTTCATCAATGAAACGCCCGTCATACTATACGTTATTGTGATTCTACACAGGCTATATGGTGTAATATTGCCCGTCTGGAGGTATGTTCACCCGAGGCGATTTCACCCGAGGCGATAGCCGAGGGTGAACATACCTTCAGACGGGCAATATTACACCATATAGCCTGTGTAGAATCACAATAACGTATTTATCCTGTATTTGGCCGTATAACCATATCTCTTCTTTTGATCTTTACGTTTTTTCAGGAAGAAAAATAATCCGAGATTCGATTTTCTACCGTCAGTCTTAATATAAAGCGTAAATGAACATTTTTGTTTTTTTATTAAACGAAAACAAACTAAATATGGAGTAAGAAATCCATCGAAAATGACTTTATGACAGTTTTTTTTATATCCTGTAATTTAATTTATATTCCACTGCTCTATCGATCTGCTCTCCCTTTGGCGCCTCTAGAATAATGCGACTGGTTCCCAAACATTCGCTGTCATTGCTACGCCGCGGTTTCGTGCGTGGAACCCATAGTTTGTGACCTAAATATAGCCGTGTCACGAAGCTGAGCGTGTTGAGATTTGAAAAGCAATTTTCGTTATTTTGGCTAATTTTTCGCTCATATTTTGATGAGCGAAGAATATTTATGGAAAAATAAACAATAAAGACTGGGTTGTATTGATAAATTCGTGGTTTTATTGTGTTTAGTGAGGAATACAATTCGCAATCGCTAGACGCTTTCAAAATGTGTCTTCATTGGACGCGAGGCGCCGGAGGGGAATCGCAATTTCTCTATGTTCGACGGCCTTGGCAGGTCATATAATATATATGACCAGGCAAGCTAGCCAATCAAAAGCCGAGAAACTTATCTGCGGTATGACAATGTGTGCTAGTTGGTGAGCTACACTGCTCACACAGTCCATAAGACCCTTTTCTCCAGTCACAGCCACATTTTAGTGCCCATTATGCATAACATATTGATACAGCCAGCTACTGTACTTATTGATGCATTCTCGTGGTCACTGTAGACGTCTCTAAGCTGGACACCAAGGAAAGATGTTTGTGCCTAATTTTGATGAATGTAAGTGTCATTTATATATCCTATGATAATTTCTTTTCATGATCAATATAAAGTAAACACATGTCTTGAAGTTATCATATGCCTGAAGTAGAGTGGAAATTCTTTAAACCAAACAACCTGGGGAGCTCCCAGTGTCCAGAACTTCATTCTGCGTCCACTGTGAACATGTCACCAACTTTTATCACGATTTATGAAAAGCCCGGGTAATTTTTTACAACGAATGTTGGTGAAATCTCACAGACTGGAACTACGGCAACAGAGTGGTTGCTAAGAGTTATCTGTGTTTGATGCTGCCATAGATCAGTAACTGCTATTGGGCAACCTGGGGAGCCCTCTGGGTGTCCAGTTTAGAGATGTTCTACTAAAGTTTTGACTTCTTACTTTGCTCTTCTGCCCAAATCACACAGTTTTACCCATCACCTTGCACTTCATATGCATTTTAACATCTTGAAATTTCATTTCTTGTCCACATGTTAAGTGGATGCTCATAATGTAATATAGGAATGAATGGCCTTTTTGTGGAATTTATCGGGGTATAAACTTGGAAAAGTCGCGGGAATGCTGGACGAAGCGATAAAAAATTACAATTTTCCAAAAAAAATCTAAAAAAATGTTGTTTTTTTGTTGTTTTTTTCCAAAATTGTAATTTTGTAAGGCCTCGTCCAGTATTCCCGCGACTTTTCCAAGTTTATATCCACGATAATTCCACCAAAAAGGCCATTAATTCCTTATAATTCCAGCATTTGAAATAAATTCATCAAGAAAATGTGTTTATTTTCCGTTTTCTTAAGAATTATTTTAACTGCGCCTCACGGTTACGGTAAGTAGTTCGGCGTGGGAGTTTACTGGGATATAAATTTTGAACAGAGACTTGCTATGAGCCAATCAAATGTTAGGGAATTGTGTAAATATGTTTGTGCTGGAATTATTAATGTATACTCAAGGTCCCATTCAGCTGAAATGTGCACAGGTAAGAAGCTTATTACAGTCTACCAACAAAATTGCCAATGAACAAACATATAAAGTTGAAAGCACCATAGCATTTTAAGAAGCTGAACATTAAAGGTACATGCCCACGCAGTAGGCACAAAATGTTCTTTATAGGAAGTAAATAAGTGTGTAATTGTGTCACTATTCCACCAGTTCTAAAAATTACGAGTGCCCGCTATACCGATATAATCATTTAGTAATATTTATTTTACTGATAGTGACACGCGGTGGTATCAGGCTATTTTCATATGCAAATGAGGCATGGTATTTTTTAGCTCACCTGAGCGAAGCTCATGTGAGCTATTGTTACCGCAATGTGTCCGTCGTCCGTCGTCGTTCGTCGTCGTCCATGAACATTTTCAAACGTCTTCTCCTCGGTAACCATTGAGCCTATAGTCACCAAACTTCATGGTCATGGTCCTTAGGTAGGGGGATTACAAAATTGTTAAAATGACGTCATTACTTAATCCAAGATGGCCGCCGTCTAAAAATAGCACAAATTCTTCAAAAATCTTCTTCTCAAGAACCGCCGACCGGATTTCGACAAAACTTGGTAGGAATGATCGATGTACAATGCTCTTTCAAAGTTGTTAAAATGGTGACCCCTGGGTCAAAAATGGGCGTGACCCGTGGGGTCAAATTTTATTTTTGACCGAATATGTTCATGTCATATATCAAATTGAAGGTATCAATAAGGCGATCACTCTGGTGCATTTATTGTCGAAATCGGATTGTTATGTCAGCCAAGATGGCCGCCGAAAGGTCAAAAGGTCGTTCTTTCATTAGAGATTTCAAAATTCTTCTTCACATGAACCGCTTGGCCCACGGTAGCCAAACTTAAAAAGTTATGGTCCATGAGTGAAGCCTTTTCAGATTTGTTAAAATGGAGGTCATAGCTAATCCAAGATGGCCGCCGTCTAAAAATTGCATAAATTCTTAAAAAATCTTCTTCTCATGAACCACTAGCCCGATTTCGACGAAACTTGGTAGGAATGATCGATGAACAATGCTCTTTCAAAGTTGTTAAAATGGTGACCCCGGGGTCAAAAATGGGCGTGCCCGTGGGGTCAAATTGGGGTCAAATTGGGGTCAAATTTTATTTTTGACCAAATATTCTCATGTCATATATCAAATTGAAGGTATCGATGAGGCGATTGCTCTGGTGCAAAACTTGTCGAAATCGGATGATTATAACATCCATGATGGCCACCAAAAGGTCCATTTATTCAAGATTGTGAACGTCTTTTTCTCAGGAACCACATGGCCGATGCTGGCCAAACTTCATAGGAAGTTAAGATCCTTGGGTGAAGCATTTTCAGATTTGGTAAAATGAGAGTCATCGCTTAATCCAAGATGACCGCCATCTAAAAATAGCACAATTTTGTTTAAAACACATGAACTCAATGTCACATTCTCCTCTGGTGTTCATGGAGTCAGGTGAGCGAATTAGGGCCATCATGGCCCTCTTGTTTAATTATTTATACTAATTAAATGAATCCCTGAAAAAATAATATTTTTCACAGATTAATACGTATGATCATTGCACATCAAAAAATAATTACAGTGAAGAAATAGTAATGTCAGTTAACATTTTAAGGAAACAATGTTATCGCCCCTGATATCAGTGTGAAAATTCATGTTTGATATACGAAGTATAAAAATGCCAATTATATTGTCCGGAAATGGTTCATGACTGTTCATTTTGCCCGAACAATGTTATATCTAATGTATGGACGAAAAAAATATGACTCCCTATATTATAACCTAGCATGTGGGCATGTACCTTTAATATAGATGGGGTTGGTGGGAGAATTGTTGTGGTCAATTGCAGCTGTGTTCACTATTTGCTTTTATGGTGTTCTACTGGATGGCTTGGTAAGTCTAGTGTGTAGAGCATGGGTTGTTGTTGGTGCAGTTTCCCCCCCCCCACCCCCTCCCCCTTTGCCGTCTATATATCACCTTAATTACCAGGTTGCTGCGATCTTAACACTTTTCTTTACCTTTTTCTGTTGGTCTTGTTTCAGTCTTTTGGCACAAAAGAGATTTGTTCTGTTGTAATGCTGCGCCATATTTGCAAAACTCAAATAGTTGTCACATTGGGCTGTCTGTCTGTCAATCTTGCCATTTGTATTGTTTCAAAACAGGGTTGAATAATCTGAATTTAGTGCTTTAGATTTGATTACGGTGAATTTGAAATTAGTACTTTTGATTCTGTTATATGAGATTGTGTTCACAATGGAGAACTGTTTGATGTAGCCTACCGGTATTAATCATTTCAACACCACAGACCTGTATAATGGTATTGGCAAAAAGTGTAGATCCAGATGAGCTCGTGACGAGCCGTCTCATCAGGATCTGCACTGTTTGCAAGTAATTTTCATATTTTTGAGAACAAAAACACCCTCTTTTCATAAATGGACTAGTCTGAAAATCGTTTGCAGTTGCAGTTGCTGGGGGATGAAAGGGTTAATGCATCGTAATTGCTTCCTGTGACGTTGCTATTTCTTGTTATCATTAGAAGGCCTGCAACATTAGCCAAACTGTCAGGCAGTCAGATTTCATTTACACTGTGACACATATTGCCATATTTTTTTTTAAGTGAAATGGAAAATCTTGAAGCATGCACACTCTGTGTAATATTAACAGACAGAGATGGAACTCGCGCCTCTCATTCATTTCTGCCAAATACCATTAACGTGTACAGTTTAACCTCTCCAAACCAGACGTGGGTGGTTGGTCGGGCGAACGTAAATTAACGGTAGGGATTCCTCCTTATAGGAATCACGATTTGCCTGGTTTGTTTTTAGCTCGACTATTCAAAGAATAAGTAGAGCTTATGTTGTCACCCCGGCGTCGGCGTCGGCGTCACCGTCACGCCTTGGTTCAGGTTTTTAGTCAAGTTTGTATATGGAATACTACTGGCCCTACACCCGCCATACTTGGACAACTTCATCTTCTAGTGATGTACATCAATAACCCATGATCTATATTTGACCTTGACCTACATTTCCTCTTGAATTACTTGGTTAATTCCCCTTGGTTAAGGTTTTTAGTCAACCTTGGTTAAGGTTTTTAGTCAAGCTTGTATATGCAATACTACTGGCCCTACACCCACCATACTTGGACAACTTCATCTCCTAGTGATGCACATCAATAACCCCTCATCTATATTTGACCTTGACCTACATTTCCTCTTGAATTACTTACTTAATTCCCCTTGGTTAAGGTTTTTAGTCAAACTTGGTTAAGGTTTTTTTTCAAGCTTGTACATTGAATACTATTGTGCATCCAGACACCATACTTCGACAACCTTTTCTCATAGGTATGTACATCAATAACCCCTGATCTATATTTGACCTTCACCTACATTTCCTCTTCAATTACTTACTTAATTCCTTTTGGTTAAGGTTTTTAGTCAACCTTCTATATGGAATACTACTGGCCCTACACCCACCATACTTGGACAACTTCATCTCCTAGTGATGTACATCAACAACCCCTGATCTATATTTGACCTTGACCTACATTTCCTCTTGAATTACTTACTTAATTCCCCTTGGTTAACGTTTTTAGTCAAGCTTGTAGATGGAATACTCCTGGCCCTACACCAACCATACTTGGACAACTTCATCTCTTAGTGATGTACATCAACAACCCCTGACCTATATTTGACCTTGACCTACATTTAGCCTTGAATTTCTTACTTAATTCCCCTTGGTTAAGGTTTTTACTCGACCTTGGTTAAGCTTTTTACTCAAGCTTGTACATGGAATACTATTGTGCATACAGACACCATACTTGGACAACCTTTTCTCATAGTGATGTACATCAATAACCCCTGATCTATATTTGACCTTGACCTACATTTCCTCTTGAATTACTTTACTTACTTCTTCTCTTTGGTTAAGGTTTTTAGTCAACAGTTGTAATGGAATACTCATGGCCCTACACCAACCATACTTGGACAACTTCATCAACCTAGTGCTGTACATCAACAACACCCCCTGACCTATATTTGACCTTGACCTACATTTAACCTTAAATTACTTACTTAATTCCCCTGGTTAAGGTTTTTACTCAACCTTGGTTTAAGTTTTTAGTCAAGCTTGTATATGGAATACTATTGTGCATACAGACACCATACTTGGATAACTATTTTCTCATAGGGATGTACATCAATAACCCCTGACCTTTATTTTACCTTCACCTACATTTAAACCTTGAATTACTTGCTTAATGTTTATAGTCAAGCTTGTATATAAGGAAACTTCTGGCCTACATCAACAATACTTGACAACTTCATCTCCTAGTGATGTACATCAATAATCCCTGACCTATATTTGACCTTGACCTACTTTTTAATCCTTGGATTACTTAGTTATCTCCCCTTGGTTACGGTTTTCACTCAAGCTTGTATATGGAATACTCCTGGGCCTACAGCAACCATACTTGGGACAACTTCATCTCCATCTGATGAGTACATCAATATAACCCCTGATCTATATTTGAACCTTGACCTACATTTCCTCTTGAATTACTTGGTTAATTCCCCTTGGTTAAGGTTTTTAGTCAACCTTGGTTAAGGTTTTTTAGTCCAAGCTTGTATATGCAATACTACTGCCCTACCCACCCCCACCATACTTGGACAACTTCATCTCCTAGTGAGTGCACATCAATAACCCCTCATCTATTATTTGACCTTGACCTACATTTCCTCTTGAATTACTTACTTAAATTCCCCTTGGTTAAGGTTTTTAGTCAACCTTCCTTGGATAAGGTTTTTTTTCAAGCTTGTACATTGAATACTATTGTGCATCCAGACACCATACTTCGACAACCTTTTCTCATAGGTATGTACTCAATAACCCCTGCTATATTTGACCTTCCTTTACAATTCTCTTCATTACTTACTAATTCCTCTTAGGTTCCCCTAGTACCACTTCAATAATGGTATACTTACTGGCCCTACACCACTTAACTGGACAACTTCATTCTCTATGACCTTGTACTCCTAGGAGATTGTACACAACAACCCTGAATCTATATTGACCTTGACTACATTTCCTCGTGAATTACTACTTAATTCCCTTGTTAATGTTAATTTTTAGTCAACCTTGGTTAAGGTTTTTATGCAGGCCGCAGCCACCTTATTTGTCAAGCTATGTGTACATCGACAACCCTCGTAGTCGAGCTATGCTGTTCTCCTACAGCTCTTGTTATATTTTGCTCTTTTGTTACCTGGGAGTTGAATTGGGTTATTGCCCATTATGAAAGTATTAAGATTATTACTGATCCTACTACTTTTGGGAGGGGGCCAAGTGATTCTGGTGTGGCGAGGACCTGGCATCAGATCAGGATTATTCTGATTTCAGGGCTGAATATATGGTTTTTTTATTGTATTCAGTTCTGATTTTGGGATTTTCCCCCCATTTGTACATTTACTTGAACATGTACATGTACTTGTACAGGTAATATATGGGATTTAGTACTAAACCCATTGACCCGGCCTTAAATGACCGTAGCTGTTGATAGGCCGTTAAACAGAGACAAACAAACAAACAAACTCTGTTGTACCCACTATTTCTTGACAAGACAGTTCAAACATTTAACATATATTTTTATGCAAAGGACAGCAAATATAGAAGGAAGTGCTCAAAATGTTAACACATGAATCGTTACCTGAAATTAAATTAGTTAAGTGTGGCAGGTGAATGTTTATTGTCCAAAAAAATAGCGCGTGTGCTTACGCCAGTTGAAATTACATGTTTTAAATTTGACTTGTCAGAACATCTGGCTTTTATTCTGCATTTTCACAGAACGTCGGTATATCGGTGATGCTTCATAATGGTTTTTAGACGGGGTCTGTGATTCTGTAGCCCATCCTCGGTTCATAGCTCCAGATAAGATGCGGATTTGTGTATTTTACTCATTTATTTATGTGGAACATGCATCGATTTTCAAAACTGGGAGTACAGAATACTTTCAACAATTTTAAAGTACTCGTAGACTTTGAAAATGAGGCGTAAATAGGCTTTTGAAAATAAGCGAATTTTAAACCATGTTTTTATTGAGAAATAAGGCAAGATATAAAAGCAACAGCAGACGACAATTGTTGTGGATAGTGATCTAAGGGTTAATGATGAATCTATCCTAAAGGATTCACAGTTTAACGGTGAATGTTACTGGGATTCATGTTTCCGGGTACATGTTTTCTTATATAATAACTCATTTTTGTCGCACCCTCTTGCAGACAGTGCAACATAGTCGGCACATTGGCGTACACGCATGTGCGTCCGGTTAAAGGTTTTGGTTAAATTTTTTAGGTACTTGTGTATTTGTGTATACTATCAAAGCCTCGGCGGGCACGGGCCATCTAGTCCTCAGACCCCGGGACTTTGAGTAAACGAGTGTACTCAGACTATGTTTATTCCCATCTGTACGTGACTTTGCTGTTGAACACACAATCAGGCTTTAGACACAAACCCTATCTGGAGCCATGTATATGTAACTCATAACATTGAAAAGGGGTTGTTATTGAGCTTGCGACCATTATGTAGCCCTAGATCCAATGGTGATTATGGTTTACATTGTTATCCCCTCAACGATAGGTAAGTGGGGATAGCGTTAGTCCATGTACGTACATACGGAGCGTACATACGTGTGTGCGTGTGTTAGTAACACCTTTCATTTTTCAATAACTTACAAACTGCCTTACCAATATTGATAATATTTGGCCACAATGTATGTCTAGGAATGGAGCTTTGTTTTGCATACGACCTACGTCCGACCGCCCAAGGTCAAGGTCACTGAGGACTTGCAATCACCTTGATTTTAAGGCAAAAACGTTTTTAAGTTTTTTTTGTATTATTATTATTATCAAGGGATTATCTGAGTGATTATCTGAGTGATAACAATGTCCTTGTACTGTTTTGCATTGGTGAAACATTCGGGACCTACATCAGCCTGTATGTGGTCTAGTTGATCAGGATATATACTGGTCTATTACAGAATGAGCCCCTTTTTGTCGTAGCAGCTCAAATAGATCTCTATGTACCTCTATGTCAGAAAAGCGGACGTTAAACCATATTCACTCACTCAAATAGATCTGGGGCCAGTTTCACTAAACTTCTTACGACTAAAATGTTCGTAAGTGCAAATTTAGGATTGGCTGGAAATATCAATTGATGGATAATTAAGTGTAAATCCAATAATTATTTATAAGAAAATAGTGTTAATGTGAAATTTACAGACTATCATAATTTTGCACTTACAAACATTTTAGTCGGACAAAGTTTAGTAAACCGGCCCCCAGAACATAACTTATGAACCTGGAATCCACAAGATAATAGATGGCTGTCTCTGTAGAATTGGGGCTTGTGTCATTTACAAACAGTGATCAGCCTAGACATACGCACAAAGTGAATTTTCAACTTTATGACAATATTTTCGCTACTCAATTTGAAAATCAATGCGTATCATCACATTGATGTGCGTATTTTGTACTCCCACTTTTGATAATCAATGCGTATTCTGCTAAAATAATTGCGTAAAATACGCCAATACGCACCTTATCTGGAGCAAACAGTGATCAGCCTACACATACACTGATTAGAATATGCACTGATTTCAATTCTGTCAGTCCTGCTTCTATTCTAGCAAACAGTATAGATACCATATTTAGTCTAATAAATGCACCGGGGCTTCGTTCCCACGAAATAACAATTCGTTCCCATGGGAACGAATTGTTAATTCGTGGTAACGAAGCCCCGAAGCTATGCAATTCGTGGGGATCAAAACATGGAAAATAGGATCAAAATATGTTATTATACAAAGTTTTAAATGGCTGTTTATTAGAATAAATACGGTAGATTGGTATCCGACTGCTGGAGTGTGCCAGTAGATAAGGACTGGCCATAAATTCCATAAGCCTCATTTCTCCAGACACCCGGCTTATCGTAACTTCATATTTTGCCAATGTAGATATTAAAGACAATCTGTAAATTGGTGAACATCGGAACTTGATTCTGCATCTACTCTGAACATGTAACCGACTTTTATCACGATTTATGAAAAGCACGGGTAATTTTTTACAACCAATCAAAGCTCCAGATAAGGTGTGTATTGGGGTATTCTACTTATTTTTATTAGCCGATCTATTTATAGATCCGCTAATATATTGGTTATCCATCGAATTCTGAAAAAGTTTGTAGCAACCCTTCTCCGCTATTCGGTAATCTACGAACGCGAATTTTTCTGTATCACTTCCAAATTGCATCAACCGATAAAGTTTGCATTTTTGGCAATTATCTCCGTTTGAAACTTTACTTATAGCCAAATAACACAATTTTGAATACGTAATGAGCTGAACGCCGGAAGAGATTTAACCCGGAAGTTATTGTTGTTGAAGTCCATAGTTGGCTCTAATGGCCATATACGCCAACATACGCCGATTATTGGGCTAATTTAAAGCTTTTATTTATTAAACAGAACAAGTTTCAGCCACGTATAATCGCGTAAAATGTGTTTATTCGGCTAATTTATAATCGACCTCTGCTCAAAATCTCCTTAGTAGCAACCCCAGCATTTTCGGGTTTATCCCAGCATCTCCGGTTTATCCCATTGGATCGCGTATGCGCGTCATTTGACGCTAGTTAATATTCACAAAATTTTCCACCAATCAAAACGAAGAATTGCCTTTCATAGCCAACTTCGATTTGTTTACGTATCATGCAGGGATGGCAGGGATGCATCCAGCACGCGCGATTGCGGCAATCCCCCTTAATTATTGTCAATGCCGCAAATTATTGATTGTCTTGCGCCCGACATCGCGCAAAAAATCACGGATGGGGCACATTAGGCCAATCTGGGCATGTGCCTGAATACGCAGGAGCTTGCGTCTATTTTTAGATGACACTGTATCCGCTAGATATATATAGCTCTGGTAGCTCCGCCCACTCGCGTGCTGCCACAGAATTCGGACAAACACACAGTGACTACAACTTTGTGTATTGCGGAGTGTAATTTGTGGATAAATTGAGCATACAGTACAGGTGTTACGCTGGAATATTTCGCAACATAATGGTGACAACAAAACATTGCTGCTATGGCATTGCTGCTATTGGATGGATTTGGGAACGGGTTTCCAAAACCTGCACAAAATCGAGAAAAATGTCAACGCTGGGTACAGAACTGTGGTCGAAAATAGTTTACCATTGACAATGTTACCAGAGACACCTACATATGTTCGATGCACTTTACCCTGATTTGATCGGCTAATAACATCATGCTCTGCATGACTTTTCATATTTTATTTTAGCAGATACGTATTGATTATCAGAAGTGGAAGTACAAAATACTCACAGCAATGTGAAAATACACAATCGTTAGTAGTGAAAATACTGTAATAAAGTTTTTTTTATCATTTTTTCCCTATTTAATAAGGAAGAAAATCGATAATGCATTAAAATATGCTTTGAATTTGAAATATGCGGGTATAATACTCTTTAGATACAAAACTTATCTGGAGCTCTGACAAATGTTGGTTGAATCTCACAGACTGGAACTACGACAACAGAGTGGTTGCCAAGAGTTATCTGGGTTTGATGCAGCCATAGATCAGTAACTGCTATATATCGGGATAAAGGCACCGATCGATGAATTTCCCCACCAGAAGGGGTGTGGTGTGGGAAGCAGGTATACCCAAGGAATTAGACAGCAAATATCCCCAGATGCATTAATTATACAGAAATGGTCCTGGGTCTGTAGAAATGGGTTCTTATTAAATTTGTGATTAAATAACACACTCCTGTAGCCTCATAATTATCTATATTGCAAACAATGCAGATCCTGATCAGACTGTGCGGATGCACAGGCTGATCTGGATCTACACTGGTCGCAAATCCCACAAGTTCCATTTCTCCAGTCACAGCCACACAGACTAGTTTTGGAAAATTCAAAATATTCCTCATATTTCACCTCAAAAGTTACTATTGTGACCACCATTTGAAGCATCTTTCGATGGCACAACATATTCTCTAAATGAGAAATACGAAAAATAAGTGTGAACACATTTCAAGATTTACATGCAATGGGATAACTCTAAAAACAACAAACAAAAACAGACTCATGCCTACAAGCTGCTACTGTTGTTATTACCAATTTGTGGTTAAGTACAACACCGTATTGTACGGAGCAGATTTTCTGCTCCATTTGCTCGTTCGCTCCCATCAGGTCCGTGTTTTCACTCCGCGCCCACTGCAGTTCTTACCTGTACGTTCTCACGGTACCAGCGCCAGGGTGGCGCGCGTCTACAAACACACCTTACCCAGGTCTTTACCAGCCGATGGTGACGTTTACTGCCGTGCCTGGCTTCCACGTGGTGTTACACCACCAAATCGGGTGTCACATTCGTAAAACATTCGTAAATAACAGATTTCCGAGGACCTTGTTCGAACGGTGTTGCTCCAGCTCTAGACTTTACGACAAATCGACCAGGTCTGTTTGTCGCGTTTGCCTGATGATTTCCATTCTTTTAAAGCTGGCTCCGAAGCTCGTTAATTAACAGGTGCAAAAAGCATATAGGTGTCGGCGCACAGGAATGGCAATCATGGGATCACACGCTGCCACATCGAGGCTGCTGCCATCTGTTGTGCTTTGTGATGCCACGCCCAGTACTGCAGCATTACGGGGGGGTTTAGATGCAGATCTGTAGCCTATTTCATTAACATTGCAAAGTATACTTTTCTAGCAAAGTATACTTTGAGGGAGAAACATATGCAGTCGTTAGTTCTATATGACATAATGCATTTCGGGACAAATAAATGATTACTCCCTCAAAGTATACTTTGCTAGATAAGTATACTTTGCAATGTTGGTGAAATCGGCTACTGATCGTTTGATTGTGTGCTGCATCTCTCCGACTGCTATTTACAGTACCTCTACTACTCTCTAAACTGGATAGACACCCGCAGCACCTCAGTACTTTTATATACCCCGAAAAAACAATTCTGAGTGCATATATAGTCGTCACACTGTCCATCCGTCTGCCTGTCCATCTGGGCAACCAAACGGGAGGAAGGGGCCTTTGGGAGGAGCCTAACACAAAAGAATCCTTTGATTTATTCCGAAGGCCCCTTATTCTATTCATAACAAGGGGCCATTTCTATTGTTCTAGAACAATGGAAATGGCCCCTTCCTCCTTATTGTTGGAACGTCCGTCTGTCCGAGATTTCGGCTGCCTATTCTCTCTGTTATCGTGAGTCAGATTGGCTTGAAACTTCACATACTTATTTGACAGTATCCATATTTTCATTCTATAGCCCACCAATTTGGCTCATGGTCAAGGTCAAATGACTTAGAAATTTGTGTTAATCTTATTTTGTGTTAAAGGTTTTGATTTTGTTTGATTTGAGGTCACGAACAAATGTAATCATTACAGATAAATGGTAGTGAATGATATCAAAATTAACCCTTAGACCGCTACACACAACAATTGTCATCTGCTGTTGCTTTTATATCTTGCTATATTTCTCAAGAAAAACATGGTTTGACAGCACTTCAGAATCGTTTCCAATGGAAATGATTCTAAAGTGCTGTCAAAGCATGTTGTAATTTTTTCTAAAGTTCTAGCTGTCCGAAAGCATGTTTTTGATGATAAAAATGGAAAATAGAAAATAAACAGCAGACAAACAATATGATACATGTAACGGTGTAAGGGTTAACAAGAAAATAGTTTAACTGAGCATGAATGGTATGTAAAACCCATCCAACAACACAACAGCAGACTGCACTTCTAAACTATTTTCAAACAGTACATGCAGATGAGCTTCTAAATTATTTGCAAACAGTGTACGGTACATACAGATGAACTTCTAAATTATTTGCAAACAGTGTACGGTACATACAGATGAACTTCTAAATTATTTGCATACAGTGTACGGTACATCCCGATGAACTTCTAAATTATTTGCAAACAGTGTACATACAGATGAACTTCTAAATTATTTGCAAACAGTGTACGGTACATCCTGATGAACTTCTAAATTATTTGCAAACATGTACATCGATGAACATTTGAAACAGTGTACATACAGATGAAGTTCTAAATTATTTGCAAACAGTGCACATCCAGATGAACTTCTAAATTATTTGCAAACAGTGCACATACAGATGAACTTCTAAATTATTTGCAAACAGTGTACATACAGATGAACTTCTAAATTATTTGCAAACAGTGTACATACAGATGAACTTCTAAAGTATTTGCTAACAGTGTACATACAGATCAACCGTCTCGTCGGGATCTTTACTCCTTACAGATATTGTTCAATCTTCATACAACGTTACGACTTTTCTAATTAACCCTTTCACCACTAAGAAGCTGAAATGGACTCGGATATGTTAATTTTCCGACCAATACAATCGTCACAAAATGATATTCAAACTAGTCCATTTATGAAAAGGGGTTTGTTTTCTTCTAAATATGAAAGTAAGTTGCAAAAAGCGCAGATTCTGATGAGACGGCTCATCACGAGCTGGCTGACATCTGCATCTGAACTGTTTTCAAACACGACTATAGAGCACAGGTGACATTAGCGGGATAAGATTTCCATCAAGATCAGTTAAAAAAAAAAAATTCCCATCCCATTTATCTTTATATTTACAAGGTTGATTAGAGTGACATTTTTCCTGGACATCCGTCCGTCCGTCTTCGTAAACAACATGGCGATCTCCATGCAGAAAATGAACAAAATAACAAAATTTCAGCGTGAAGCATTTACATGCAGCTTAGATAGCATGTTTTATTGATGGTAAGAGTCAATACATATTCTTGGTCATTGATTGTAGGCTGTCTGGATGTTCAGACATCGACAGAATGTAATATTTGTTCAGAAACGTTGGAATTTTTCTCAAACGGCTGTCACCTCAGTGATGTCCACGTGATGTCGTTTTACATTTTATGAAATTTCTTGTTAATGAACGGGTCGATTTTAAATATATTTCTAAGATTAGTAGTTTAATATGTATCCTTTATGACTGTCATAATTTAATTAAGATGTTGCACTGTTTTTTTACTGATTACATAACTTTGAAAAATGTCTGATATTTGAGGTAATCAACCTTGTAAATATAAAGATAAATGGGATGGGATTTTTTTTTTTAACTGATCTTGATGGAAATCTTATCCCTATAATGTCACCTGTGCTATAGAGGTATGTAGTGTGGAATTCAAACACCACTATAGAGGTATGTAGTGTTGAAAGGGTTAAAGGAATAGTCTGAAACATATAACCCTTAGAATGCGAATAGCAAAACTTTTTGTCTGCTGAGGTTTTATAGTTTGTCGTCTCTCCATATAAAAACATGGTTTGACAGCACTTTAGAATTATTTCCATTGAATGAAAATGAGTCTAATGTGCTGTGCTATCAAGTTGTTGATAAGGAAAATGTGTAATATAAAATAAACAGCAATTTAACATTGTAAGGGTTTACCTGGAATAGTCCACTTCACTTACTCTGGGGTGAAAAGGTTAACTCTTTGCATGTTAGCGGCGAAAATATCCGCCAAATGAATTAGGAGTACATGTATATGTTTTATTTCTCTCTTGTAAATATGTCTTGAAATTTCATTAGAATTCCAAGACATATTCATGACATTTATAAGGAGAAATAAAAGAAAATATAATGAATTGTCATCTGCTATTTTTTAACTATTTATAGCCCACAAATTTCCCAGCATGCAAAGAGTTAAGGTTAACCCTTTGAACCCGAAAGCCCGCTATAGCGGTTTATGCAAACAGTGCAGATCCAGATGAGCCGTCTCATCAGGATATATATACACTTTTTGAAAGTAATTTTCACATTTTTGAGAACAAAAATACCCCATTTTCATAAATGGACTAGTTTGAAAATAATTTTGTAATGGTTGGATTGGTTGCAAAATTAACATGTCAAATTCCATTTCAGTTACTTAGGGGTGAAAGGGTTAAAGCCATCACATGAATGAAGGGCGAGCACCATTATCCACGTGTTTGATAGACAAACAAGCTGTGGTGGTACGCTGTTCTATATAAACACTAAATATATGCCGCTATTTATCTCCACTGCCATCTGTAGTGTCTATACACTCCGCGGGTTGACCTACTTCCGCGAGTGTTTATGAATGAAGTACGAGTCACGTTTTGTGTGGAGTAGCGTGGCGTGCTGTCACCGTTCGGACTGACATAGCGTGGCTCAGCATACGCAGAACAGGATGTAGGTAGTATAGCAATACCGTAACCCAGCCACTCACCCCGGAAGCCCCATTCATCCATTCATTCACTAGTAAATACGATATATTTGTCACTCCATCAGGGATTCCGCTGGGGAAAATAACTATTTTGGGCAATGCTTGCTGCTAGCTGCACATGTTCTGCTTTATAGGCAACAGGTTGCACTATATCGCTACACCACGGTCAACAGTGAAAAGTTGCATAATAGCATTTACATTTCGCGCACTGAAATATAGAAAAACCTGCATGGCGTTGACATTCATACTTCGCTATATTGTTATTGAGAGACAATTCTACAATGACACAAAAATATTACCATAAACTTTCCTAATAAAGTGTGTATTATTAGCAAATTGTTTAGGTCACTCTCCACGAAGTAGAAAGTAAACAAAGAGCTTCAAACGCACATTTGGAAAGACTACTCCGTCATAATGCTTTTGTAATGAAATGTAATTAGTTATGTACTTGGAACTAGTTTGCTGTTTGAATAGAACAGGGGGCCATTTCACTAAACTTCGTACGACTTTAAAATGTTTGTAAGTGCAAAATTGTGATAGTCTGTAAATTTCACATTAACAATGTTTTCTTGTAAACAAATATTTTATTTACATTTATTGAGCATAGGCTGCAGCATATGCCCAATAAATGTAAATCCATCAATTGAACTTTCCAGACGATCCTAAATTTGCACTTACGAACATTTTAGTCCTACGATGTTTAGCCCCAGGACTTTATAGTCCCTCTGTCTGTTAATTTACAAGCAACTGGAGCAATTAAGTTTCTTTCTCAGCATAACACAACCACAGAACATGACACAATACGCATCTGCAGACCGGCATTAGAAGCTCGCATAAACATCACGCAACCTTGATCTACTTGTTTTGATGCACTGACCATATACGTTGTGGTTAGCAGTGCTATGACGATCGCGGATGTTTCGCAGCATGATAGACATGTGTGAAATATCAAGACGTTTGGTGAAAGGAAACATAAATTATAACAAATTTCCCTCAACGTATATATATGACATTACTGTAGCACTACATGCAGATGTAAATCCCCAATCAATAAATCAATCAACTGATTGCCCACATCTTAACCCTTACAATGCTAAATTAATTTGTGTCGTCTGCTGAATATTTTTTATTTTTTCATTTGTCTCATCAAAAACTTGGTTTGGCAGCACTTTAGAATCTAAAATGCTGCCAAATCACGTTTTTACCGAGACAAAAGACCGAGACAAAAGACAAAATATAAATTATCAGCAGACGACTATTTTCGGTTCCCGCATTCTAAGGGTTAAAGGTGCATGCCCACTCAGTAGGCACATGTTCTTTATATATCCGACATTTCTGGCAAAATAAACATTCTATCGCCATTACCCCACGTATTGATTGGCATTATTATACATCTTATATCGGACGTAAATTTTCACACTGATATCAGGGGCGATAATTGTGTTTCCTTAAAATGTTAACGGTCATTACTATTTATTCTCTGTAGTTATATTTTGATGTGCAATGATCATATTTTATAATCTGTCGAAAATATAATTTTTTCAGGCGACGCATTTAATTAGTATAAATAATTAAAAAATATCATGCCTCATTTGCATGTGAAAATAGCCTGATACCGCGCGTCACTATCAGTAAAATTAAATATTACTAAACTATTTTACTAACCCTATCGGGTTCTCGTAATATTTAGAACCGGTGGAATAGTGACACACTTATTTAATTCCTATAAAGAACATGTTGTGCCTACTGAGTGGGCATGTACCTTTAATGGGCATATATATTGTGAAGTCTGGTACCCTTTTAGAAATGTAACGTAGTCTGATGAATTCTGACTCGACCTAAACTTCTGTTTATACAATATACATGTACATGTACACCTCGCTATGAGCTGAATACCGGTCACTACTTCCATCACTTTATAGAGCTTCAGAGCTTCGAGCTCCAGATGAGGTGCGTATTGGCGTATTTTACGCAATTATTTTGCTGAATACGCATTGATTATCAAAAGTGGGAGTTCACAAGACGCACAGCAATGTGAAAATAGACATTGATTTTTTTTTTTTAAAGTTGAAAATTCACTTAGTTGAGCTGCCAAAAGCAAAAATTTGCTTTTTACAGCTCAAATAAGTGAATGGTTGAATTTGTTATATTTTTTATCAATAATTCATTTGTAAAAGTAAAATACTGAATGATTTTGAAATTTGAAATCGGGGTGGGGTGGGGGGGGGGGAGGGGGGGGGAGAGGGGGGTGTAGTACGCTTTAGACACAAAGCTTATCTGCAGCACTGGAGCTTGTAGTGTTACTTGTGCCAATGAACCCATTTCTAATTTGTAAATTTCCTCACTTAATAACTTAATAACCCCAATTTTGTGCAAGAGATATTATCACATTGGTTCTAAAGAGCTCAGTTGACAGAGTGATGACAATAACCTCTGTAAGTTTCCGTAGTAACCCTTACTCAGGGATTCCGCTGGAGAAAATAAAAAAATTGGCGATAAAAAATTACAATTTTCGGAAAAAAAATGAAAAAAAAACAATTGGCGAAATATTTTTTTTTTCGAAAATTGTAATTTTTTATCGCCAATTGTTTATTTTTATCACCAATTGCGAAAGTGGTAATCGCCAGCGGAATCCCTGCTTACTATGCTGAATTAAACTTTGTCGTCTGCCGGAAATGTTTTATTTTCTATATTTCTCGACAAAAACCTGTTTTAACAGCGCATGTGCTGTCTCAAAACAGTTGTTTTTTTGTTAAGAATTAAGGCAAAAATGGAAGACAGCCGATGACAATTTCCTTCTCCAGCTCAGTGAGGGTTAAATCTGTGCTAAACTTGTTTTGATGTGCCAGGACGTTGACATGCTGGCCGCAACCACCTCATTAAGTATTCCACGACTTGACAGAAGTATTTGGAAAGTCGAGGAAACTGAAACAGGTATGCATATGGTCGAGAATAATCCTAAAACAAAGCTGAATTAAATTTTGTCGTCTCCCATTTATTTTCCATTTTTATTATGAAAAACGTGATTTGACAGCCTCGTTTTTCTTGAGAAAGAAGAAGAATATAAATCAACAGCAGACGACAATTTTCGTTTCCCGCCTTCTAAGGGTTAATCTACCAAGTATTTAGCCTTGCCTTTGTTGGTATATGCCAGTATCAGAGAGTATGTTCACTGTGATATTAATGGTGTATGTTTACACTAGATTTGAGTGCAAATAAACAGGTCTTTCATCACGATGTTGATGGGGATTTTATTGTCTTTCTTTCAAGTTTGGATTTTTGGCAGCGGGATCTTATGCACAAACCATAAATTACTAGTTTGTCGCTAGGACATTGAATTAGTAGCCAGTTGACATGAACTGATGACACAATAAAAAACATATACTGTTTTATGTTTGCTCCAATATTTTTAAAACCATAGTAATTTTCCAAATAATTTCTGAAATATTTAGTAGCCAAAATGTCCAATAGTGAAATATTAGCCCTTACACCGTCATCTTAATTTTTTGTTGTCTGCTGTTTATTTTCTATTTTCCATTTTTATCATCAAAAACATACTTTAACAGCACTTTAGAATAATTTACAACATGCTTTGACAGCACTTCAGAATCATTTCCATTGGAAATGATTCTGAAGTGCTGTCAAATCATGTTTTTATTGAGAAATAAGGCAAGATATAAAAGCAACAGCAGACGACAATTGTTGTGTGTAACGGTCTAAGGGTTAGTAACTAAATGTCTTTTTTTCGTCACCAGTAGCACCGACCTCACGTAATGATGAATCCACCTCACAGGGATTCTTACCCTAATGGTGAAACTTACTGGGATTCACACCTGGGGCTTATCTGGTATGGTAAGAGTGCCTGGCACAAGATCAGGCTATAGTGATGTCGGTGCCGGTTGGATGTTGTAAGTTTAGAGCTGAGCATGCAATAATCCCCTACATGTGCATATCATCTGTGGCTGTGACTGGAGAAATGGGGCTTGTGGGTTTTGCGACCAGTGTAGATCCAGATCAAGCTATATACATCCGCACAGTCTGATCAGGATCTGCAGTGTTCGCCATTCCATCGATGGAACACCCGTCATGCTTCTATCAAGTACTATAGATCATTATCAGGCTACAGGCGTGTGCTATTTGATCACTGGTCATAACTACCATAAGCCCCATTTCTCCAATCACAGCCACATATGACCTTACTGTTAAGTGGACATAACTCCCTAGTCAATCAATCTTATCATGTGTAGATGTGCAAAGTTCATTTTCATTTTTGAATTGATCCATGTACAGTGAAACCTTTAAACCAGACATCCTGGTAGATCCCCAGTGTGTCCGGCTTAGAGAGGTTTCACCGAAAATCAGGCATTTGATCATTCTGAGCCATAGTTGTGTGCTATACGATCATGAACAGACATTATCACCTGCGGTAAATGACCAAGAAACTCATCAAAAATAAGATCAGAGGTGTTTTCTTGGCGGCCTGTTTAGAGAGGTTCGTTCCACTGTATCATGAATTTTCTTCCCTTTAGAACATAAAATTATCCAATTCCATTTGATGAGGGTTCTGCTGATGCCACTCTGCTGATTTCCACACAATTCCTGTAATTGCTGAAAAGTAAACACACTTATCTAGTCTTGTGTTGAAATCAGCACTCAACAAGTTCAGCAAGTAAAAATCAGTAGTGTGTGGTTGGTTTGGAGCATGTGATGGGTAAATGTAACCACGGGATTCATCTTTACTGGAATCCCGATATCCCTGGTTTGGCCCTCAGGTACATTTTATTTTTGACTTTCTTGTTGCTTGAGAGCTGAATCCGGTTGTACTCGTAAAAGTAGTAATACTAATAATACTCCTATTACTTTTAGGGAGTGGGGCTAAGTGATTCTGGTGTGGTAAGGATTGAGCACCAGATCAGGTTATTCTGATGTAAAGGCTGAATAATACAGGTGAAATATGAGATGCGACCCTGTTAACCCGGTGTAAAATATCTTTAGTTGTTGACAGGTCATTAAACACCATTAAATAAATATAAAATCAGCTAGTCAGATTCAGTGAAACATATTCAACCCGGCATGGATGGGTTGTGGCTTAGGGGTTAGAACACCTGACTTCCAATCCAGAGGTTGTGGGTTCAAACCTTGCCTTAGGCATCAAAAAATACTTTCATAGTATATCCATCCCACTGGTCTGTCGGATGAGACTTTAAACTGTGGTCCCGTCTCTATGTGACCTTAGCTGTTGCTGGGATGTTAAACTCTTTCACCTTCACCTTCTATTCAACCCTGACTAGGGCTAATGTTGATAGTTTATCTCCCGTGTCACATACTCGTTTTTATAGTTGCAAGTCACGTATAGGTGGTGGGGCGTAATGTAATCGAGTAACATGTAACTCGTAACAATTCGCACACTGATGTTGGCTTTCATTGATGATATCTGTGACGCGCCATGACAGAAGGTTGGCTTATTGAGTTAGTGACCAGTCTAGATCCTGATCAGCTGGCATCATTGCACACAAATAAATGTTGTTACCACTCATTGGAACCGTCTCGCTGAGACGGTTCCAATGAGTGATCACAACATGTACTTTAATTGAGTAATGAAGAAAATGGACCAAAAATGTGTCTACTGTAAATTTAAATAACTGTGAATGGATATCCTGCATGAAATCGTAAACAGCGAACAATGTAAGTCTTGATTGGACTTTATAGATGCGCTGGTTGATTGCGGGCTACACCGGTCACAAGCTCAATGACACTAGTTTATAGATGCGCTGGTTGATTGCGGGCTACACCGGTCACAAGCTCATTGACACTAGTTTTTTGGTGAATAGTAACATAATCATACTATATGGAAGTTTGAAAAGATGTATCAAATTAATTGGCTGTTATCATGTATCAAGTTGTATAATCAGGGACATCCGATACAGGACCCGAGCTTATAAAACTTTCTGAACAAATATTAAATTGAAACTCGACCGATAAGTCAAACAGTTGAATTAGACGAGCATATAAGCTTCAACCAGAGCCAATTAAACTGCTTGATTTTGAGAATCGGATTCAAGTACGTACTCAAAAATCAGAGGCATCATAAAATTAGAGGCACAGATCAAATCAGAAGTCCATATTGCATCAGATCAAATCAGAAGTCCATATTGCATCAGATCAAATCAGAAGTCCATATTGCATCAAATCAAAAGTCCATATTGCATCAAAAGTCCATATTGCATCAATATTGCATCAAATCAAAAGTCCATATTGCGTCAAATCAAATCAAAAGTCCATATTGCATCAAATCATATAAATCAAAAATCCATATTGCATCAGATCAAATCAGAAGTCCATATTGCATCAAATCAAAAGTCCATATGGCATCAAATCAAAAGTCCATATTGCATCAAATCAAATCAAAAGTCCATATTGCATCAAATCAATCAAAAGTTTTAAATGGCTTTTGTATGTGAAAATAACATTTAGAATACAAATATGGGAGAGGGGTGCTACTATTAGAGAGGGAGCTATTAGAGAGGGAGCTACTATTAGAGAGGGAACTACTATTAGAGAGGGAGCTACTATTAGAGAGGGTTGGGCTTGGGCTGGGCTAATAAGAGAGGGCAGCTACTATTAGAGAGGGAGCTACTATTAGAGAGGGTTGCTACTATTAGAGAGGGCTGCTACTAAGAGAGGGAGCTACTATTAGAGAGGGCTGCTACTATTAGAGAGGGAGCTACTATTAGAGAGGGAGCTACTATTAGAGAGGGGCTGCTACTATTAGAGAGGGCTGCTACTATTAGAGAGGGCTGCTACTATTAGAGAGGGAGCTACTATTAGAGAGGGCTGCTACTATTAGAGAGGGCTGCTACTATTAGAGAGGGAGCTACTATTAGAATGAATACGGTATGTATAAACCACCTGGGCATCCTTATGCATATGCCTCATTGCTCAATTGCTCCCAGTTGCACGTTTTCTCTAAAACTTGGTCACCAAATAAAGAAATGAAACCCGAGAAGTCGCTAGTCACAAGATCATTTACATTGGAGATTAGCTTACGACAGGGGTGCAAGGGTGTCCGCTTTCCTAGTTTCTCACTTACCTCTTACATCTTAATTTTTTGTTGTCTTCTGTTTATTTTCTATTTTCCATTTTTATCATCAAAAACATGCTTTTCTAAACAGGGCACCCTGGGAGCTCCAGTGGAACCTCTCTAAACTGTTTATTTTCCATTTTTATCATCAAAAGCATGCTTTGACAGCTCTTTAGAATAATTTACAACATGCTTTGACAGCACATCATTTCCATTGGAAATGATTCTGAAGTGCTGTCAAACCATGTTTTTATTCAGAAATAAGGCAAGATTTAAAAGCAATAGCAGACGACAATTGTTGTGTGCGGTCTAAGGGTTAACTTGTTAGCAGGTAGTTCAAGGCGGTTGTGTTGTAGTGTGTTACAAATAATCCCAGGTTGTGATTTTGTCACCTTTCTGCATTAAAACATGGTTTGACAGTACTCGAGAATCATTTCTATTGGAAATGATTCTACTTGCTGTCAAACTTTTTTGTTTATTAAGAAAACTGTAAAATAAAGAACAAAAAATCAGACAACAAAGTTTAGTTCAGCACTGTAAAGGTTAATGGAAAATGTTTTCATGAATATGCAGGTCAAAGTTCAAATGGGCAGTTGATGTTGAAAGCACAATACTGTTGGATAGCCATTGAACTTTTGTTTTCATTCATAAAATTGTTTGTTCATTGACTATAAACTTAACATCATTACAAGTGTACAATTATAGTAGTGAGTGCAGTTTTATATCAATTTCGAGTAAATTATCTGAATAGTGTTCCAAACGATACCTTATATTCATTGCATGATATACAAATTGTATTACAAATATACATCATACCTGTTGTAATTGGTGTAACTTGTTACAAGTGTTGTTTTATTTACACTTCTGTAAAATGACAGAAATGGAGATTTTGTCAAAACAAATTAAGGTGGAATAATTTTGACTAAAGCTGTCAGAGCGAGTCTAATTACCATAATCCGTCTAATTTTAGTCCTCGCTGTTACTATGCATACATGTATATATCTCTGTGTTACTATGCATACATGTATATATCCCCGTGTTAACTATGCACATGATATCCCTGTGTTACATCATACATATATATCCCTGTACATGCATACATGTATATTTCTGTGTTACTATGCATCATATATATCCCTGTGTTACATGCACATGTATATATCCCTGTGTTACATGCTACATTATATCCCTGTGTTACATGCATACATGTATATCCCTGTGTTACTAGCATACTGTAATATTTCCCTGTGTTACTATGCATACATGTATATATCCCGTGTTACTAATCATACAGTATATATCCCTGTTACTAGCATACATGATATATCTGTGTTACTATGCATACATGATATATCTGTGTTACTAATGCATACATGTTATATATCCCTGTGTAGCTATGCGTACATGAATATCCCTTGTGTACAATGCATGCTACATGTATATATCCCCTGTGTTTACTATGCACATGTAATATCCCTGTGTACTACTATGCATACATGATATATATCCCGTGTTACTATGCATACAAATGTATATATTTCTGTGTGTACTAATGCATACAATGTATATATCTCTGTGTTACTATGCATACATGTATATATTTCTGTGTTACTATGCATATATATTCCTGTGTGAGTGCATTGTATGATGGGCTCCAGATAAGGCGCATATTGGTGTATTTTACACATTTGTTTTCACTGGATAATCAGTGATTTTCAAAAGTGGAAGTACAAAATACGCAGTTATTTTAAAATATTCATTCATTATCAAACTCAGGAGTTAAAAAGCTCTAATTAAGTAGAAAATACATTTATTTTAGCTGCAAAAATCAAACTCTACATGTAAGTTAATTTTTAACCCTACACACAACAATTGTTGTGTGCTGGTTGCTTTTATATCTTGACTTATTTCTCAATAAAAACATGGTTTGACAGCACTTCAGAATCATTTCCAATGGAAATGATTCTGAAGTGCTGTCAAATTATGTTGTAAATTATTATAAAGTGCTGTCAAAGCATTTTTTTTATGATAAAAATGGAAAATAGGAAATAAACAGCAGACGACAAAAAAATTAAGATAGCTGTGTAAGGGTTAAATTGACTGTATTTGCTTGCTTGGTTTTGCTCATTTAATCCGTATTATATTGTTGAAAAAACCGGTCACAAATTCAATAATCCATTTGCAAAATTAATACTGGTAGATCTATATGCATTGAATTTGAAATCAGGGAGGGGGGGTGTCTTTCGACATAAGGCTTATCTGGAGCTGTGGGCCTCTATGTGTTACTACAATGCCTGTGGGAGCCTCTCTATCAAACTTCATTCATAAATCCTGCAGTCAGTGTTGTGAATGGAGAAACAGTATGGGGGGCTCACAGCAGGGAAACTCGTAACTCTTGTCAGTTTGTCACGTTATTGTCCACTTCGAGTGGTGTCATGTGATTAATGTGTCGGGGCATTTATTACTTTCTTTACTTTGTAAAACTCCCATTGTGCGGTACAATGGATATAAAAAAAAAATCACTTGGAAAAGTAGAAATTTATTCAAGAGGTGTTAAAAGGTCCAACTTCTTTATTCTCGGCACTGTTTATTATTATAATATTCACAGTTGCATCAGACTCTATACTGTTTGTCAGATTACATAATATGTTGTACTCACTTTTGTATAACAGTGTAGACCAAACAAGTCATAGCATGTTAACAAGTTAACCATTAAAAAGCGGGAACAAAAGATTGTCGTCTGCTGTTTTTTTCCTATTTGTCATATTCCTTGGCAAAGAAATATTTTGGCACTGCATGAGAATCATTTCCATTGGAGACCATTCTCTTACACTGCCAAAACAGTTTGTTACTAAAAAATGACAAACACCAGACAACGACAATTTATGTCGACATTGTAAGGGTACCTTTTTGCATGCGGCAGCATCTTTGTACTTCTCACCTTTGCATCAGTCGCTCTGTGCTTTCTTCTTTCTGAACCAACAAAGGATAAATTTGGATTAATTTGACTGGACACTGAACATTGGGGATATTCTGGCCCCATTGGAGAGAAAGATACCTTACAATTCATGCAACCAGCATAGTCCCTGATCAGACTGCGCATATGCGCAGTCTGATCAGGGCCTATGCTGTTTGCCATTAAGTCAATGAAGTCACCTTTGTGACAAAGATTACAGCATACTGCACAAGAGAACGAAGATCTCGGATCTTGTACAAGTGGTGTAACCTTCGTAAGTTCTCTTTTACCGGGTCTGCGGCTAATTTTTATTATTATTCAAAGTTTTGTGCCTGTCAGCTGAAACATGGCACCTTGGTTTGTGTCAGGCGTTTTTACTGCCTAATTGGCGGGGCGGGGTGGGGGAAATACGCAGGGAACCGTGCTGCAGGTGTGGCCCACTTGTACACACATATTCCTACAGTGGAACCTCTCTAAACTGGGCACCCTGGTAGCTCCAGTGGAACCTCTCTAAACTGGCTCCAGTGGAACCTCTCTAAACTGGGCACCCTGGTAGCTCCAGTGGAACCTCTCTAAACTGCTCTAAACTGGGCACCCTGGTAGCTCCAGTGAAACCTCTCTAAACTGGGCACCCTGGTAGCTCCAGTGGAACCTCTCTAAACTGGGCACACTGGTAGCTCCAGTGGAACCTCTCTAAACTGGGCACCCTGATAGCTCCAGTAGAACCTCTCTAAACTGGGCACCCTGTGAGCTCCATTTGTTTTTGTTATTAACAATTTTGCAGAACTTTCGAATCATTTCCAATGGACATGATCCTAAAGTGTTGCAAAATCATGTTTTTAATGAGAAATAAGGCAAAATATGAAACAGCAGCAGACAACAATAGTTGTTTTCCACATTCTATATTAACTTTGGAGATATTTAATGACAGTAAAAATTGTCAAAATGAAATTTAGTAATGTAAAACTAATTAAATGAAATGTAGTAATGTAAAAGTAATTAAATAGCAAATTGAGCTGTTAGCTCCGTTAGACCATGTGACCGATAACATTACATATTTTGTTCTCACAAAAATGGATATTAACCAAGAATAAATGTAGCTTAAACATTGATAGTGAATTGTCCAACCCTGAGCTTAGTCTAATTGTTTATAGCACTAAATACTGCTTTTTTTTAAAACTGACAAAGAATAATTTATGGTCAATAACATACAAACTGTTTTAACCCTTAAACCGCTATCTTAATGTTGTTGTTGTCTGCTGTTTATTTTCTATTTTCCATTTTTATCATCAAAAACATTCTTCAACAGCAGTTTAGAATAATTTACAACATGCTTTGACAGCACTTCAGAATCATTTCCATTGGAAATGATTCTGAAGTGCTGTCAAACCATGTTTTTATTGAGAAATAAGGCAAGATATAAAAGTTACAGCAGACGACAATTGTTGTGTGTAGCGGTCTAAGCCCGTGTTAATATTCCATGATGACAATTCTGTAAGCCCAATTTGTTATATTTCACATGCAGTGGCATTGCCATGCTACAATTACTACGTTATGAAAATAGTGACGGTAGGAAAAATGAAAAATGTTCTTTATCTCGCTAGTTTATGTTGTTACCACTCATTTGAACCTACACTTTTATACACTTTTATGGAGAAATAATAATCAAAGCTAATCAGCTTTGATTCAGCAAAAAAATAGATTCCAGTGGGTTTAGGCTTCAGCAAATATTTTCACCGATTTTCCAGATTGGTATAAATGCAATTATTCAAAATCGAAAACCAAGTGAAACAGTAAATATCAGAGATAATAGTTTACAGAATATCATCCTCACCCGTCTCTAAAATTATTACAGGAATGAATGGCCTTTTTGTTGAATTTATCGGGGATATAAACTTGGAAAAGTCGTGGGAATACTGGACGAGGCGCAAGAATGAATGGCCTTTTTGTGGAATTTATCGGGGTATAAACTTGGAAAAGTCGCGGGAATACTGGACGAAGGCCGCAAGGCCTCGTCCAGTATTCCCACGACTTTTCCAAGTTTATATCCCCGATAAATTCAACAAAAAGGCCATTCATTCCTTATAATTCCAGCATTTGAAATAAATTCATCAAGAAAATGTGTTTATTTTCCGTTTTCTTAAGAATTATTTTAACTACGCCTCACGGTTACCGAAAGTAGTTCGGCGTGGGAGTTTATATGTTCCTATATAGTAATCCCCACCGCTCCCACCTGACTAAAATGACCATAGCTGTTGACAGGCCGTTAAACACCATTACATAAACATACGCTAATTTAACATCAATTTCAATTATAATGAACTAGAATCCTCCCAAACTTATTGCAGGTTTGGATGAGACTTGCTAATTAATTTTCTACAGCCTACTATACAGAATCTGTTGTTGGCCAAAATGCAGTAAGCCCCGTTTGTAACAACCGAGTATATCACATGCATTGGCAGGGCATGGCACGATATAGTATACAGTGGAACGGATGTTGACAACAATGCATGCAACGATGTAGACAATGCACAGGAGCAGATGCCATTGATTGGCCATTGTATCCACTGCCCTCGTGCACAGTGTAACATGTGTCGGCAGGTTCAATAACTCTCACTATATCGGGGCACACGTATCAAATTCTTAATTCGCCACCGACTGCGAAAATGGATCTCCTGGCGTTTGCGACCGGAATTATCAGGAATTATCAGGAATTATTGCCCCCAGTTTTGTTGTGGCAGGATGTGTAACCATCTTATGGTATTTATAACCAGTGTAGCCCCTGGTCTTGTAGTACACTCGTATATAGCCTGATAATGATCTATATTGCTTGTTAGAACCATGGAGTGTGGTTCATTGATGGTATGGTGAACAGTGCAGATCCTGATCAGACTGTGCGGATGCACAGTCTGATCTGGATCTACACTGGTCGCACAATCTATAAGCCCCATCTCTCCAGTCACATCCACATTTGTGATCCTTAACTTGTCGACAGTCAGTTGTTAGCCATTGTCGTCATCAGCAACAGCAAGACTATATGCATAAGCATACTGTGTGACCGACGAGCAACTTGAGCAATATATAGCTGCAGTTGTAGACAAACGTTGTACGGTACCTTTTATCTGCCGATCGACATCAAAAATGATTTTTCTTCAGAAAAATAGGCAATTTCAACCTCACCAGCGCAGCTAGTGCAGCTCTTCATCCATCAGGCAGGAGTTTTTTATTTTTCGTTTCTCAGACCCGCCGCTTCAATTTTGGCGAAAATAAAAAATAATAAAAATGTTTTTAATTTTGTTTTCTGAAAATGATTTATAGTAAGATACCATAGCTTCAATTCACATGTAAACGTAACAAAGCAAAGTATCAATGTCATTTCCTAAATATGTACGTTTTTCTGAAGCACTTTTGTGAAAAATTGCAAATGGGTTTAGCTAGACTGAAAATCTCATGGAAGGGCTCGTATATATTCAAAGTGATACTCCAGCCGAATAGGTTGTATATCTGAGTGACTCATAGTCTGAAGTATGTTAATAATATACTGAGTGACTTTCTAGTCTGTGAGTTTGTATAATATTATATTAGTGACTTCTAGTCTGATGGATTTGTATAATATTATATCGAGTGACTTTCTAGTCTGATGGAGTTTGTATAATATTATACTGATGACATCATATCTGATGTGAGTTTTGTAATAAAGTATATCAGAGAGATCTTTTTTGTCGAATGGAGGTTTGTAATATATATCTAGTGACCTTTCTATCTGATGGAGTTTTTGTAATAAATAATTAATTCGAGTGACTTTCCTAGTCTGATGGAGTTTGTATAATATTATATCTGAGTGACTTTCTAGTCTGATGGAGTTTGTATAATATTATAACTGAGTGACTTTTCTAGTCCCTGATGGAGTTTGATAAATATTATATCTGAGTGACATTTCTAGTCTGATGGAGTTTTGTATAATATTATATCTGAGTGACTTTCTGTCTGATGGGAGTTTGTTATAATATTATATCTGAGTGACTTTCTAGTCTGATGGAGTTTGTATAATATTATATCTGAGTGACTTTCTTGTCTGATTGGAGTTTTGTAATAAATTATTATCTGAGATGACTTTCTGTCAGATGGAGTTTGTATAATATTATATCTGAGTGACATGCTTGTCTATGGCTTTGTTAAAAATTATCTGAGTGACTTCTAGTCTGATGGAGTTTTGTATAATATATATCTGAGTGACTTTCTAGTCTGATGTAGTTTGTATAATATTATATCTGAGTGACTTTCTTGTCTGATGGAGTTTGTATAATATTATACCTGAGTGACCTATTTCTAGTCTGATGGAGTTTGTATAATAAATATATCTGAGTGACTTTCTAGTCTGATGGAGTTTGTATAATATTATATCTGAGTGACTTTCTAGTCTGATGGAGTTTGTACAAATGGAGTTTGTATAATATTATATCTGAGTGACTTTCTAGTCTGATGGAGTTTGTACAATATTATACCTGAGTGACTTTCTAGTCTGATGGAGTTTGTATAATATTATATCTGAGTGACTTTCTAGTCTGATGGAGTTTGTATAATATTATATCTGAGTGACTTTCTAGTCTGATGGAGTTTGTATAATGTTATATCTGAGTGACTTTCTAGTATGATGGAGTTTGTATAATATTATATCTGAGTGACATTCTAGTCTGATGGAGTTTGTATAATATTATATCTGAGTGACTTTCTAGTCTGATGGAGTTTGTATAATATTATATTTGAGTGACTTCTAGTCTGATGTTCGTATAATATATTCAGACATATTGATATTTGTCAAGTTTATCAGACACAGCTTGGAAAGAGTAGGAATTCCTTGGTAAACCTCGGAATTCCCACCTGTTTGCTAGCCTAGCTTGATAAACTTATTGATAAACTAGCCTGCTATTCTTTATATATATATATATATAAATGTATATGTCAGAGTAATACATTACTGTTCTGTTCACATTTATGGTGATTTTTAGTTGGTTTATATCTTTGTTTAATATTGCGTCAGTTTTTTGTTGTTTTTTTCCCCTCCTCCTCTGGACATAATTGTTGTAAAAATCTGAGAAATCGGCCTTAGCACATTCGTACTTAGCACATTCGTACTTAGCACATTCGTACTACAACCTGTAGCCCATTTCATCAACATTGCAAAGTATACTTTAGTAGCAAAGTATACTTTGAGGGAGAAATTTTCAATTTTTTTAAAAATTTATAAATTTTTATTATACTGAATTTATTACATTATCACAGCCATTTAATGGCTGTGATAATGTAATAAATTCAGTATAATAATTCTGCATACTTTTAATCATGAAATATATGCATTTGTTAGTTCTATATGAAATAATGCATTTCTGGAAAAATAAATGATTACTCCCTCAAAGTATACTTTGCTAGTAAAGTATACTTTGCAATGTTGATGAAATAGGCTACTGGTACAGTGCTGAAATTGCTGCTAGAGGCAGCAACATGTTTACTTGATTCAAGATCAACTGATCTGGAACTACCCTGGTTAAAAATCACATTTTTGTTTCGCCGTCGGTATATGTGACCCATACATAATGGGCTTTAATATTGCATTGCTCGCGAGTGAACATCCGTGAATCCACTATCATACTTGTACAGACAGAGCGACTGATACACATGTACCGTTTTTGTTACAAACTTGAGGATTCGTGTCACATATTCAGTGATCAAGATCAAAATCAGACTGTACAGCTTATTGGTTGGTCGACGTCTACATTTAACTCTTTGTATGCTAGCGGTGAAAATATCCGCCAAACAAATTAGGAGTATATGTTTTATTTCTCTCTGTAAACATGTCTTGGAATTTCATTAGAATCGAGTCCTCCGGACTCGATTCTAATGAAATTCCAAGACATATTCATGATATTTACAGGGAGAAGTAAAAGAAAATATGATGATTTCTTGTCCGCTATTTTTTAACTATTTATAGCCCACAAGTTTCCCAGCATGCAAAGAGTTCAATACCTTTTCCCATATTGTACCTGGTGAAATACAACCCACTTATTTTTCTTGAATTTGCCGCATGCCAGCCTGCTGTTGTTCTATGTTATTGATGCGTCATAATGACACTTCCACCACTCGCCAGACAAAACTGATGTTACATCAAAATAAAATAAAATAAAATGAAAATAAAACATTTGTGAATACAGGCCAGACATGTGAAGAGAAAATCTGGAATTTAGTCACATGGTTATTTATTTATTAATTGAGTATTAAGTTGTACACATAATAAAAAGTATGGCTGCTACAAACAGGGTAATAGTTTATCAGAGTTAGTGTTTATCACAGTTTCAACTGTATTTATACCCCCCCCCCCCTGCAACGAGTTGTGGTGGGGTGGTATACTGGAGTACATCCGTGTGTTCATCCGTAACTACAATTAACATCAGAGATATACATTTGTATTCCGTAAGCCTCGCTTACTGACAAATCTAGCTAACCCTTAGACCGCTATCTTATTATACCCCCTGCAACGAGTTGTGGGAGGGTATACTGGAGTCAGGTTTCCGTCCGTCCATCCGACGGACGTCCGTCCGTCCGTCCGTCCGTCCGTCCGTCCGTGTGCGTGCGTGCTGCGTGCGTCTGCGTCCGTAAACTTAACATAAGAGAAATATTGTTATAACTTATATTTCCTTCATCTAAAATGCTTAATATTTCACATATGCATTCCTGTAAGGCTCTACTACCATGCTGTGCCAAACCACGACCGTCCAACCCCCGCTGATCCCAAGGTCAAGGTCAAATACTTAGTCTCTTTACAAAACTTAACGTCAGAGAAATATGTTATAACTTCTATTTCCTTCATTGAAAATTCTTAATATTTCACTGTGCATTCCTCTAAGGCTCTACTACCATGCTGTGACATATCCCCGCTGATCACAAAACTTAACATCAAAGAAATCGGTTATAACTTCTATTTCCTTGCTCGGATCTGCTTCACAATTCACACTCGCATTGCTCCAATGGACCTCTACCACCCTGCTAAGCCCAGAGTCAATGTCACAAGCCCACACACTTTTTACATATTTAGTGGTACCTGGGCCCACACGGGGGGGGGGGGGGGGGGGGGGGGGGGGGGGGGGGGGGGGGGGGGGGGGGGTGGGGGGGGGGGGGGGTATTCCGTAAGCCTGCTTACTGACCAATCTAGTTGTTTTTGTCGTCTGCTGTTTATTTTCTATTTTCAATTTTTATCATCAAAAACATGCTTTGACAGCACATTTAGAGTAATTTACAACATGCTTTGACAGCACTTCAGAATCATTTCCAATGCTGTCAAACAGTGTTTTTATTGAGAAATAAGGCAAGATATAAAAGCAACAGCAGACGACAATAATTGTTGTGAGTAGCGGTCTAATTAAGGGTTAATATCAAATCGGTGTGAGTTCCATCCTATGCAATATTTCCATCCCACTGGCCTTTTGGACTAGACTTGCAATTTAGGCCCCCCCCCCCCCCATACCTGAGATGTTAAACCCTTTCCCCTTGTCAACTGCATTTAATTGTGGAGCAAGGCTTGTTTTCTGACCTATTTCCGCTGGTAAATATAAATGTCAAGTTGTTCATGCAACTGCAATTAACCCATTTCAGTCTGAGGATACGATAATTTTTGTTGAAAAAATCTCATTATTTTGTTCATTCATCGATAAAGGTATATATTGTTACCACTCATTTGAACCGTCTCGTTGAGACGGTTCAAATGATTGGTAACAACATATACTTTCGAAAGGATATAAAGAAAATAGGGATATTTTTCTCTCAAAAGGTTCATACTACTAAAAGTGTATCCCGTCTGTCATGGGTTAAAGTGTTGCTGTACTATGTGGTACCATATACACACGCGTGATCACAGTACTACGGAGCACCACAGGGGACGTAGAATTCTATTTTTTATTCATTTGTTCCCACGAAATAACAATTTGTTCCCTCAATTTAACAATTCGTTCCGACAAATTAACAATTTGTTCCCTCAATTTAACAATTTGTTAATTCGCAGGAACGAATTGTTATATCGTGGGAACAAGTTGTTAATTCAAGTGAACAAATTGTTAAATTGATGGAACGAATTGTTATTTCGTGGGAACGAATTGTTAATTCGAGGGAAGTAATTGTTAATTCGAGGGAAGTAATTGTTATTTAGTGGGAACAAATTGTTAATTTGAGGGAACAAATTGTTAAATTTAGGGAACAAATTGTTATTTCGTGGGAACAAATTAATAAAAAAAAAATCCATGTCCTCTGCTCCGTACAGTACAGCGTGGTAGTGAACATGTTGGCATTATTTTACTTGCCTATCTGTCTGTTGATAAGAGTGTTGATACACACCCCACCTGGGCCCCATTTACCTGTTGCTGACTGATAAATCCAGAGCTCCAGTTAAGGTGCGTAATTTGACCAACTTAGGGTGAAATTTTGTTATTTCTTCATCAAAAATGGCAAGTTGGGAGTCTTTTAGAATCGTCTCATTGACATGATTCTAAAGCACTACCAACTTGCCATTTTTGATGGAGAAATAAGAAATTTACCTCCAAATTACGCACCTTAACTGGAGCTCATAAATCTGTTTGCATGTGACTGGGACTGAATAATTGGAGTTTGTAGTCACTGCGAACCAGCGTTGACCGTGCATCTGCACAGTCAGATACAGATTGACACTGTTCGCCAGTCAGCCGGTGAAACAACTGTCTTTCTGTCTAACAGTGTGAATACTTATTAGGCCGTGGTGTGTGTTTTAGTATATCAGGAGCTAGACTTTCTGTAAATGTAAATATCCCCATTACTCCATTCACAGCCATAGATCAGGAGGTACACTGACGAAAAATTGTGTTTGGTCCCATTTTTTCAGTCGGAGTTCAAGAGCTAGATTGCCCACTAATTATGGGCCACTATTGCTATACGCCTCGGTTCTCCAGTCTGTCACTGATCAAATGCTATAAACCTCATTTAGTTGGTCACAAACGAGGAGCTAGACTGTGCACAAATGGTGTAAGCGTCATTTCTTCAGTCAAGTACGGAGATATTTATACCTGTAGTTACTCTTGCGAAAACCACAAACCCACTGGGGGCCCCCTCTTATCTCCCTCATACAAGCTAATATTGCACAGTAGGCTGCTCAACCAGGTCAGCACTGTAGGTCAACTCGCAGTCTGCCAAATATAGAACAGCCTTCATTCACAAAAACTAGAATGGGGCGGAGCCACATGAATTATGTAGATGAGCTCGCATCTGATTGGCTGGTGAAGTTAACCCTGTAATGAATGGATTAGGAACTCACCTTGGGTTTCATTCATAAATCGTTCAACAGTGTAATTTTGGAGGGAAGAAATTTCCCAGGGTTGTAAAGTGGTCTCCATTCATAAAACGAGCGAGGTTTTTAGAAGTTGTGTGCAGATATATAATTGGACACTTGAGAGTGTTATTGATATAGTTATGATTTTAATATCTACATTAACCTGAAGATGAGTGAACTGTAGTAAGACACAAGAGTTGAAGAAGTTACATTTTGTTGAAGTACTTTTTTGTTTTAAAGCTTGGGAAAACTGCATGCAAGTGAAGATGTGTGTATATTAAGTGGCTAGGTGGAAGTTTACAACGAGGGCAGGTGTGTTGGTGGTGTAGGGCATCTGTTCTCGCCGACCTGTCCATGACTGGGATAGTACCGGCCGACACTCAACGGGATCACAACAGTGTAGAAGTTAGTCGAGCAGTTGGTGGGATCTACAGTGGCAACTGTACAGACTTTTGTTACAGGGCAGTGGAGATACATATACATCCTTATTAACAACGGTGGCGCACATACAATTATTCAATACCATATAACACATTCACAAGAAAAGGATATTACATTGTGATGTTATAAGTTATTAAACTTCAAATTATTTTAATATTTTCCAACATCATAACAGTCATCTTGTTAATTTTGAGAAGTAAATGTTTATATGAATATTTATCAAGCTTTAAATACAGTTATTAATTCTGTTACATGACACTGCATGGATGGCGTGCTGTTCATTTTTATGCATCTGAATTCATTAGACCAGACTTGAGAAATTGTGACTAAAGCCAGGAAAGCTGGCACATTGTAAGGAAGAAGAAGGTGGTTCTGTAACTGTCCCGTGAGTTACTGGTATTTAATTATAGGCTACAGACACAACAGGTTGCAGAAGTTACCAGCTGTGGACCCTTTACAAGACTGTTAAGGAACTGATTGCATAATGTCATTATTGTGTCATTAGGGATCCCAATGTTAGTGGATTGCACAATTATAGTCAGCTGACTTGCAAAACAGGTCATGTGATCAAAATCCAGTGAGCAAATCAGATCTCCAGTTCTACATCCTGTGACTTTAGAAGGGATTTGTAAGGATTACAAGGAGGTTGTTAGAGAATAGACACTTCATGTCATGTATGTGACATACATGTAATCTCTTCCAGTTGAGGCGTCAAAGTAAATGTTTGTCTTCATAACCCGGACTTAGAAAGTAGAGGATGTTTTAGCATTGGTTGACACTGATGGTTTATTTGTTGATTTTTCTGTCTTTAAGTAATAACTATATTGGTGAATAAACAAGCAACGTTGTCACTGGTAATGTTACTGCTTGGCCTAGCAAAGAAATATTAAACCTGTTGTGTGAAAATATTTAGTCAAATTTGTTGATTTATCCACTTGTGATAGTTAAAGTGACACAGCAGCCTGTAACAAGATCGTTGGTGATTGAGAAATCTATTTAGAATCTGGCGAAGACAGACACTGAGGTACATATAGAAAACTAGTCAAGTGACACTTGTTGCACGCAAACGCTAAGCCGATTAACCATGAGGCTGAGTCAACTAGATACACGACTTTGTGATCTTGAAGCTTGAGAGAACAATACACTGCCATTGTGGCTACACTGAGATTGGCAACAGGAAGTTGTTGAATTATTCCACAAGGTCCGGTTATATCGTTGGTAAACATTAAGCCGTGTTTGCCTGATAATTCCTATCCGTTATTGTCTAATTAGCAAACATATCACTGTGCAGCAATTTAGTTTCTCTCACTGGCTGTGAGTCCTGGTGAAGTAAACATTAATTCATGGTCTGAGAAAAACTTTACAAAGATGAAATACTACACCATATTGTCAAGTAAGTAAACCAGGTATTGTAAAAACTATTGAAGATGAGCGCACGATGCATGGTAGTGTAATATACTATAATAGAAATCAGCAAACTCATTGATATTAGTGGTGAACATTCTGCACAGAGGTTGTGTCAACATAACAATGATTGATATGATTGCTCCGGCACCAATAAACTTAAAGACATCGGCGGGCTCGCTACGGGGGCATAGCCTGTCCAGGGCGTCTTGGCACACGCACGGACGCAACAGACACAAGCCACATCCTATAGATACGAGGAGCGGGACCAATACTTTAGGTGAGCAATTTACATGTGGCATTATGGCACTCATGATGAAACTTCTGAGTATGTTATATTATCAGAGATTTATTTTTGCAGGTACATGTTGTTTTGAAGAGATAAATGTCCCATTAACATGTAGTATGAAGGAAATTGTGATATTTGAATGATTTGATTGATTTTTATATGCATAACTCCTTCCGCCAGCAGGCGCAGGAAGAATTGACAGAAGGTTGATGCGTTTGCATTCTGGCTGTAAATCGCCCTTGCGTTACAAACAGAAATTTCTGGTTAATTAAAAATCAGCAAGTTCTATTGGTCGATTCTGAGCTGTGCTCGGTCTCGGCCAATCAACTTACTTGATTTTGAGAACAGGCTGAGAATATAGTAAATATAGTATAGTAATTGATACAATTGTAAATTAATTGATACAAATATAAATGTATCAATTACTATATAAATTAATAATATATGTTACTGTATTTAAGTACATTTCTGCTTGTTGGTACAATTTTCATTTATTAAGTTCATATTATAAACAATCACCGCTTATAATACTAGTAGGGGGCGACGTATATTTAAAAAAAATTATGTCAATATGGCAGAAGACTATCTTTTAATATTAATAATAACTTGTATATCCCCATCAGATGAAGCAAATCTCTTGTGACTTGGTCCGTATTGTGTGGCACTACCGTATTGTGTGGCACTACCGTATTGTGTTACCGTATTGTGTGGCACTACCGTATTGTGTTACCGTATTGTGTGGCACTACCGTATTGTGTGGCACTACCGTATTGTGTGGCACTACCGTATTGTGTGGCACTACCGTATTAGGTAGGCTATAATACTGGTAATGCAAATGGAGCATCAGGCCTGTACGCAGGAATTAATTTAGGGGGGTGCGTTATCGACGGCACAAAGGGCTAAAACTCATTTTTTGCACGTCCATTTATGCACATGAGGTGTTTTTGTTCTCAAAATTATGAAAATTGCTTGCAAAAAGTGTAGATCCTGATGAGACGGCTCGTCACGAGCCGGCTCATCTGGATCTACACTTTTTGCCAATACCTCTATACAGGCCTGTGGTGTTGAAAGGGTTAATGGGGTGGGGATTAAAATTTGCACCCCCTATGCGTATGGGCCTGAGCATCGTACATGTAAGATGATTTACCCGGATGTTTAGTAAGGAAGTTTACTGATTTTACACAAAGCAAACGGATGCCAAGTTTCTTATGAAATCAGTCAAGTTTAATGATATATTAAAGGTACATGACCACTCAGTAGGCACAAAATGTTCTTTATATCAGAGACTTCATCTGAGACATTTTCTGGCAAACTAAACATTTATTCACCATTACCCACATATTGATTGACATTATTATACATTTTTCATAAGACATAAATTTCCACACTGATATCAGAGGCGATGTAAACCTGTTTCCTTAAAATGTTAAGACATTACTATTTATTCTCCGTATTTATTTTATTGATGTGCAATGATCTTTCTTTATAATCTGTCGAAAATATTATGTTTTGAGGTGACGCATTTAATTTGTATAAATAATTAAAAAATATCATGCTTCATTTTCATATGAAAATAACCTGATATAACACTATCAGTAAAATAAATATTACTATTACTAAATGAATATATCTGTATAGCGGCGGGCACTTGTATTTTAGAATTGGTGGAATAGTGGCATGTACGTTTAAATCAACACAAATGTGAGATTCAATTCATTGCATAAGCACAACATCATACAATGGAGCTAAGCGTATTATAGGAATGAATGGCCTTTTTGTGGAATTTATCGGGGTATAAATTTGGAAAAGTCGCGGGAATACTGGACGAAGGCCGGAAGGCCTCGTCCAGTATTCCCGCGACTTTTCCAAGTTTATATCCCCGATAAATTCCACAATTCCGGCCTCGTCCAGTATTCCCGCGACTTTTCCAAGTTTATATCCCCGATAAATTCCACAAAAAGGCCATTCATTCCTTATAATTCCAGCATTTGAAATAAATTTATCAAGAAAATGTGTTTATTTTCTGTTTTCTTAAGAATTATTTTTACTGCGCCTCACGGTTACGGAAAGTAGTTCGGCGTGGGAGTTTACTGGGGTATAAATTTTGGACAGAGACTTGCTACGGGCCAATCAAATGTTAGGGAATTGTGTAAATATTTTTGTGCTGGAATTATCACCTAACACGTTTTAGGTCCAGAGCTCCAGATAAGGTATTGGCGTATTTTACACAATTATTTTAGCTGAATACGTATTCATTATCAAAAGTGGGAGTACAAAATATGCACAGCAATGTGAAAATACGCATTGATTTTCAAATTGAGTAGTGAAAATATTGTCATAAAGATGAAAATTCACTTAGTTGAGCTGCAAAAAGCAAATGGTGTTTGCAGCTCAAATAAGTGAATGTTTAAATCTGAGAAATGTTTTTTATTATTTGTTCCCTATTTAGTAATAAAGAAAATCAATAATCCATTTGTAAAAGTAAAATACCCAATCGTTTTGAAATCAGTTGTTATAGTACGCTTTAGACACAAAGCTTATCTGGAGCTCTGGCGATCTTATTGGCATATCTATTATACTAGTGTATTATGACTTTAAAGGTACATACCCACTCAGTAGACACAAAATGTTCTTTATATGAATTAAATAAAGTGTATAATTGTGTCACTATTGCACCAGTTTCTAAAAATTACGAGTGCCCGCTATATATATATATATATAGATATACTCATTTAGTAATATTTATTTATACAGATATAATCATTTAGTAATATTTATTTTACTGATAGTGACTCGCGGTGGTATCGGGCTATTTTCATATGCAAATGAGGCATGATATATTTTAATTATTTATTTTAATTAAATGTGTCGCCTGAAAAAACAGATTATAAAGTATGTTCACTGCACAAAAAAAAATAAATACAGAGAGTAAATAGTAATCTCCGTTAACATTTTAAGGAAACACGGTTATCGCCCCTGATATCAGTGTGGAAATTTACGTCTGATATAAAATGTATAATAATGCCTATCAATACGTGGGGTAATGCAGATTTAGCCGACTACTCGCTCAGTTGGCGCCGGCTACCATTCATAATGTAAAAACAAAATATTTTTTTACAAAACACGGGTGGGTGGTGGTCGGGCGAATGAGACGGCGTAAATATTATCGGTATGGATTCCTCCTTATAGGAATCACGATTTGCCTGGTTTGGCCCTCAGGTACGTTTTTATCTTTGGCTCTTTAGTTACCTGGGAGTTGAATTGGGTTATTGCTATGCTCTTGCTCTGTTAATTTATTTTCACTCGTATATATGCACCATATATGCACCATAAAAACCAGATGCCACCAAATTGAATATAAATATTGAATATAAACTCCCCTAACGGAAAGGGGGTACCCCTCCCGTACCCTCCCCTTCGTCGCCTAAGGCGACTAAGCCACGCATCACAGCTGCGTGGAAGTCGATATAGCTGGCTACTTTTTTAAAAAAAGCTGACTACGGTACTCTCAATTTTATGGAGACCTCTGGTAATGGTGAATGAATGTTTATTTTGCCAGAAAATGTCTCCAATGGTGTGTCTGATATAAATAACATTTTGTGCCTACTGAGTGGGCATGTACCTTTTAATACACTTTGTTGTTACACTGCAATATCTCCCAGTTTTGCCAAAAAAATAACTGTTGTCAAAGTTTAGCACAGAATGCTCACCAATGATGGTATCAGAGCTCCAGATAAGCTGTGTATTTGCTTAAATACCCAATTGAAATTGCCAAAAACCCAATTGAAATCAGAAGTAGCGAGTATCAAAAAGCAATAAAACATTTGTGGTACCTAAATTATCATGCTGCAGAAAACAATAAACAGACCACAAATAGAGCATATTTGTCTTATTTTCCATGAAAACACATCTTGGTATTTCATTAGAATTGTCTCCAAGGAGACAATAATTGCTGTCTGTTGATGTGTAAGCAGTAGTGTGATTTTATTTTACCCAATTAAAATGTTGAAATACCCAATTTCTTCAGAAAAGATGGAGTTACAATACTCAATTACTAATTCCTTATCTGGAGCCCTGTGGTATTGTCACATGTAATGGTGACCTACATATAAACACAGTAACATAAATGGTTAACCATCATTCAGTCACACATAGCACCTCTATTTTGGGTGAACATGGAGTTTGAGTACATACTCTAACTTTCGTTACAAAAATCAAGCAGTCTGATTGGTCAGCAGTGAGCACATCTCAGCCCCGACCAATCAAACTTACTGCTTTATCGTACTGTAGTACATTTGTACTAGAATTCAAGTTTGATTGGTCGAGACTGAGCAGCACAGCTCAGTCTCGACCAATCAATCTTCTCAATTTTGAGCATGGTGTTAAAGTACACGCTCAAGAAGGTTGAGAAGCACAGTTGTACTCGGACGGAGAAACCCGAGTGTTTGGATCATGAATACTGGTTGTGTTACAGTCTCCCCCACAGACACCTTGCATAATACATTCATTATTATTTCAATAGTCTTTGTGATGATAAACAAGATGTATGCCATAACTTAACCATAAAGCCGTGGGAAACCGTGTCTCTTATTTATTAACTCGCGGTAATTCAGCGTTTTGCTGATGGAAAGTTTCAAGCGTTTTTTTTGCCCGCTTCTGCATACAAAATATATGTAAAAAATTATATGTTGTGACATTTCTTTTGAACCTTCCTGGTACAATATTTAAGATGTCAAACCAGATTTTAATATGAAATTAGAAACTTCTTTTGAATACATGTTGTCACTGTAGCAGGTAAATGTTGAATGTATGTGTTTGAAATTGGGTTGGGAGTAAGTTTTGTGTCGCGTTGCATTTGAAGTTTATCTATTATTGAGGGAACTGTAAGTCTGTTTTCGATGGTGTCAGCAATTTTCCGAATTTCTGGGCCTGTTCTCGAAATCACCCCTTGGCCTTTGTTAATGAAACGTTGCCACCTATTTTAACCATAACTCCAGATAAGCTGCGTATTTGCTTAAATACTCAAAAAATAAAACAATTGAAATCAGAAGTAGCGAGTATCAAAAATCAATACAAAATTTATGGTACCTATATCATGCTGCAGAAAACAATAAACAGACCACAAATATAGCATATTTTTCTCATTTTCCATGAAAACACATGTTGGTATTTCATTAGAAGAGACAATTCTAATGAAATGCCAAGATATGTTTTCATTTCGAAGCAAACTATTCAATAATTGCTGTCTGTTAATGTGTAAACAGTAGTGTGATTTTATTTTACCCAATTAAAATTTTGAAATACCCAATTGCTTCAGAATGATAAGAGTGACAATACTCAATTACTAATTCCTTATCTGGAGCCTCTTAAACATGTATCACATACTTTACCCAACCCAAACATCCATATATTTGACCTACTTTGAAGTATGCTAATCAAATATGTGTGCTATTAGTATGCTGTGAAATTCTGAGATCAAGTAACAGACACTCATATTAATCATTTTGCAATACTTTTAGTGTATAAATCCATACAGTGCTGAAATTAGTGTTGTCATGTCAATTGATGCATGTTTTGTACTTTTTGTTTTATTAACTCTTTGCATGCTAGCGGTGAAAATAATATCCAACAAATTACGACTATGTTTATTATTTCTCTCTGTAAATATTTCTTGGAATTTCATTAGAATTGCATCCTGGTATTTATAGGGAGAAATAAAAGAAAATATAATGAATTGTCGTCTGCTATTTTTGAACTATTTATAGACCACAAATTTCCCAGAATGCAAAGAGTTAACAAAGACATGTTTGGACAGTCACTGGCAAATATTTTGGTTTCTGAGGGAAAAAAAGTGATTGTTTTGGAAGAAATAAACAACAGCAGCACATGACAGTCAGTTTCCCACATTTTAAGGGTTTTACAATCTGAAGCTCTTTGGTATTTTAACCTTTGCAGAATTAAATTTGGTTGAATGATTATGTTTATTTTTTTGTTTTTTAAAAAAAATAACTGCATGTTATAATAGTGCATAAGAACTTTTGTTACAAAGCTCGGGTTGTGTGAATGGGTTTCATGAATGTAATGCAGGCTGCCAGTCTGTGCGTCTCAATCACTGACGGTATATTTTCCCCGGCGCTCCGTATTTTTGTTTCCACTCGCAGCCTGTGGTGTATAGGGAGATAACACTCCCAGTCTCCTTCTGAGATGTTGCAGTTGGCCGGCCTGGCTGTGCAGCGGGTTGCAGTCGGTGCAGTCTCCAGGGCTCCAGATAAGCTGCATATTTGCTTAAATACCCAATTAAATTTCCAAAAACCAAATTGAAATCAGAAGTAGCGAGTATCAAAAAGCGATTACAATTTTGTGGTACATTTATCATGCTGCAGAAAACAATAAACAGACCACAAATTTAGCATATTTCCCATGAGAACACATCTTGGTATTTCATTAGAATTGTCTCCCAGGAGACAATTCTAATGAAATCCCAAGACATGTTTTCATTTCGAAGCAAACTATGCAATAATTGCTGTCTGTCTGTTAAACAGTAGTGTGATTATTTTACCCAATTAAAATTTTGAAATACCCAATTGCCTCAGAAATGCTAGAGTGAAAATAATACTGAATTACTAGTTCCTTATATGGAGCACTGAGTCTCCATTGTCTGATACTGTCTATGCTCCAAACACGGCAGGCATTGCTGTACCGATTCTTTACGCATTTGTTCTTCTGAATAGACATTTATTTGCGATGTGAGAGTACATTGACTTTCAAAATGAGTAACACGCTCTAAGCAACTTCTAATGAAATTCAAAGACATATACACAGACGGACAAACACTCTTCACCCTTAGACCACTACACACAACAATTGTCGTCTGCTGTTGCTTTTATATCTTGCCTTATTTCTCAATACAAACATGGTTTGACAGCACTTCAGAATCATTTCCAATGGAAATGATTCTGAAGTGCTGTCAAAGCATGTTGTAAATTATTCTAGAGTGCTGTCAAAGCATGTTTATTATGTTCAAAATGGAAAATAGGAAATAAACAGCATACAACAAAAAATGAAGGTAGCGGTGTAAGGGTTAATTTGATGTCTGATATTTTCTCCAATAGCATGCAGAGTTGATAAATATATCAGAAGTACATGATACATTGTAAATCCATTTGTTAAAATATAATATGTACATGTATATTCAATTTCAAACCAGGGATATTTGTTATATATTTTATCATTTGTTCCCTATTTAGTAATGAAGAAAATCAATAATTCATTTGTAAAAGTAAAATATGCAATGGTTTTGAAATCAGGGGGTATAGTACGCTTTAGAGAGAAAGATTATCTGGATCTCTGGTATATGCATGAGTCTCTGGTTCTCTCTGTGATACATTGTTGTTGTTGTTGTTGTTGAGACACCCGTTAATGTTGCGACCTGTGAATGAAGCTGGAAACGTGAATGGCATACCGTAGTTTACCCCACTGGTCTGCCGTACAGACAGAATCAAGTCGACTGGCAGCCGCGCGGTTTAAATATCAGAATGGTGTGCTGTATACGAGCTGCATCTGTTTGTCTATTTATCACAAATTGTGTTCCACAGAAAACTTTGGTTTCTGGTTTAGTAAGCCACAAACCAAGTTTCACGTGGGACACGTTCAATATTGTATTCTTAACCCTTCGACCGCTACACACAACAATTTTCGTCTGCTGTTGCTTTTATATCTTGCCTTATTTCTCAATAAAAACATGGTTTTACAGCACTTCAGATGAAATGATTCTGAGGTGCTGTCAAAGCATGTTGTAAATTATTCTAAAGACAAAGCATGTTTTTGATGATAAAAATGGAAAATAGAAAATAAACAGCAGACGACAAAAGATTAAGATAGCGGGGTAAAGGTTAATATTGCATTCAATTTTCGGAAATTGTTGACACTTCATTGTGGCAAATAAAACATGGAAGTTTCTTGGAATGACTGTGAAAATAGCAGCCTGTACATTTGTACTTTAGTTGTACTCTACCTGTACTGGAGGTTGTGCAATGAAATGTACCTTGTCTTTCCCATCCTTCCAAAGTGGCTGGCTGTTACCTGTGTTGCCTAGAAGAGCCATTAATTCGTCTGATAAATAGAGAATACCAGGCTAGTGTCTTTTGATGCAGGGATTCCGCTGGCGATCGCCACTTTCGCAATTGGCGATAAAAATAAACAACTGGCAAATTTTTTTTTATAATAATTTTCGAAAAAAAAAAAAGAAAAAAAAATTGTTTTTTTTTCCCCGAAAATTGTAATTTTTTGTCGCCAATTTTTTGAAGTGGCGATTTTTTTATGTTCCCTGGCGTCTTTTGATGACGTCGTTATCTATGGACAGAAACGGAATTGTTTACATTGCGTTATTACACAGATGTCATTCGGTAACGTCACGTGACGTCATCCAACCAATGGCACGTCTGTTTGCACTTCGTTGTAACCCGGATGTTTCTATCAGGTCAATGCTTGATACAACAATATGTTATCAGTCGGTACGTATTCGGTCAATACAGGGCAGGTTACTTGATAATGCACAGTTCTGATATGCACAGTGTCTAATAATATTGATAATGCACAGTGTCTGATAATGCACCATAAAAAAAACTTGTACCATTATGAATTATCCGTTTGTATAGAAGGTTTTCAAGCCAATTCCAACCTTAACCCCGCTACTCACAACAATTGTCGTCTGCTGTTGCTTTTATATCTTGCCTTATTTCTCAATAAAAACATGTTTTGACAGCACTTCAGAATCATTTCCAATGGAAATGATTCTGAAGTGCTACATGTCAAAGCATGTTGTAAATTATTCTAAAGTGGTGTCTGTCAAAGCTTGTTTTTGATGATAAAAATGGAAAATAGAAAATAAACAGCAGACGACAAAGAAAAACATATAGCGGTCTAAGGGTTAAATGCAAGAAATCAAAATGGCCGAAGGTAACCTCCACAATTTTAACTCCAAATAAATGTTTGATTACTTGCATTTAAGAGTGGGAATTGGATGATGACCTCGTTACCATATTGAATCCAAATATAGCAATGGCGTAGCTGTGGTACTTTCTCAATCACAATTGAACACATTGGCACTCCATTCACACACGACACCAGAGACTGTGTTTTGCCTCCTCCCAAAAAGTGATACAGCAGTCATTTATCTAATAACAGGCGTGTACTAGCATTAAAAACGATGGCGAGACATTAATTTCCTAGATTTCCTGTTGCATATTTACACGGTCGACTGAGCGAGCTGATTTATTTTGCACCCAGCCCTGCAATACATGTGTGGATTTGTGCATTACACTGGCAATGGGCCGGTAAATGGAATCTTTGCTGCATCGATTACCTGAAATCTTGTCTCCATCTGTCGGAGTGTTCCAACAGCCACATACTTAGCAGTGTTGGGTGGTGTGGGCGTACTTAGCTAGGCAGTGTTGGGTGGGCGTACGTAGCTAGGCAGTGTTGGGTGGTGTGGGCGTACGTAGCTAGGCAGTGTTGGGTGGTGTGGGCGTACGTAGCTAGGCAGTGTTGGGTGGAGTGGGCGCACGTAGCTAGGCATTCTTGGATGGTGTGGACGTACGTAGCTAGGCAGTGTTGGGTGGTGTGGGCGTACGTAGCTAGGCAGTGTTGGGTGGTGTGGGCTTACGTAGCTAGGCAGTGTTGGGTGGTGTGGACGTACGTAGCTAGGCAGTGTTGGGTGGTGTGGGCGTACGTAGCTAGACACGGGCACCGTTTATCCAATTTCTGTCAGAAAACATATTCATCTTTAATATATATGTGCAAGGGCACGAGGCAAAATGCAAAACAAATGTGTTAATGTTCTTAAATATGGTATTTAACCCATTAAAGACGGGATACAATTATAGTACATGTAGTATGAAACCTTTTAGGGGAAAAAATCGTATTTTCATTATTTCATCTCGAAAGTATAGGGTCAAGAAGATCAGTAAAGACACATGTGCACACATGCGCACGGGTGATTGACAATTTTGTCTGGAGAGCAAGAGAAGAAGGGTGGACCATGAAAGGACGTCACCTGGAGAACGTCATAAATTATTATGATGTGCATATTTGTTTAGTTTTCTGCAGTTGTGAGGGTGATAGCACTGTTTTAAACATACTAACTGTCTGCTGTTGCTTTTATATCTTGCCTTATTTCTCAATAAAAACATGGAAATATATAAGTGCTGTCAAAGCATGTTTTTGATGATAAAAATGGAAAACAAACAACAGACAACAAAAACTTAAGATAGCGGTGTAAGGGTTAAGAAAGAACTACAGCATAACCTCTCCAAAGGTACACCCAAAAAAGTTTCATTTTGATCAGTTTCACCGACAGTCTCACTGTTCATGATTTACAGAGCTCAAAACGTGTCTGGGGCTAATTGGCCTGATTTACAGTGGAAACTCTCTGAACCAGACAGGGTGGCCAGTTTGGACAGGTTCCGCTGCACCACTCGATGAGGTGTTGAGCTTTACGTACATTCCTGGGGCCTGTTTCATTAAACTTCAAGGTGTATGATCACGTGGTACTAACAACAACAACAGGTACCGATTCAAAGTACGTATTCTTTTATAGTGTTCTTATTACGTAACGGATTTTGATGAAATTTGGCGCATCAAACGCGTCTTGTTGAGCTGCAATGGTGGTCTCTGTATTTTCGCCCAAACTTCTGTCGTTTTTGCGAAGAATCGATTTCCGAAAATCGATTCTTCGCAAAAACGACATCAGTCTGTGACAAACTCCATAGACCACCAAATGCAGCTGATGAAGACGCGTTTGCTGCGCCATATTTCATCAAAATCCGTTGCATATTAAGGAAACTATCAAATAATACTTACTTTGGAGTGGGCGGCGTTGTTGTTGTTGTTATTGTAATCACGTGTTCATGCACCTTGAACTTTGTACGACTAAAATGTTCGTAAGTGCAATTTAGGATCCTCTGGAAATTTCAATGGGTGGATTTACATTTATTGAGCATAGGCTGCATTGGTCAATAAATGTAAATCCAGTAATTGTTTACAAGAAAACATTGTTAATGTGCAATTTACAGACTATCATAATTTTGTGCTTACAAACATTTTAGTCGTTCAAGGTTTAATGAAACAGGCCCCAGATCTTGAAATTAAGGGTTTGAATAAAGTTTTTTATATGCCTGTTTGAAAAAATGGCACATACCTATATAGGTAAATCAGTTATTTACGTGGGAATTAAAATGCCTGGTTTATTTAATATATAACATCTAAACAATACTCATTGAAGTAATTCTGATAATTATAAATTATTTCTGCGTAATTTCGCAATGCTCTGACAACATAAATTCGAGGAGACGACTGACTTTGTGTTTAATTATGTGTGTTGATGGTATCTGCCAGTGAAGATGTTTGGCTTATCTGATTATAGAATGGTAGCTAAGTTTACCGGTTATTCAACTGGCATTTTGAAATATTCTCATCAGACATGCCATGTGATTTTGTACCTAAGAATATGTGCGATTTTTCATGAAATATATTCACAGAACTTTACTGATATATTCTGTAAATTATGTCGACAGATGATGAAATGTTCATAACAAATGCGGAATTTGTGCTATGAAAATATTGTCCGCTTTAAATCTAGTCAATATTTTACTGTGACTGGAGAAACGTGGGTTATGGGATTTGTGACCAGTGTAGATCCAGATCGGATAGCACACTCCTGTAGCCTGATAACGATCTGTATTGATTGTTAGAAGCATGAGAGGTGTTTCGTTGATGGAAAGGCGAACAGTGCAGATCCTGATCAGACTGTGCGGATGCACAGGCTGATCTGGATCTACACTGGTCACAAATCAGGGACCTCCCAGGGAATCTGGTCTAGAGCGGTTCCACCGTAGTCGCTACACGTGCACATGTGGGCCAGTATGTACATTGCACACGTGGGTTGTCTGCATGTGCAGCTTGTCGACTACTGCTTCTACAATTATCATCAGTAAAAACAACATTTATCTGGTCTTCGATTACAAAACACGGTTTCCCAGAGCCGTCTCCCATTACCGGCCGTAACTAATTCTGCATGCAACAATATTCTCTGCTTAGTAGAGACAGTGGAACCTCTCTAGACTGGATAGATCTCCTGAGTAGGTTTTTCCCCCCTTTATTGGAAGGGGGTCAGTGCCGTTTGGGTGGGTGGCAGGTGGGAGCACGCGGTGGGTAATTTAACGATCTGGGCTCATCCTTACCGGAATCCCGACTGGAGACCTGGTTTGGCCCTCACATACGTCTTTGGCATTTTGTATGTGACAGTTGAATGTGGTTATGCCCCTTATGTGAGTATTACGATTGTTCGTAATCCTATTTTAGGGGAAGGGGCCAAGTGACTTGATGTGGTATGGACCTGGCACCAGGTGAGGTTATTCTAATTTCAGGGCTGAATATATTTCTTCTCAATGTAAATATTCTGTTCTGATTTTGGGATTTTCCCCCCAATGCAGCAGGTTAAAATGGGATCGAACCTGTTTGCCCGGCCTTACATGACCTTAGCTGTTGATAGGCCGTTAAACACTAATAAACAAACAAACTAACGAACAGTGCCGTTTGGAGGGGTAAAATGTGTGACGTGAGTTCAACAATAGTGGATTATTCTGCAGTATTAAGCCTTTATGAATTATTTATTATCAAATAAACAGTCAAATACAGTTTTTAGCTCACCTGAGCCCAAGGCTAAAAACTGTAGTGTTACCGCTTTTTGTCTGCTGTCTGTCCGTCCACGAGTGAGTGACTATTTCAAACGTCTTCTCCCGAACCGCTGGGCCAATGTTGGTCAAACTTCACATGGATGATCTATGAATGGGGGCACGTCAGATTTGTAAACTTGGAGGTCGTCGCATAATCCAAGATGGCTGCCGTGGAATAGTCGGTCAAATTCTTAAAAAACATTCTTCTAACGAACCGCCGTGCCAATTTCAGCGAAACTTGGCAGGAATGATCGATAGTCAGTGCTGTTTAAGATTTGTTAAAATGATGGCCCCAGGATAAAACATCGGCGGGATCTAGACTGTTCAAATGCGTGTCAACAACATATACTTATCAGATTTTTTTCAATAAAAATTATTGTATACATACATTTATATATACAAATAAGACACATCAGTGTGTTTCTGTAGCATCCAGAAAGATCAGAACTATAATGTTAGCAACCTTGTAGAGACATAATTTATTATCGTAGTTTCCTTTTGATTTCAATTTTTGTTTATTCTGTCTTAGCTTTGTAACTTGTTCTGTTCCTAATTAAATGGTTCGTTTAAAGTTCAAAGCAATCTCTCAGCTTCTGTGAATGATGCACTCAATTAGTACAAGAACATACATAAATCCCTTTTTCTGAAGTTTTTGAAAGCGTTTATCTTTGGTTTGAAGTTGTTATTGGCAATCAAGACTATTATAGGTGGCTATAATTGCCCTATTGAAGGTAGAACTGATGTATGTAGTTGGTGGTACCAGGGCTGATTTCTACAACCCGATGTAATAATTATTACCAGGGCTCCAGATAATTGAGTATTGTCACTCCATCATTTCTGAAGCAATTGGGTATTTCAAAATTTTAATTATGTAAAATAGAATCACACTACTGTTTACACATCAGCAGACCCGCACTTATTCAATAGTTTGCTTCTAAATGAAAACACGTCTTGGTATTTCATTAGAATTGTCTCCTTGGAGACAATTCTAATGAAATACCAAGATGTGTTTTCATGGAAAAAATAAGAAAAAATATGCTATATTTGTGGTCTGTTTATTGTTTTCTGCAGCATGATAATGATACCACAATAATTGTTCTCATTACTTTTTAATACTCACTACCTCTGATTTCAATTGAGTTTTTGGCCCTTTTATTTGGTTATTTACGCAAATACGCCGCTGGAGCTGTGATAACTGTGGTACATGTGTCCATGAAATGCACTATTTTTTAATGATGCCCAAACAAGTAGAAAATATCCTAATGATCAGGATCTACACTAGTCGCAAAACCCATAAGCCACATTTCTCCAGTCCTAGCCACCATTATCACGGGGAGTTTGGCAGTGGGTTGGTAACCTGTGATTGATGCCAGATCACCAGGTGGCTGCTGCTGCCCAGTTGTGTTTTGGCTACTGGAATATTGGTTCACCCACCCCACCTGCCCTGGTCAATATCCACATAATTTACCCCTGCCGTTGGCATGGGAAAATGTGAAGTGTGAATAGTGGAACCTGTAAACGAGACGCCCGAGAAATACCGTTGTTTAGCCCTTTGAACCCGAAAGCCCGTTATAGCAGTTTATGCAAACAGTGCAGATCCAGATGAGCCGCTCATCACAAGCTTTTTGTAAGTATGTACTGAGCTACATATGGGATTTAAACTTTTGGGAAATGACTTCTGTCCACCTACTGTTTGTTCCCTGTAGTGAGTTTCCATATGATATACTATAGTGTTATACAGTTCATAGATAGGGCACCCATTAAACTGTCACATTATAACAATTTACTCCACCCAATAAAAGGAGCCAGCTAGCATCACCTAATGCTGATTGCTTTGATGAGGTAATGTTGCCACTTGTTGCACTTCAAAGGTCACTCCTGTTCACATGGCTACCACCCGCTGTTCCCATGGTTACCACCCCTGGTTTGAATGGCCTATTGACTTGTGATGTCCAGTGGTGACCCAAATTGCAACAAATGATTTGTGTAATACAAGTGTAACTCAAGCTTCTTAAGGATAGTGTACCCAAGTAATTTTTAGGTACTTTGATTGTCTTGTTAATTGACAGTGCTCCAGATAAGCTGAGTATTGGCGCATTTTACACTTATTTTAGCACAATATGCATTGATTATCAAAAGTGAGAGTACAAAATTATCACAGCAATGTGAAAATATGCATTGATTTTCAAGTAGCGCAAATAATGTAATAAAGTCTGATATAAAATGTATAATACTGCCAATCAATACGTGGAGTAATGGTGAATGAATGTTTGTCTCCCTATATTATAACCTACTGAGTGAGCATGTACCTTTAACATGAAATAGTGTGTGTCCGTTACTTAGGGGTGATAGGGTTAAACCATGGTCCCGTCTATGTATAACCTTAGTTGTTCATGTGTTGTTAAACCCATTCAAATTCACATTCTCTGTATCTGGAATTTCATGAGAATACTCTAGCCAGTGGAGCATATATTCCCTGACACGTTGACCATGGCCTGGTGTGATATATACCATGTGTGGGGAATCTGTCAGCCCGGGGCTACCTAGCACCACGCCAGCTCCATATTCCCATAACATCACTGAACTGCCCATGGCTAAAGGTCAGCAGGCTCTGACCCATGGACACTGGCTGCACCAGTCAGTCCTGCCAATGTTTGTGCTCCAATGGAAGATTCAGGTTTATGATAAATTGTAAATGATAGTGTTCTCCTCAAAAGTATCAGTGTTTAATTTGTGATGTAGCTCATGTTCTGATGTTTTCCTGCCGATAAACGATCTGACTGCTGAACAGATGTAAAACTCCAGTCAGTCAATCAATCAATCCTCAACATACGTTACTTTTAGATAATTCAACTGTTGACTTTGTAATTTGTAAACTCTTCTTGCATAAAATGTGTAATAACGCAGTGTATTATTGAAATAAATATGTAAATACTTCAGAAAATACACTATGCAATCAATACAGCTTCAATGTATTATTCCTTGTTTATGCAACTGATAAAACCGAACGTATGTGCTGATTTAATTATTATACCCGCCACACAAGGCATACAAAGTTTCGGGTACCCATTATCTCTGTAACGCTAAGTCGGATTGACCTCAAACTTCATATACTTCCTTATCATCATCATCCATATGTTCATACCACACCCATGTAGCCTTCATGCCGAAGGTGAAATTACTTTGAAATTTGTTTCATTCTGGAATTACGAGCTGTTTCATTCAGGAATTACGTCCAGTATGTTTGTCTGTTTGAGCCTGGCTATGGCACCGCCTGTCAATATTTTCCTCCCATGTTCTAAATGAACCATAACAGATTGAAGATACACATGCCAGAGAATTGATTCATAATTCCTCCCTAGCTGGGTCACTCAAGTTAATGGGTTTATTGAATGTGTGAATCCAACCTTAACCCTTAGACCGCTACACACAACAATTGTTGTCTGCTGTTGCTTTTATATCTTGCCTTATTTCTCAATAAAAACATGGTTTGACAGCACTTCAGAATCATTTCCAATGGAAATGATTCTGAAGTGCTGTCGGAGCATGTTGTAAATTATTCTAAAGTGCTGTCAAAGCATGTTTTTGATGATAAAAATGGAAAATAGAAAATAAACAACAAAAATATTAAGATAGCGGTGTAAGCGTTAAAGGTACATGCCCACTCAGTAGGCACAAACTGACAGACATCATCTGAGACATTTTGTGGCAAAACAAACATTCATTCACCGTTTACCCACATATTGATTGGCATTATTATACACTTTATATCAGACGTAAATGTCCACATTGCTATCAGGGGCGATAGCCGTGTTTCCTTAAAATGTTAACGGACATTACTATTTATTCTCTGTATTTATTTTTTGATGTGCAATGCATACTTTATACTCTGTAGAAAATATTTATTTTTTTTACAGTAAGCATTTAATTTGTATAAATAATTAAAAAAATATCATGCCTCATTTGCATATAAAAATAGCCGGATACCACCGCGCGTCACTATCAGTGAAATAAATATTACTAAATTATTAATCTGTATAGCGGGCACTCATAATTTTTAGAACTGATGAAATAGTGACACAATTATACACTTATTTAATTCCTATGAAGAACATTTTGTGCATACTGAGTGGGCATGTACCTTTACAATGCTGAATTAATTTGTGTCATCTGCTGAATATTTTTATTTTTTCCATTTTTCTCATCAAAAACTTGGTTTGGCAGCACTTTAGAATCATTGCCAATGGAATGGAAATGATTCTAAAATGCTGCCAAACCATGTTTGTACTGAGAGAAAATACAAAATATGAATTATCAGCAGACGACTATTATCGGTTCCCGCATTCCAAGGGTTAAGGCCACAAATAATGTTCTATATGGTAGCCTCCAGGGTGTCTGGTTTAGAGAGGTTCCACTGCGCGAGTACCAATCGCTGCAAACGCGAGAATGCGTCCGAAGCGCGGTATCCCTGCTATACATATACAATTGTCATCATAGACAGTGAATATAGGAGTTTATGAATGACAAGATAGGCCGACCCAGGAACAGCTGATAAGGCACTCTCACTGAAGGTGACTTCATTGTGGCTCGATTGTGCAACGGGAGGCCTGGAATGGAGGGAAGGAGAATATGTTTCCTGACTTTCATTGCATAAAATGGGCTTATGTATTGTACTAAGACAGGGTTGTACAATATTTATCGTGTTTTAACTCTTTGCATGCTGGGAAACTTGTGGGCTATAAATAGTTAAAAAATAACGGACAAAAAATCATCATATTTTCTTGTATTTAGGACTCAATTCTAATGAAATTTCAAGACATATTTACAGAGAGAAATAAAACATATACACCTAATTCGTTTGGCGGATATTTTCACCGCTGGCATGCAAAGAGATAAATATGTAAATGAGATCGCTATGGAAGCACGCTAGGTGATTAGTATAGCTTCACTGTCTTGTGATGTGCTTATGCAATAAATAGAATGGTCATTCATGTCAAGAGGTAAGGAATTTAATAGGTACATGTACATTGACATTGTTTCAATTTTATCAAAGCATTTGCAATGACTGCATCATTAAATTAGCCAATGATAACGCTCAATTCTAAAGTGTGACTTGTAATGTATGTGTGATTGTGTGATGATTTAATATGATATTTATTAAACTTGTTAGCTGAAACTTGTCATATTAAACCATGTCTCTTCTGAAATCAGTAAACGTGCTTAATATATTTATACTTCATACATGCAAGGTTCTGCAATATCATGTTCGGTCCAGGGACTCAATAAAGACTATCAAGGCCAAGAGAATTAGCATATAAAGGATCTGCAGCAGTAAATGTGATCCCTACTTCACAGTGGAGACCCAGTCCTTGATAAGCTGGCCCCTTTATGTCAGCCAGCCATAAAACCGGGCCATTGTGTTGCCCTTTACCCCAAGCTGGCTGTCAGTCCTAACCTGTAATTTGCTGCAATCCATTCACAAAGCCCTGGGATGGATCCATTGAGAAAAGTTAGACAAGACACCTGGGGTGAAAGGTCATTGCTGGTATTAAAAGTGCTTAGGGAGGCAAGTTCATTGATAAAACACAGCTGATTGCTGCAGCTAACAGAATCAAAGTATCGAAAGTACCGAGATGAGATCATCTTCTGAATGGTCTGTTGAAGGAGGGAGGAGAGGAGAGACATACAAGTGGATGGACTCAGGGCTCCAGATAAGGAATTAGTAATTGAGTATTGTCACTCCATCATTTCTGAAGCAATTGGGTATTTCAAAATTTTAATTGGGTAAAATAAAATCACACTACTGTTTACGGCAATTATTGAATAGTTTGCTTCAAAATGAAAACATATATTGGCATTTCATTAGAATTGTCCAAGGAGACAATTCTAATGAAATACCATGATGTGTTTTTATTGAAAATAAGAAAATATGCTATATGTGTGGTCTGTTTATTCTTTTCTGCAGCATGATAAATGTACCACAAATTTTGTATTGCTTTTTGATACCGACTACTTCTGATTTCAATTGGGTTTTTGGCAATTTTAATTGGGTATTTAAGCAAATACGCAGCTTATCTGGAGCTATGTGGACTGATAGATAGATGGATGTACGGACTGACAGTTGGATATTGAAATATATTGCTGTGTGAAAATGCATCTTTATGAAACTTTAAGCAGATCGTTACGCAAAGTCACACCTTCACAACATATTGATGGTCTAGTAACATAAGGTCGATGGTCTAGTAACATAAGGTCGTAAGTGCTATGCTTTAGCATAGCAGTTACGACCTTATGTTACTAGACCATCGATATAGGATTTAGGTCTTCCCAAAATGTAGGGAGTGAACCATGTAGATTATTATTGCCTATGCAGCAACATAATTGTTGCCAAACCAAATTACACTATTTTCTAAATTAATGGTTGTCGTGACCTGTCACTTGAACCGTCTCCTCGAGATTGAGTTGAGAAATACCTGATAAATAATGGAGAAACAAGATGAGAAATTATAAATGCATCTGTATCCTGTATGCAGAGAAATGTTAAATTGTGCATATTACTTAACCCTTAGACCGCTACACACAACAATTGTCGTCTGCTGTTGCTTTTATATCTTGCCTTATTTCTCAATAGAAACATGGTTTGACAGCACTTCAGAATCATTTCCAATGGAAATGATTCTGAAGTGCTGTCAAAGCATGTTGTAAATTATTCTGGAAAATAGAAAATAAACAGCAGACGACAAAAAATTAAGATAGCGGTGTAAGGGTTAAAATTGATACATATTTCACAATTGTTGTCATGAAAGTAACATTTATGAGCATAAAACACATTTAAATGTCTTAATATATTTATCATATTTGTCTAGACCATCTGTATGTCGTCTTTCCTCTGGCATGTATGTGTAAGCCATGAAAGCCACCTGGCAGTCACCACACATAGTAGTGAAACTAAATCAAAGTACTGAAAGTACTGAAATATGTTATCTCCACAAAAACTGATCACTTGCGGAACTAGAGACTGAAAGTTGCACATTTTCTCAATCATCATCCAGAGGCAAATGTACTGTGATGGTGCAAACCCATTCCCATACGTACGTTTTCTCTAGAATAAATTACTGTTTGAAACTCCCAGAAAAAAATTGTACGAAACTGGCTCCTAACTGGTCACTGCTACCTAACTGTGAGAACTAAAGATAATAGCTGCTGTATTCATACGCACAAAATGTAGTATTTTCCAGAATTTAACTGATAAACTGAGCACTGTGAAAACAATAGAGAATAGTATGTGTAGAGTTTTAGATACGTAGCAAGATGGACCAAAACGCCATAGGATAAGTTGGCACATGGCACTATTTTCTTGGTCGTACTCACCGTTTAGGTGTAGCACGATCAATGGCTGCCCCCATAGAAATTTGCGTAACACAATATGCTATCTCAAGGGAGATAACATATAAAAATGGCTAAGTGTTCAAGTATTGAAGCAATTCAAGTATGTTCAGGTGATTCAAGTGTCCAAGTACTGAAACAATTCTTCGCGAAATATTGAAGATATTACATGTTGGAGAAACTCTTACAAACTTTTCAACGTAACAAAATGGCTAAGTGTTTCAGCGATATTTCGAAGGTGACAAAGGTTAAGGTCGTGCCTATGGTGGCGCGAATGTGTGACAATATTCAGATGATTCAAGTGTCTAATTAAGTATTGAAGAAATTTTCCGCGTAATATTGAAGATATTACATGTTGGAGAAACTCTTACCTACTTTTCAACGTAAATGTACACGGACGGATGTACGTACATACGTACGTACGTACGGAACCTTAAGAGCAACACAATATGCCCCCTTGCTATTGTGTAGGGGGCATAAAACTAACATGGGACCCGTTTCACTAAACTTTGCACGACTAAAATGTTAAGTTCAAATTTAGGATCGCCTGTAAATTTCAATTGATGGATTTACATTTATTGAGCAGAAGCTGCATATGCAGCCTATGGTCAATAAATGTAGATCCAATAATTGAAAACAGTGTTAATTTGAAATTTACAGACTATCATAATTTTGCACTTACAAACAGTTTAATTGTAGGAACTTTAGTGAAACGGCCCCCAGGTCACCAGAATAAATAAGGCTACTATAGATAGGACCCACACGGTCACCAGAATAAATGAAGCTGCTATAGATAGGACCCACACGGTCAATAGGATGGTCTCCTGTTTTACAGAGTACCTGATAAAACATTGACAACGAAACATCAAATAATGACCGGAAGGCCTCGTCCAGTATTCCCGCGACTTTTCCAAGTTTATATCCCCGATAAATTCCACAAAAAGGCCATTCATTCCTTATAATTCCAGCATTTGAAATAAATTCATCAAGAAAATGTGTTTGTTTTCCGTTTTCTTAAGAATTATTTTAACTGCGCCTCACGGTTACGGAAAGTAGTTCGGCGTGGGAGTTTACTGGGATATAAATTTTGGACAGAGACTTGCTACGCGCCAATCAAATGTTAGGGAATTGTGTAAATATTTTTGTGCTGGAATTATTATTTGATGTTTCGTTCTCGAATGTTTTATGATGTGTATTTCTCTAAGAAAGAATCAAAAGCAGCCTTTTATTAAAGAATTTGCAAAAAAAATGATCTTGTATATGATAGCGTTGAAGCCCTTTGTTGTGTCACATGATCGGGTGTATATTCATTCATTCCCAGTGTATTGGTGCGATGCAGGGTGTACTTAATTGATGTTTTGTTAGTGACCAAAATGTGTACAAAGAAAATCTGTAGATTGTTTTTTTCATCTGCCTCTAGAATTTCAAGAGATACATATTTTCAATTGCTATCTGATTTAAGTTTGCAACACACGTTTGAGAAGTATTTTTCCTCAGTTAAACATCTTGAACATGTGTGTGCAATACTGTATATGAATAACAAAGTATGTACAAAGTTTAGTGAAACGGCCCCCTGGTCCGCTCCAGGTTTCACATCAGCGAGGTCTGATCAGTACTCACTCTGTTCGCCATTCAGTCTCTGTTTGTAGCCAATGTATTACATAATAATTGTCACTCTGACACTATACTAAATTTTCGCCCATGTGGTCTAAATTTAATAAAGAGGGTGACTATAAAAATACTATGTATTATATATGCTTCCCTACGGTGGCTATGGGAATTAGATTCTCCTATATTTGGCGCACATTTTTTGGAGCCTGAATAAATGCAACATTTATCAAAATTCGGAAATATAAACCAGACCGACGACCATCGGCCTGCTTCTTTACTGGGCTATATATCCTGGGTGTGGAAGGTGATTGAGCCAATTCCCACACTTAAATATAAGCTGAATCGAAAGCTGTTGGAAATTATTAGATAACAGTCTGGCAATATGAATGTACAGGACGCAGATCTACAATTGTTGCAAAAGCTTTAACCCTTACACCGCTATCTTAATTTTTTGGTCGTCTGCTGTTTATTTTCTATTTTCCATTTTTATCATCAAAAACATGCTTCGACAGCACTTTAGAATAATTTACAACATGCTTTGACAGCACTTCAGAATCATTTCCATTGGAAATGATTCTGAAGTGCTGTCAAACCATGTTTTTATTGAGAAATAAGGCAAGATATAAAAGCAACAGCAGACAATTATTGTGTAGCGGTCTAAGGGTTAAGGTCTCTTTTGTTGTTTGTCTGTCAGGCTTCTTCTGTCAATCGGCGGCCTGATTGATTACTGAAGAAAAAAACATAGGATAAATTCATAGATATAAAAAGCCTTCCGCACAATTCCCGCACTTTGCCACAATTTGCTTCTTGCATTGATGTGTTTCTCTAATGCTTCCAGTCTGTACCTACGGGTTCATGTCATTAACTCTTTGCATGCTAGCGGTGAAAATATCCGCCAAACAAATTAGGAGTATATTTTTTATTTCTCTCTGTAAATATGTCTTGGAATTTCATTAGAATTGAGTCCTCCGGACTCGATTCTAATGAAATTCCAAGACATATTCATGATATTTACAAGGCGAAATAAAAGAAAATATGATAATTTTTGTCCGCTATTTTTTAACTATTTATAGCCTACAAGTTTCCCAGCATGCAAAGAGTTAAATATAGCACATCCCCAAAGATTTTCCAAAATCGGCTGTCAGAACAAATGTTATCGTGGCTTTATATTTTGCTCTTCTTGAGAACAAATTCTTAGTCGTAACAAGTTTAGTGAAACAAGCCCCTGATGTCTAGCTAAGCTCCAGAAAAACATTCTATTACACAGTTGACAAGGTCTGCAAACTGGAGTTAAATCATCGGACATCTTTTAGATGGTAATCTGAAAATAACAAATTTGCTCGTGTGACATCTTTTCAACTCAAGGCTTTCCCAGCAGATTTGGAGTTAATGGTCCAAGTGTCACTTCTCCCCCCACAGGTGTCCCTATGGTTAAGCGTAAAAATCAACACCATTTAGTTTAAGATACTTACGCAACCCCAAAGCTTAAGATCCGGGTGACTTTCTTTAGAGAGCCTTTGTGACTTGGCCATAGCTTGTTGGTCAAGATTAATTATAAGTACAGGGCTCCAGATAAGGAATTAGTAATTGAGTATTGACTCCATCATTTCTGAAGCAATTGAGTATTTTAAAATTTTAATTGGGTAAAATGAAATCACACTACTGTTTACACATCAGCAGACCGCAATTATTCAATAATTTGTTTCTAAATGAAAACATGTCTTGGCATTTCATTAGATTGTCTCCTTGGGGACAATTCTAATGAAATGCCAAGATGTTTTTTCATGGAAAAATAAGAAAAATATGCTACATTTGTGGTCTGTTTATTGTTTTCTGTAGCATGATAAAGATACCACAAATTTTTCATTGCTTTGTGATACTCACAACTTCTGATTTCAATTGGGTTTTCGACAATTTTAATTGGGTACTTAAACAAATACGCAGCTTATCTGGAGCTCTGTAAGTATGGTTGGCCCTTTCAATTGTACAGGCCTCAGTCCTGATGAATGCACACTGTGTAGATCCAGATGAGCCGGCTCGTAACGAGACGTCTCATCTGGATTTGCACCGTTTGTAGATAGTTTCTGAATTCTTATAAATTGCCCTTGAATAGAACCGTCTGACAAATTAAATGGAAGCGACCTTTGCATCTACTTTTGATTTGAGAATGTCCTGGAGTTGAACATTACCAGTCCTTGAGTAGCAGGGGCGTTGCCAGCTTTTCAGGAGGAGGGGGGGGGGGGGTTCAAAACAAATAATTATAAAGCGCAATATAAAACATAAAAAGTCATTCAACTATTCGATGATGAAATTTAACCTCACAAATCGAGATATGAGCAAAAATGATTTTCTATTTTGCCATTTTTAGTTTCAAAAAATCATGTTGGCTCAAAAAGGGGGTTTCGTACGAACCCCCTGAACCTGATGGCGCCCTTGAGTAGAACATTACCAATGGGCCCTAAGTGAATTGTTCCAAACCTTGTACCTCATGCCACAGGTTGAAGTAACGGACTGAGGTATATAAATACATTAAATATGCCTAAAAGTATCAATAAATGAAGAAAAAATGAGGTAAATTTTGTTTTTACTCCCTCCATATATTCCATAACTAAAAGCATCAATAAATGAAGAAAAACATAATTAAAAAAATATTGTTTTTAGCTTATTTTGTTTCTTCATTTATTGATGCTTTTAGGCATATTTAATGTATTTATAGACCTCGGTCCGTTACTTCAACCTGTGCCTCATGCATTACGTCAAATAACGAGTCATCTGCATCTGAACCATCGTGGATAATTTCTTGTGCCACAAACATATGGAAGGTGGATTAGTTTTATAATTCAACGTATTAAAGAAAATATGTTACTTCTGTGTTAGACCAGTCTACATATATTTTTCATTGAGTGTTGTTTTCACGACCAGTGAAACAACATATATATATACATGTATCCCCTATATAAATTAGTTATATGCTTTGCACACTGCACACTTCTCAAACGTGCTTGCAAAATATATTTCTTTCTGAATAAAAACATGTTTTTGATGAGCAAAATGGAAGATAGAAAATAAACAGCAGACTACAAAATTTAATTCAGCATTCAAAGGGTTAATCAGAATATTTTCAAAGAGCGTAGATCCCAATTAGCCGGCTCGTCACAATTTGAAGCTGGATTGGGTTCGTGTGCGCGATCTACAGTATTAACCCATTAAAGACGGGATACACTTATAGTAGTATGAAACTTTTTAGGGGGGAAAATCCTATTTTCTTCATTTCATCTCGAAAGTATATGTTGTTACCACTCATTTGAACCGTCTCGACGAGACGGTTCAAATGAGTGGTAACAACATATACCTTTATGGAGAAATAAACAAAAGAATGAGATTTTTCCAATAAAAATTATTGTATCCTTAGACTGAAATGGGTTAATCAGGTACTAATGGAAAATCTGCATGGCATTAATGAGACGACAAGCCATGTGACTTTGTACCTAAGAAGATGTGCGCTATCTCATGAAATCTGTTTTTACCAAATTTATGATAATTTCAGTAAATGGCGTAGACAGTTTATGAAATGTTCGAAGGAATTGTGCAATAGTTACATGAAAATAGCTATGAAAATGTTGTCAACTTTCTAAGCCATTCACAGAAAATATGGCAGTTTGTGTAAATATTTTTTATGAGATACAAACTCTCATGGCGCGTCTGATACGGTGAAAACACTTGTGTACAGTTTCTTGTACGGTGATACATAAAGGGGTAGGTGGAATAAGGAGTTAGCAGAGAGTTTAATTTTAATTTAGCCCCTTTCTTCCAATGACCCCCTAGGTGTTTTTATTAACCCTTAGACCGCTACACACAACAATTGTCATCTGCTGTTGCTTTTATATCTTGCCTTATTTCTCAATGAAAACATGGTTTGACAGCACTTCAGAATCATTTCCGTTGGAAATGATTCTGAAGTGCTGTCAAACCATGTTGTACATTATTCTACGGTGCTGTCAAAGCACGTTTTTGTTGATAAAAATGGAAAATAGAAAATAAATAGCAGACGAACAAAAAATATTGTGATAGCAGTGTAAGGGTTAATCTGTTTTGATAGCAGTACAATATTGTTATAGAATACTGCCAGAATATACTTATCTAAGGGCTGGTTGGTGTTTCAATCAACAAATAATATTCTTGGCAAACAGATTGTTGAAAAATATCCCTTTGAGGTCGTATAATACTTGGTAGTGGGCAGGCCTGTTGCTTGCTTTGTCAAATGTGTGATATTTCACCGATATTTGAACTTGTGCTGTGGGCTTAAGATTATATATCATTGAACCCATTAACGCATGATAAAACAAATTTATTTGTTTGATTAATATTTTTTTGTATTCTGTTCCTTTTCTGCAATAGTTTGGGAATAGGGCCCGTAGCTATTAATTGGGGACAAATAAAATTGTATCAACAGAAAATTGGGAAAAGTAGTATTTATTAACGAAATAGAAAAATGCTACATTTTACTGCTGTTTGTATCAGGCATGAGAATCTTCAGCTGATTTCCGATGATTTTGTCATAATTTGCTTTTTCAAAATTATTCAGAATCAATCTGGTATCATCGGCTCAAATTTGATACTGTTGCAAGTGGGGTGCAGGGGTTGTCAGATGTTTTCAGTGACAGCCATTCTCATAGCTGTAATCTGTAGCCTATTTCACCAACATTGCCAAGTATACTTATCTAGCAAAGTATACTTAGAGGGAGAAATTTTCAATTTTAGGATAAAGTTATTCATTTTTATGATTTATTACATTATCACAGCCATTTTGGCTGTGATAATGTAATAAATTCAGTATAATAATTCTGCATAATTGTAATCATCAAATATATGCAGTTGTTAGTTCTATATGAAATAATGCATTTTGGGAAAAATAAATGATTACTCCCTCAAAGTATACTTTGCTAGATAAGTATCTTTGCAGTTTTGATGAAATCGGCTACAGATGTTTTCAGTGACAGCCATTCTCATGCCTAGCTGTGTTATACAATACCACAGTGAAATATATTCAAAATCAGTATTTCCAGTACTGCACTATGTCAACAATGTGGCAAGAACATTGATACGAGAACCAGGAGCAGACAAAAGGGACCTGGCATAGTTTGCATAAAAAATATTTGTGTCCAATTATTGGAGCAGAAATCTATAAATAGACAACTTCATTCTCTTGATCACAAGTCGTGCTCGTTAAAATGATACATGAAGTAATCGTAATCATATGGTGATGCATGTAAATTCACAATATACTGTATAATTTTAATTGAATTATAAATTTAATAATGCATCACCGGGTAATGTTTCTGTATATTTTACCGGTTTTAACAATGTAGTAGTTACAAAAAAATAAGTATATTTTGACAACATCAGAATACATAATAACTAGCTTATTATGCTGTTGAAAATATATAAAATTTCAAGGTGTTTTTCTCCCCAATAAGTTTATTTCTTTTTGGATGTTTTTATGCCACACATTTATTTCGTAACAAATTTCTTGTTGAAGTTGATATGCCTGTAAACATTGTCTGTCATCTAATTTGCTAACAAACATGTTTTGGCAGTGCATGTGAATTGTCTCCAGTGGATTCTCATGCACAATCAAAACGTGTCTTCATTGAATAACATTGAACATACCGGTAAGTAGAAACAGCAGTTGACAATTTTTCGTTCCTGCCTCATAAGGGTTAAAGGTCATTGAGTGGACAATTGTTGACTTACCATTAGTGTTGTTGGTTGGAGGAGATTATCATGTAACCGTGCATTCTCAGATAAGACTTTCTAAGCCTTGGACTTAATTGCCACAATTTATACATCAGCAACAATAGTCTGTTCATGAAGAGTTCCACATATGTCTCCCCTGTTTAACCCTTTGCATGCTAGCGGTGAAATAACAGCCAACAAATTATGTTTCTTATTGCTCTTGCAATTTTATTAGAATTGGCGTCTGCTATTTTTTAAACTATTTATAGACCACAAGTTTCCCAGCATGCAATATCAGTGTTTGTTGTGTCTAGGCTTCCCATTGAAGGGAGAATTTCAGAGTTATTGCCCTATTATGTATAGACAGTGCAATTCTTACATTTTAACCCTTAGGATGATGGGACTGAAAATTGTCGTCTGCTGTTGTTTTATATTTTCCCTTCTTTCTGAATGAAAACATGGTTTGAGAGCAAAATTGTTGACTGAGCAATTCTTTGACATCACATTAGAATCATTTCCAATGGAAATTATTCTAATGTGCTGTCAAAGAATGTTTTAACGCGAAAAATGAAAAGTAGAAAATAAACAGGACAACAACATTTATTTCAGCTCTACAAATAGATAGAAGTAACTGTGTGTCAAAATATACATAGACTTTCATAATCTGATTCAATACAGTTTTAATTGCCAATTTTCCTTCAACATATTTCAATATACATGTACATTGTTTTAAAGTCACTTTTGATTCCAATAACCTCCGAAGGGATCGAAGCACATTGTTTTAAAGTCACTACTTATTGAATAACTTTAAAACAATGTGTATTAAATGTGCTTCCCTTCGGAGGTTATTGGAAATTACTATTTCAATATATTTCTCCACAAAATGTATTTCTTTTTTAGATTTTTCTTTTGCTGTTTGTTTGTAATCATTCAGTTGGCAGTACCAACCTGCTAATGATGAGTCGATCTTTCGCCTATGATGATCTTCTCAGAAGTACTTTTAAAGTTGATTGCTTGATAATGATTTTTAATCTTTCCTCATTAATTGGGCCTAATTGTTAGCCTCCTTAGCCAGACCAGTATTGTAGCCAGACACCTCCATGATGTTTGGACAAACAAGATCAGCCGTTCCATTGTCAGGGGTGATACAACCAATCAGTGGATAATTACCTGTGAATGGGACACTTAGTAGGACTGCTCAATCGGGCCCTGCAGCCCCTAGCTGGGGATTACTGTGGGGACGACTATATCACCTCTCAGACTGGGGATGTGGACACTTGTGATTCACAGGACCTTCTGACACGACACACTGTCTTATAGATAATTCAGAACACTGGATGGTGTTGCTTATTCTGTCTCGGACGCTTGTTTGATACACATGGTGCAACATTATCTGATTGTCAATTAGATGCATCTTGTGTTAGATTAACAAATTATACCATATTTAGACAGCTTGGGTGGAACTTTTATAATTGAAATTGTTTAAAACATAGAGGTGGAATTTAAATTTGTGTTAAACTAACAAAACCTACTATATATCTGGTGGTTCTGTTGGGAAGTTTATAGGATAAAGTGTTTGCGACATAGTTTGTGTGGCCTAACCTTGTGGTGGAATAGAACTTGAGGAGACAATGGTGTTCTACGACTTTGATGAGGAGCTACCGTGCATGTTGCTGAAACAGCCACTCACACCGAAACTCGTTCGCCGGGAGGATCGCCAGTTCCTGGTTGCCAAAAGACCATCATCATCGGTGATGCCAGACACGATAGAGGCACGAGGATGGCATGTACCGACGACAATCCTGGCTGAGGACGGGGCTTCGTGTATGATGGCGTCAAGACCGGGATCTTCGACTCCTGCTGATGTGACTAGTACGTCGGTGATAACGAATAGCTCGGTGACATCAACGATTTCGGTCAGATCGGTGACTCCAGCGATGACAGACAGACCCAATACGTCAGCGAAGAGGAAGCGAGTAGTTGACCAGCAGTGTCTGGTCGGGAAGCGGGTCTGCAGACCAACGCCGCAGGGAACTAGCAGCGGCAGGAAACAATCGACAGGTCACCCGAGGCCACCCGTGGTCTACTACGCGATCCCTGCTCGGCAACCACAGTTCTGTCACTATGACTACCTATTTTTTGGTAGGCTCTCTATTTTCTCTTTTAACCCTTTCAACACTAGAGACTTCCCTCTTTATAAATCCAAATAGTGTAGATCATGATGAGCCAGCTCGCAGCGAGCCATCTCATCAAGATCTGCACCATTTGTGGATATATTTTTAATTTTTACGAATCGACCCCCGTTTCTACATAATGCAACAGTCTCAAACTTAGTATGAAATAGTCCATGTCGGCGAAAGGGTTGACAAACAATTCTACATTTTGTTGCTTGCCATTTAACCCTTAGAATGCGGGAAACGTAAACTGTCGTCTGCTGATGAGTTCTAGTTTCTATTCTTTCTGAATAAAAACATGGTTTGACAGTACTTTAGAATCATTTCCATTGGAAATGATTCTAAAGTACTGAAAGTACTGTCAAATCATGTTTTTGGTGAGAAAAAAAAATAAACAGCAAACAACAATTTTTAATTTAGCAGTGTAAGGGTTAGCTGAAGCCACTGAATGCAAGATGCTAACAATGCTGTAGTATTATATCAGATGCAATTTTCTTATTTTAACCCATTTCAGTCTGAGGATACGATAATTTTTGTTGAAAAAATCTCATTATTTTGTTCATTCATCGAGAAAGGTATATGTTGTTACCACTCATTTGAAGACGGTTCAAATGAGTGGTAACAACATATACTTTCGAAAGGATATAAAGAAAATAGGGATATTTTTCTCTCAAAAGGTTCATACTACTAAAAGTGTATCCCGTCTGTAATGGGTTAAACCAGATAATAGTTCCGGACATGTGAAAGGAAGGCCAGTATAGCCAAGCTCGTCACTACTCAAACATCATGCTTGCTGACTGAATAAACTATCGTCTACCAGAGGCGTATAATAGTCACCCAGTTCATGTATATATTATTTCAGATGAGTTCCCGTCCATCCATACCGGTGCCACCCCTCAAAACATTTCACCCCTGACCTACATGTCTGTATATACGATTCTCTATTTCAGATGTTCCCCCGCCCGCCCAGGTGCCGCCTCTCACCCCGGGCACCACCCAGAAGATGTCACAGGCCCTGCTGGAGAGCTTCAAGAGTTTCGAGAAGGACCAGCAGAGGCTCAACATACCCAAAGGTAAATTGGCCTCACCTTAGTCTAGGGGTGCGAAAAATTCTAAAGTTTCAACATGGGAAGCACCCTTTTACGTATTTTTGGGTGCTAAATTTGTTTGTTTAGCCATTTTCAGTATTTGGAACTGTTCCAACCCCAGACATACACAATAGGATATCACAAATGTAAATATGTTTCACAAATTCTTTCTCATTTCATATCCAAAGTATATGTGTTGTGACCACTCATTTGAACCGTCTCGATGAGACGGTTCAAATGGTTGTCACAGCATATGCTTCCGAGAAGAAATAAGAAACATATTAGAATTTTCGATAAGCATTAACTTTCTGTTTGCTTCCAATTTTCATCATATGTATGTTTCTATTGAGAAATTAGAAAAAATGTGCCGTTTACTTTGATACCTTTGAATCCACATAAAATAAAATGTGTTATGACACAATGAGATAATCGCAGAAGATTTTTAGAAACATTATATTTGACGCCTAGTTACCATTCAAATATTCATCAAAATACATATAAAAAATGGCGGTTGTAGCTGTCATTGAGATATTCTTCATCATTTAACTGAATGAAGACTGTTATTGCGAGTTTGATATTTCAATAATTTGGCTACTTGAGCGCATCATTATCAGGTTTAACCTTTGTCGATGGCCGTAATTGTATGAACTGATGGCGAATTGGCAGCTTGGCATTTGGCAACCATTTACTGCAATACAACAGTGGAACATCTATCAATGCTGATTTAAAATTTGTCGTCTGCTGTTTATCTTTTTTCATTTTTCTCCTCAAAACCTGTTTGGTTTACTACAGTGAAACCTCTGTCACCCTTACAATGCTCATTTCAATTTTGTGTCTGATTTTTTTTCTTTTTTTTTCCCCCATTTTCTCATCAAAACATGGTTTGTCAGCACTTTATATTCACTTTCCTCCCCTTGCAATGCTGATTTAAATGTTGTCTGCTGTTTATTTTTTATTTTTCCATTTTTCTCATCAAAACATGGTTTGGCAGCACTTTAGAATCATTTCCACTGGAAATGATTCTAAAGTACTGTCAAACCTTGCGTTTTATTGAGAAATAAGACAAAATTTAAAAAGCAGCAGACGACACTGTGTTTCCCGTCTGCTTAGAGAGGTTTCACTGTAATTCAGGCATATGACCACATTTTTATTATTACGTTTTCTGAGTGGGGGGTGGGGGGGGGGTATTTCTTGAAATTTTGTATAAGTTACAGTATTTAGGGGTACTTCCTGAAATATGATATAATTTAGGTTCGTGACCCAGTTAAGTGTCTAAGCTCACTAAAAATGGCAAGGCATGTTTTCTTACGTGTTTGCTTCAATTATCTCCTTTTACGTTTTTCAATTTGAAAATTGCCCATTAGTGCGTTAATTTCACATCTAGCATTTCATACTATCTGTTGTAACCTTTCCCCTCAAATCCCACTCACGTGCTTTGTCAGTATCGTCAATTTTGTGCTCACCAAGGACATGGTTTTTGGAAAGTCAGTCTAAAGGCTTTGAGTTTGTCATGTGATTTAGGGCATGTCTTCCTTTATCCCCGTCAGTACAGTGCGTATGTGCCGTGAAACACAGTGCCAGTGAAACATTTTTTATATCCTGTCGATACGACCTAATTACTGCGTATGAATATTATTATATGTGTGGTTGTCATAATCAATTCTCCGATTTTGAGGATGCGGTTAGGGTTATTTTTTGCATTTTACAGCTATTTGAAGGTGTTGACGGGATAAATAGAATAGTAGGTTAGTGCCGTGAATGGGAAAAATATCTGGTGCGGCACGGAAACAGGACGTGCTCGGCAGAGCCTCGCCCATCCCGATTCCTAAGCCTTGCCAGATATTTTTTCCCATTCACGGCACTAACCTACAATTCTATATTTTCCTATACCTGCTGTAAACATTTCAATGACCATTTGTGGCTGTGACTGGAGAAATGGGGCTTGTGGCGAGTTTAGCTCTTTTTTTTTTCTTTTTTTTTATATACGATCTTGTAGTTGAAATGACATAAAACACCATTCATTCAATTAATAAACCAATCATCTTAACTTTCTTTTGAAACATCACAACATACTTGATGATTAATAACAATGCGGGAAAATTGTAGCTAAAATAACAAAAACAAAAAAAAAAAAGTTTTCTAAAATCGCTATTGCACAATACAATGTATAATAACAAAATGAGATACAGATTCTGTTGATAATATTTTTAATACACCTGTAAATCTGTTGTTGTTTTTTTACATTTGTTTTACAGTAACCTAGAAAATGTATTAAATCAATAGGCAATTTGTTGTATTATGAAAATCCTATTGAATACTTGGAAGATCAGGCACTTGTGTGATGTAGTACCAGATTTGTTGCCGGACTGGATCTACACATGTATGACTAACTGAAGAGACACTACATCTGCTGTATGACGGTGCACTCACTTGCCAGACCGATTACCACCTCAAATGTCGCCCGCTCGGAAAACATACCACACGTTTGTGACCAGCATAGCCCCAGATCACGCTGCGCAAATGTGCAGCCTGATCTTGGTGTATGCTGTCACTATTGAACTGTCCTTACAACAACGAGCAAAGTTTTTGCTTATCAATTTCACTGTACGTATGCGCAGGATGGTCGGGATCTGCACTGGTCGTGTGATTTTCAGGTCCTTTTTATCCGTCGTTTGCTGAAATATTAAGTTCATCTGCGAGTGATAATAGACAGCAATTCTGCTGATTAGGGTCATCTATGGAGGTCAGCCATAAATTACGGCTTTCATGTTTCAAACTCGTGAGAATTCTTTTTAATACAGTAATACTTGGTATCGGTTGTCTGTTGCACACAAGGGACTGTGTCAATTGAAGTTGCTCTATGATAACTCGTATTTAATTTGATCAGTTTTGTCAGGTATGATTGGAAGTTTCAGAAATGTGGTATCGCGGCTGTTATGTCCTAATGTTGGTATTATGCCGTTTGCTGTTCATTACGCAAACACACCGCACGTGTTTCCACGGCAAAACGTGCCTAGTTTCGCAAGTGACGGAGAGCAGTTTTCGTGGAGTTAGTTTAGGTGGAGTTAATTTAAAAAACTGGGAGTGTATGTGATTTCCATCGGTGGTGCGAAGTTGGGATACGGTAATCGGGAATTGTGTGTTTGTGCCTGTACAACAGATTAACCCTTACAATACTACAAACCTCTATAACAGTGTTTGCAAATAGTGTAGATCCAGATGAGCCGGCTGGTAACAAGCCGGCTCATCAGGATCTGCACATTTTGCAAGTAATTTCATTTTTTTTTCGAGAAAGAAAAACGCCCTCTTTTGTAAATGGACTAGTCTGAAAATTGTGTTGTGACAATTGGATTGGTTGGAAAAGTAGCGTATCACAGCCCATTCCAGTTCTATCGTGTCGCTGTAACATGTGTGGATGAGCGGACGTCATCACGAGCCGTAGTGCCACGTTCTCACCTACTGCGTGCATTGGTGATGTAATACCCGCATAATGCTTCTGTGGTTTTATCTGATTGGTTATCTGCTTCCCGGAATAATTAAATAAACTGTACATTATTTTACAAGCCATAGAACAGTGGCAGCGCTTGTTTAATACACAAGTGACTTACTGATACATGGTGTTTACTGGAGTTACACAAATGGACTACTGTAAGTTACCTTTTACACTTAGAATGCGGAGAAACAAAAATTATCATATTTATATTTGGTCTTCTTTCTTAATCAACACATGGTTTGACAGCACTTTAGAATCATTTCCTTTGGAAATGATTCTAAAGTGAAGTTGATTATGAGAAAAATGGAAACTAAAAGATTAACAGTGAGTACAAAAGTTAATTCAGTATTGTAAGGGTAATCACGTTTTACTTACAATTTTGCAACATAATTAAAATAATTTGAGATGTACATTTTAATGTAAATGTGAGTTTGATTTTTTTGCTAGGCTGTAAAATATAACTTCCTTAATTAAGTATTTGACAAATGTTTCAGATATCTATATATTCAGTTTACCTTAGAAAACAATATAACATGACTATTTGCAAAGTTTTTTTTTTGATATTACTGGTATTAAACATTTCAACTTTATGTGCATTGTTTTGACATTGCTTTGACATTTTCTGTAATTAACAGTATCTAAGATTTGAATTAATTTATGATGATATTTATTAAGCTAATACCTTATGAAATCAGTGAACTCTTTTAATAAATATCATATTAAATCATCACAACTAGCAGATCCTCCAGATGATAAAATCATGAATAGATGTTCATACATGTATTTCAATGGTTTAGTTAGATTTAATGGATATTTTATTTTCATGAAAATTATTCTCCCGTTTATTATTCTGTGCGACACTTAGTACAATGTCCCCTATTTCAGGCAACCACCTCGTTATTTTGTGTACATATAATTACCTTATATAAACTGTAGTTTTGAATATCTAATGTAGAAATACAAGAATAAATGGATTAATTACAACGATAAACTGGTCTTGTCACAGTAACCTGGCCTAACCTTCTCCTTGTCATATTACCAGGCCAGTTCAAGATTCTAACAGTCGCACTGTATTTATTTATCCTATATTTAAGGGTTAGAATTGGCTCAAAGACCTTCTATACACGAACATATAAGTGCCAAAAAGGCAGAATGTTTTAGTGTTTTATGTGCTATATGTTGGTGCAAGGCGGGTAGGTGTTGCACTCTTGTCACTGTTGCATTTATACATCTTCCGGTGGTGAATTAATATTGCAGTTACTAGTATTAACCTAACCCATTTCATTCCGAGGATACGCCATTTTGATGGGGGAAAATCATAAATATTTTCTTTAAATGTGCTTAGAAGTATATGTCGCGACCACCATTTGAACCGTCTCTTCGAGACGGTTCAAATGAGTGGTCGCAACATATACTTTCCATTGTGAAATAACAAAAATAATTCATACCCGTAAAGTGTATTCCGCATGTAATGGGTTAAACTAGTTTACTTTTTCATCATATTAAGAAACGAGGAACACTGAAAAAATAAACTAGTTTAATAAATTACATTTTAAATTAATGCAAATGTTAAGATTCTGTTTATTGCATAAGCACATCATCATATATTTGTGGTGTAATGAGCTTCTAACATCTTTTATATCACAATATTTTTCATTTACATATTTGTTACACTAAAGTGTTATGCTTTTTAATACACTGCGTTATTTATTTTATGTCATGTATCAATATTGTCCTTTAGTAAAATATTATATGGTAGGCTTATAAGGAAAATTTCATGACAGTTTTATGCTTTCTGTTATATACAGTACTGAACATTGTATCGTCATTGAATATCAGTATTACTGATTGAAAACAAAACACCACAAGTACCATATTTCACAACCATGCACCAAGCAATTAATAATTCTAATTATGTTGATTATTGTTCTGGAACAGCATGAATATTTTACTTATTTCACCATGGAAGTATGTATTGTAATTGTTAACATGTGCTGATATATATGTTTAATGGTATATGTATATGAGCCAAATATATTGTGAAATATAATTGGTGATTACAAAAGTCTTTGTTGTAATTATATAAAAATTATTTTTGACCTTTTGAAAATGTCTGTATTTGTAGAAAATATTAAAACTTTTGGGGATACCGTAATGCGGAAATTATCACAGACTGTTTTGTTTGCGTTGACAAACTTGATATCAAAAGGTACCATCTTTTATTCTCTGTTTACAATGCCTGGCATTTGATACAGATCGGCTTGCAAATGGTAGACATAAATGTAATAAAAGACACGGGAGGATGGGCGGTTATGCATTCCTTAACGATGAATTAACAAATCATATATTAACGGTGAACAGAGCTCTAGATAAGCTGCGTATTTGCTTAAATACCCAATTAAAATTGCCAAAAACCCAATTGAAATCAGAATTAGCGAGTATCAAAAAGCAATGAAAATTTTATGGTACCTTTATCATGCTGCAGAAAACAATAAACAGACCACACATATAGCATATGTTTCTTATTTTCCATGAAAACACATCTTGGTATTTCACTAGAATTGTCTCCAAGGAGACAATTCTAATGAAATGCCTAAGACATATTTTAATTTTGAAGCAAACTATTCAACAATTGCTGTCTGTTGATGTGTAAACAGTACATGTAGTGTGATTTCATTTTACCCAATTCAAATTTTGAAATACCCAATTGCTTCAGAAATTATGGGGTGACAATACTCGATTACTAAATCTTATCTGAAGCCCTGTCTGTTACTGGGATTCACACCTTGGGCCCATTGATCTGGTGCATTATGGCTGCCTGGCATCATATCAGGACACTGTCTGTCAGTGCTCGAAGGTTTTATTGTAATTTCAGTTTTGAATGTACTTTAGTCCCTACTCTGTCTCCATACCAGTACATTTCCATCTACCGGTATATGTCTATCAGTGAACTGATCTAGATCCCCAATCAATGAATCACGGGCTATTTATTGGCAGATCCGCTACAGTGGACGGAGATCCAGGTGGCACAGTGGCTGGACTGGGCAATCCGCGAGTTCACGCTGGAGGGGGTGAATATGACGAACTTCACGATGCGGGGCACTGATCTGTGTAAACTCGACAAGGACAAGTTCCTGAAGCTGGCCCCACCCTTCATGGGCGACATCCTCTGGGAGCATCTCGACATTCTGCAGAAAGGTACGCATGTGTGTTCTACAGCTGTGTGGTGTCGTCTGCTGTTTATTTTTCAGCTTTTGTGAAATAAATAAAAACACCTCGTCTGCCCTGAATGGCGTCTGCCCTGAATGGCGGCCCTGAAAATGGCGGGAAATTTATACTGGCACGTTTGTTATCAGTTGTCGTCTGCTGTGGCATGTTTTTGGTGTGTTGTCTCAAATGTTACCTAATAAATAGAATACTGTGCTTGTGTCTTTTAATATTAACCCTTACACCGCTATCTTAATTTTTTGTTGTCTGCTGTTTATTTTCCATTTTTATCATGAAAAACGTGCTTTGACTGCACTTTAGAATAATTGACAACATGCTTTGACAGCACTTCAGAATATGAAACATGTTTTTATTGAGAAATAAGGCAAGATATAAAAGCCACAGCAGATGACAATTGTTGTGTGTAGCGGTCTAAGGGTTAAGTTTGATCATGCTCAGCTCGGACACAGCAGGAATTCCTCGGCCAGGCTCAGAATTTTTACGATTTTCCAACCCTTTCCTGATTATTTGATATGTGACTGTGACACGGGAAATTTGACTTATTTGTTGGTCTGATCTGGAACTGCACATTTCCATGTATTCCACGACCTGTTAACCCTTAGAATGTGGGAAACAATTGTCGTCTGCTGTTGCTTTATATTTTGTCTTTCGATAAAAAAATGGTTTGACAGCACTTTAGAATCATTCTAAAGTGCTGTCAAACCATGTCGTTGATGAGCAAAATGGAAAATAAAAAATAACCAGCAGACGACAATTTAATGGTTAATAGCCTGCCACTGACGATTGTTGAACATGCCGTCGAGTTAAAGATTTGTATCCTGTGACAGGGCCACTCTGTGGTTTTGTAGAGTGAACGAAACACTGGGGTTGGTTTCCGCGCTATCACCCGTTACATCTAGGCTGAACCACCGACTGCCAATCCCTGCTTTCAACCAAACACAATTATGCAATTTATATGCCAGGATTATACCGATTATGTCCTGTCTGTTCGGTTTGTAGCATTTTGTTGAAATCACAGGTGCCAGTTATAATCCGTTTCCTTCATGTTTTGTGGCTATTGTTTTGTAGCATTTCAGCAATTTAGTGTATTATTCAGAGCTCCAGATAAGCTTTGTGTCTAAAGTGTACTGTACCCCCTGATTTTAAAATCATTGCGTATTTTACTTTTACAAATGGATTATTGATTTTCTTCATTACTAAATAGGGAACAAATGATAAAAAAATATAACAAATTTTGTGAAATCTAATGGAAATGATTCTGAAGTGCTGTCAAAGCATGTTGTAAATTATTCTAAAGTGCTGTCAAAGCATGTTTTTGATGATAAAAATGGAAAATAGAAAATAAACAGCAGGCGACAAAAAATTTAAGATAGCGGTCTAAGGGTTAACCCTTTCACTCCTAAGTAACTGGAATGGATTTTGATACGTTAATTTTGCAACCAATACAATCCTTCTCATATGCTTTAAAAACATGTTTTCAGCGAGAACAATGGAAAATAAAAAATAAGCAGCAGACGACAACATTTAATTCAGCATTTTAAGGATTACATGTAATATGAAAAGCCACTTGCCTGGAATAGTCCACGTATGGTGTACTGTATTGTCATGTCTTGCGTTGTATTGCTCCTAGCCATTGTCGTGTGTTTTGTTATTCCGTATTAACCAAGCCGTTGTCGTGTGTTGTATTACTCTGTATTAACCAAGCCGTTGTCGTGTGTTGTAGAAGTTAGCCAGGATCGCGGATCGCTGTGTAACGTGTCGCCCACCTTCAGCGAACCCATGTGCATGCCCGAATTCACGAGTACGCATGACGACCAGGCGTTGTTTACACCAGGTAGCCACAGTTTTCTCCCCTTAGTGTACACGCTACACCCAACAACGCTAGTCACTGTTAACTCCCCATGACACGCTAGAGCAAGCAAACCTACCGATTAACTGTACATATTTGGACACCATTTGTTTTGGGAAACCCTTATTTTATAGGGGTTTCCCAAAACAAATTGTATCCAAATACATTGGTATTGTGATAAACAAGCACTACCATTCTAACTGTAAATATTTGGACATTCCTTGCTGTGTGAAACCATATATTAACCCTTCCTACGCTGTTGACAGAAATTGCCGTCTGCTGTTTTTCATTTTTGCTTTAATTCTTAACAAAAAACTGGTTTTGACAGCATATGAGAATCGTCTCCACTGGAGACGATTCTCATGTGCTGTCAAAACCAGGTTTTTGTCGAGAAATATTGAAAATAAAACATTTCCAGCAGATGAGAACATTTAATTCAGTATTAGTAAAGGTTAATGTGTGTTTCCCAGAATCAATTGTGTCCGAATATTTTTAGTTATTACGAAGGTTGACCTGAGACGATGAATTTCCCAGCTTATCTGGATCTACACTGGTCTAGAAACACAACAATGTAAGCATCATTTCACGTCATAGTCAGAAATTACATTTTCATTGCTTAGGAACATGGAAATACTGTTTGCCTCGTATAGCAGAGTGGCAAAGATAATTTTCCAGATAATTAACATTAATATTGAGTGGTGTGCTTTTTGCATGTATTATAGTGCCAGATTTCCAGATAAGCTGCGTATTTGCTTAAATACCCAATTAAAGTAGAGTATCAAAAAGCAATAATAATTTTGTGGTACCTTTATCATGCTGCAGAAAACAACAAATATAGCATATTTTTCTTATTTTCCATGAAAACACATCTTGGTATTTCATTAGAATTGTCTCCAAGGAGACAATTCTAATGAAATGCCAAGGCATGTTTTCATTTCGAAGCAAACTATTCAATAATTGCTCTATGTTGATGTGTAAACAGTAGTGTGATTTTATTTTACCCAATTAAACTTTGGAAATACTCAATTACTATTTCCTTATCTGGAGCCCTGATAATTATCTGGGATTGAGTAAAACATTTGATTGATATGCACTGTTCATAAAAGCATGATCACTGTGTGGCATTGTTTGATGGCTTCTATATAGTCAAAGGGAAGTAACTCCATCTTGTGTCCCCATCCTGTTTGCACTTGTGTACTACCTATGATAAACATGGGTCCCACCCAGTCTTTGTTCTTTTGATCATAATGGCAGGCGAACACCCAATTCTGTAAATATGGCTGTGACTGGAGAAATGGGGCTTATGGGATTTGTGACCAGTGTAGCTGCTGATAAAATAGCACACTGTAGCCCGATTACGATATATATTGCTTGTTATGCTCATGACCAGTGCTTCATTGATGGAATGGTGAACAGTGCAGATCCTGATCAGACTGTGCGGATGCACAGGCTGATCTGGATCTACACTGCTCACAAAAGCCATAAGCCCCATTTCTTCAGTCACAGCCACAGATGATAAAAATAAAATATTTCCAGCAAATGGAAGGACTTGTGGTCGAATACACCTATAGTGTATATATAAAGTCTCAGTCTCCACATTTTTTCCTCATTCAAAGTACCGGTATATGTTGTGACCACTCATTTGAACCGTCCCGATGAGACAGTTCAAATGGTGGTCACATCATATACAAGACATCAGTAGATAAATATTTAGAGTTTTCCGGGGAATCAATGATGTCGATATAAATTACTAACTGCCATATTGCCATTTCCCACAGGTTACAGCAGTACAGAACAACACGGAGCACAGGTGCCAACCAGTCAACCATTCACAGACACCAAGTGTAAGTTTCCACTGCAGGCACATTTGTAACGCCCCCTGGCGAGGTGCATACCATAGCTGACGAGTTTCATAAATCTCATATCAAATGGAAACGAGTTTGAGATTCTGTTTATCGCATGATTTCACACGCCAAAGAGCAGATAACATGGACATATCCAATATGTTTCTGTGAACAGAAGCCATTGACTAATTTCACATCTAGTTGGACATTTGCAGAGAAAAATAGTTTTAACCCTTAGACCGCTACTCACAACAATTGTCGTCAGCTGTTGCTTTTATATCGTGCCTTAATTCTCAATAAAAACATGGTTTGACAGCATGGAAATGATTCTGAAGTGCTGTCAAAGCATGTTGTAAATTATTCTAAAGTTCTGTCAAAGCATGTTTTTTATCATAAAAATGGAAAATAGAAAATAAACAGCAGACGACAAAAAAATAAGATAAGCGGTCTAAGGGTTAATTCTAGCAATACATTTATTATAAAGATGCTATATTATAGTTCCCGTTCTTTGTAAGCACTTCATATTACCAAACAGAAGCATATTCTCACAATTGCAGTAATTATACTGAGTTACTGACGCTTCTAATGACGTCAACGTCAAAACATCATTGCTTTTTCGCACCAGTTGCGACATCATTTGGAATGTCCTCATTTTGTTTGTTTGGCGCAACGTTAGCGCATAATACGAATACGTGATTGGGGTGATGTGGCCAGCCAATCAAATTCACTCCAGGTGTTATTACATGTGTGTCATATAACATTTATGAAATGGGTTACAGGCGCGTACCAGATCTCCGAGTCCATCCAGGCGTTGAGTGACGTGTCTGGCGGCTATGACGACGAGTACCAGAACCTCGACGGAGCCCAGCACGGCTTCTACGACCACAGTCCCACCGACTTGTACCCCATCATGCCCGAACAGAAGTACCGCCCGCCGCCCCTCAAACCCATGTGTCGAGGTAGGTAATTGAAGGATTTGATTGGTCAAAGGAAACATGCCATTGTGATGTAGCTTACAATATTTCTCTGTGTGGGCAACAGGACTGCTGTAATCCACCGATAGATTTCTTTACTACATACGTCTGTCCATTTTCAATTCAGTTCCCTAAGGGTATATTGTACACATCCGCAGTCTGATCAGGATATGCACTGTTTGCAGTTCCATCAGTGAAACATGCTTCTAACAAGGAATAACGATCGTTATCGGGCTATATGAGTGTTATTTGATCAGGTAATACACTGGTCACAAATCCCATAATCGCCATTTCTCCAGTCACAGCCACATATGACATTGGCTGCTGGGATATTAACCGCTATCTTAATTTTTTTGTCGTTTGCTGTTTATTTTCTATTTTCCATTTTTATCATCAAAACATGCTTTGACAGCACTTTAGAACAATTTACAACATGCTTTGACAGCACTTCAGAATCATTTCCGTTGGAAATGATTCTGCCGTTGGAAATGATTCTGAAGTGCTGTCAAACCATGTTGTTATTGAGAAATAAGGCAAGATATAAAAGCAACAGCAGGCAACAATTGTTGTGAGTAGCGGTCTAAGGGTTAAACCCATTCACGTTCACCTATCTGTTGTAGGACCGTACGGCATGCCGCAGGAGGCCCACTCCCAGCCCCAGACGGAGAGCTACTTCGACCAGGCCCAGGCCTACCAGATGGTGCCCAGCATCAAGTCCGAGTGCCCCTGGTCCGCCCACGAGTACGAGAGCTGTCGCAGCGTCGCGGGCAGCTGGTCGCCCACTGACCTGCGCACTAGCATGGCAGCGCGCCCCGGCTACCACCCGCTCCAGGATGTTGCGGGTGTCGGGTGTTCGCTCGTAGAGAACAAGCCGATGATACAGGCAGCCGTGCTCGCCGGATACTCAGGTAAGCATTGGGAATCTTGAAATCTACTGGGAAGTTGGGAGAGTATGTGTGATCTTGTAATTATTTTACAGTCTGTTTTACGAAACCTGCCCAAATTTTACTGCTATATAAACAATGCAAAAACAATTTTTTTTTCTCAAAAATATTAAGAATGAGCCTTCTTTTTGTTATGAAATTTAGCCACATATATGCATTATCCATCACGTGTAGCGGGCAGTTCAATTGTGGTACGTGTATCAAACTCGACTTGGAAACAGTATGAATTTCCCAGCTTCACCCAATGAGATCTTACATTGCATTATAGGTAGCAGTCCAATACAGCTATGGCAGTTCTTGTGTCTTTTCCATGTCAAGTTCGTAAAGACTCGGCTTGGAAACAGTAGGAATTCCTCGGCTAGCCTCGGAATTCCTACGTGTTTCCTAGCCTCGTATGAGCAAACCCTCATCTTTGTATCATCCATCCATCAAATTGGCTGTGATAATGTAATAAATTCAGTATAATAAAAATTAATAAGTTTATGCTTAAATTGAACATTTCTCGCTCAAAGTATACTTTGCTAGAAAAGTATACTTTGCAATTTTGATGAAATCGGCTACTGGTATCATATTTACCAGACTGCGGCTAGTCTCGGAATTCCTACGTGTTGCCTCATATGAATATATATATTGTCCATGACAGGTAGCGGACCCATCCAGCTGTGGCAATTCCTGCTGGAGCAGCTGACGGACAAGACGTGCCAACATTTCATCGCGTGGACGGGCGACGGCTGGGAGTTCAAGCTCTCCGACCCCGACGAGGTGGCGCGGCGCTGGGGCATCCGTAAAAACAAGCCCAAGATGAACTACGAGAAGCTGAGTCGCGGACTGCGCTACTACTACGATAAGAACATTATCCACAAGACGGCGGGCAAGCGCTACGTGTACAGGTTCGTCTGTGATCTCCAGAATTTGCTCGGGTACACGCCGGACGAGTTGTTCAAGGCGTGCGACATTCAGCCACAGAAGGATAAGGATGACGAGTGAGTGAGACGATGGGCTCACACATCGGTGGCTCATGTCCGAGGTACTTACTACGCTGTGTAGTGGCAGATGCTGTAAGACGATCTCGCGGTTGCGGTCAGCATAGGTCAACTATCGTACACCGACTGGATTAGGTCAACTATCGTACACAGACTGGATTAGGTCGACTGTCGTAAGCTGACCAGATTAAGTCAGCTATCATACATAAGCTGACTGGATGTGTCTACTACCAGGCTATGTGCGACAAATCGAGGTTTCGTATGGGAAGCCTGTTTGCTGTTTAACGGAGGTGAAACCGTAATAAACGTATGAATAAATTACATATGCGATGGAAATGATGTATTAAATTAGCATTTCCATCTTGGTTCACTTCGTGTTGATGTTGCAACTATAGGTAGCAGAAGTTACGGAGGTGTTTTCGTGTATGCACGAATGAGGTCAACGTCAAACCCGCGGTTCTGATGGGAGTGTGTATTTCATGTGTAAATATGCATTATGTTCCACTAATTATATTCGTTATTTCCGTAGATTTTATGAATATTTGGTACAAGACTTCTGATTCTAACCATTGTTGACATTTGTATATGTTGCACAAATGGCTACTGTAGGGCAGATTGTTATTTTGTGATTATTATTATAATTGATAACCCACATCAGGACTCCAGATAAGGAATTAGTAATTGAGTATTTTCACTCCATCATTTCTGAAGCAATTGGGTATTTCGAAATGTTAATTGGGTAAAATAAAATCACACTACTGTTTACACATCAACAGACAGCAATTATTGAATAGTTTGCTTCGAAAAACACGTCTTGGCATTTCATTAGAATTGTCTCCTTGGAGACAATTCTAATGAAATACCAAGATGTGTTTTCATGGAACATTAGAAAACTATGCTATATTTGTGGTCTGTTTATTGCAGCATGATAAATGAACCACAAAATTGTAATTGCTTTTTGATACTCGTTACTTCGTTTTTGGCAATTTTAATTGGGTATTTACGCAATTACGCAGCTTATCTGGAGCTCTGCCACATGTTCTTGTCACTGCCATCTTACATTGTGTTTGTGTGTGTGTATACAGCAGTAACCCAAATTGTCTGGCTTTTGCGCAGGGCGAATTAGCCAGTATCAGAGAAATCTGATATATTTTGTTACATTCACAAGAAGTAGTGCTAAATTGTCGTCTGCTGTTGTTTTATCTTTTGCCTCCCTTTGTAACAAAAACATGATTTGACAGCACTTGTGAATCCAAGTGCTGTCAAACCATGTTTTTGATATGAAAAATTAAAAATATAAAATAAACAGCAGACAACAAAATTTAATTCAGCATCGGTTACGGGACATTGCATATCTATCTTTCAATAATCTCGAACCCCTATTGGGGATGTTTTATGCGCATAATGTGGTTTTGGGGTTTCTGTTGGACTGCGCATTCAAGTGATTTTTTATTATCATATTTAAAGGGGCATATCAGGATTTTTTGGAGAAAAAACAATGTGTTTTCATCATGGCCCTGTGTATGGTGGTTTAATTGAAGATATATGGTGATACTAGGACTGCTGGGTTGGTTCTATTTTCACCCATATAGGTACATAAATATCAGATTTCCTATATTGTTGCGTTGAATAGCGTGCGACTTTCACAATAACAGTTTCATGTTCTCCCACAATGCCATGTATGTTGTCTCATCACTCATTTACCACCAAATTGTGTTTTAGCAAAAATGGTCACAGAAAAATATATTTCTGTATAAAAATCACTTGTAAATAGCTGTGCGTGCCATTTGTGTTGGTTCAAATTCATTTACATGCATTATTTCTCGTTTTATAAAATGCTAACTCACTTGCTTATGCACATTAATTATTCTGTGTACGAGTAATAACTATAAGTTATGCGGAAGGCAGAAACATAATATCTAGGCTATGAGAAGAATATTATTATTATTTAATGAACATATGGTATTGAGAATAACGTTTCTATTTTTAAGTGTCCAGAATGCATTGTGGTTCCAAAATGATACAAAACAATAACAATTGTTGTAAAGATAAACTCAGCAGAATTTGATCAAATAAAATTTGCAAATTTGATTAGCTACAGTATATCACTCACTGGTCAATTTAAACACTAAATGCATAATGTGTATTTGACACTGTCTCATTAACATCACTTGTATTCATTGAATTAATTTCACGAATCATACTGATATTGTTCTAAAAAATATATCTTTTTGTCTGTAAAAAATGGTGGAATTTGACAGAAATTTTGTCACCTTTCTACAGTATTTCTTTAACACTTTTCAAACTGAAGATACACACTTTTTGTGACTGAAAATTTTAAGTAAGTTTTCTCTGTACAGAACTATATGTTGTTACCACTCATTTGAACCGTGTCGCCGAGACGGTTCAAATGAGTGGTAACAACATATACATTCATTGTGAAATGAAGAAGATAGAAAACAAAAGTTGTAAATTTCGATACCTGTGAATGGGTATCACACATGAATGGGTTAAAATACCTTCAGTTTTCGAAATCATTGCAATATCGGCGAGAAACGGCGACACGATAATGGAGGTAGTTCCGGAGCCGGGCTTGTATGTTGAGCGCTGTGACTTGAGAAATGGGGCCTATGGGTTTTGTGACCAGTGTAGATCCAGATCAGACTGTGCGTCTGCACAGTCTGATCAGGATCTGCACTGTTCGCCATGGCATCAATGAAACGACCGTCATGCTTCTAACAAGATTATTATCAGGAGCTACACTGGTCACAAATCCCATAAACCCCATTTCTTCAGTCATAGCCACAGTAACTTACTAACGAAGTAAACATGTGTGAATAAATATGTGCTTGTACCAACTTACAGAATATAGTATTTTTCATTAAAGCGTATGAATAATGATTTTAAAATGAAATTTATTTAGTTACAATAAAAATGTTTTTATTGATTTATGTATGTTTTTAATTTTGTTTGATTTGACAATAATGTGATTTGTTAATGGGGAATATCAGGTTTTTTTGAAAAATACTATAAAAACGTGTTTTCATCATAGCCCTGTGTAAAGTGGTTTATTTGAAGATTTTCACAGATATCGGTACATAAATATCAGATTTTCTGTCTTGTTGAACGATAGGAAATCCGATATTTTTGTACCGATATGGGTGAAAATAGAAACAACCCAGCGGTCCTAGTATCGTCATATATCTTCAATTAAACCACTTTACACACGGCCATTGTGAACACGTTTTTATTTTTTATATTATTTTTTTTTATCCTGAAGAAAAAAAATTCAGTGGTCCTGGGATTATATGCCTCAGTTGCGGTCAATGGTTTATTTATCTTAGCGATGAATCTTAGCTATACGGTCTGAAGTGCTGAAAGTTTTTTATTGTAACTTTCCAGGTGCAGTCCCTTGTGTTTTATGACCCGATGGTGGAAACCAATTGTGGGCGGGAGGGTTATATAGAGAATAGTAGGTTAGTCCCGTGAATCGGTAAAAATATCTGGCAAGGCTCAGGAAACGGGATGGGTGAGGCTCTGCCGAGCACATCCTGTTTCCGTGCCGCGCCAGATATTTTTCCCATTCACGGCACTAACCTACTATTCTATTTATCCCGTCAACACAAATGGCTTTAAAATGCCAAAAAAATAACCCCAGCCACCGCACATATTCATACGCAGTGATTAGGTCGTATTGACATGATATCAAAAATGTTTCACGGCACAGTGTTTCATGGCACATACGCACTGTGCTGACGGGATTAATTCATTTTCAACTCGGCATATAATCTCACTGCTTGCTGGATCATGGTTTCTGTTGGCTCTTGATAGCAAACAATGAAATCATGCTACAAATTGACGAAAGAGCTGTGAAAAGGGGAAATTAGTCGTCTGTGGTTGGTCTATGACTAAATACACACAATGGTCATAGTTTGCAGAACAAAGTGCTAGATAATGCTTCAACCCTTACAATGTGGGCAACGCAAATTGGACTGTGAAAATATGTTTTTAATGGGGGGGGGATGGAAACAGTGTCAACAAAATTTAATTCAGCATTGTAAGGGTTAATAGACTTGTATATGATACATATTTGTTAAAGACATACATCATACTTAGTATGTCGAATGATACATAGTATGTCGATGATACATTTTATGTCACTGATACATAGATGTCGATGATACATAGATGTCGATGATACATAGATGTCGATGATACATATAGTATGTCGATGATACATATAGTATGTGGATGATACATATAGTATGTGGAAATGTATTATAGTTTACATCATTCCATCTGTAACATCAGTTTTAAACAAAACTAACAATGACTGCAAACAAGTTTGAAAGCACTTGCTATATAAACACTAGCATTGTGTTAGATGTAGGGCTCCAGATAAGCTGAGTATTTGCTTAAATACCCAATTAAAAGTGCCAAAAACCCAATTGAAATCAGAAGTAGCGAGTATCAAAAAGCAATACAAATTTTGTGGCACGTTTACCATGCTGCAGAAAACAATAAACAGACCACAAATATAGCATTTGTTGTTTCATATTTTGTCTTCGTTATCAATAAAAACATGGTTTGACAACACTTTAGAATCATTTAGAATAATTCAGCGTGTAAATGATAGTTGCATAAATTGAATTTATTCAATCAAATTAATTGAATAAATGCATTTTCTTAAAGATCTATCATTTTCTTGATGTATTTGTATGTCCATTTCTATGTTTTGTAGTTATTGCAGTGTGTATATGTTCATTTATTAATTCAGATGTGTTCAACTATCACACTTATTAAACAGTATTTTGTTATTCCGTGTTCATTTTAAGTACTGTTTGAACAGTATGTGTATTTTGTTACTAAATGTGTTCATTTTAGGTACTGTTTGAACAGTATGTGTATTTTGTTACTAAATGTGTTCATTTTAAGTAATCTCTCGCGCGTTACAAGTATTTTGTTATTGAATGTGTTCATTTTAAGCAATCTTGTGAGCAATATACATATTTTGTTATTGAATGTGTTCATTTTATGTAATCTCTCGCACAATACAAGTCTTGTGTTATTAACTCTTTGCATGCTAGCGGTGAAAATAACATCCAATTTATTAATGAGTGTTTCTTATTTCTCTTTGTATATGTCCTGGAATTTCATTAGAATTGAATCCTCCGGACTCAATTCTCATGAAATTCCAAGACATATTCATGGAAAAATAAAAGAAGATATAATGAATTGTCAACTTCTATTTTTGAATTATTTATAGCCTACAAATTTCCCAGCATGCGAAGAGTTAAGTGTTAATTATATTCAATACTGCGAGGACTATGGATATTTTGTTATCAAGTGTGTTCATTTTATTTAATACTGCGAGGACTATGAATATTTTGTTATCAAGTGTGTTCATTTGATTTAATACTGCGAGGACTTTGGATATTTTGTTATCAAGTGTGTTCATTTTATGTAATCTCTCGCACAATACAAGTCTTGTGTTATTAAGTGTGTTCATTTTATTTTAATACTGCAAGGACTATGAATATTTTGTTATTAAGTGTGTCCATTTTAAGCAATCTCTAGTTTCTTACTACTGAATGTGTTCATTGTAACCCTTGCAACGCTGAATTAAATGTTTTTTGTCGGTTGTTATATTTTTCAAATTGAAAGCCTGTTTTTACATGAGAATTTTCTCTAAGGGAGATAACTTTCATTTGCCTCTTACACATGTAGATAGAAATATTTGTTTCCCTCTTTTTAAGGGTTAAGTAATTTTGCAATTAAGCAATACAGGCCCAAGCATTTATAATCTTTTGAGCATGATTTGAAATTTGAACTTTAAATTAAGAACCTGAAATTTGAACTTGAAATAAAACAGCTTGATTGGCTCAGCTCGAAATCTGAAATTGAAATAAATCTACTTAATTTACTGAGCCTGAAATTTGAACTTGAAATTAAACAACTTGATAGGCTGAGCCTGAAATTTGAACTTGCAATACAATAACTTGATTGGCTGAGCCTCGGCTGTAGGCAATTAAATTGCTTTATTTCCAGTTTGAGATGACAAATATATGCTCAAATGGGAGTTATAGTCATAGGGCCGTGTTTGTGAATTGCTTGCCATAGAGGTGCCATCTCGTTACTGTATCTACTGCAATATGATATGAAAAGTGGTAGCTTTCCTTCTTTGTCTATATAAAACAATTTCAGAAATTTTATTAAAAATCAACCAATTTCTGAAAATCAATCTCACACATGCATTCACTTCTCTGTGTTTACATTTATACATGAACATTGGTAGATGGCAAATCATTTCATCGTGAACCATACACAGGGGCGGATCTGGAGGGGGGGGGGGTTCTGGGGTTGCAAAGCTTCAGCCACAGAGTTTACATAGATCACAGTTTACCACCAGTTGGAGTCAGAATTTAAATGCCATAAAACACAGGAAAGTGCATTTCGAAGAGCTAAAAAATAGGACAACCCCATAGTTGCAAACGGTAACTCTTGCAATTACTCCCGTACTGTCCGTAGCTAGCTACGGACGGTACGGGTGTAGATTGCAAGAGTTACATTCGCAACTAGACAACCCCCCTGTTCCCCAAATGCTAGATCCGCCCCTGATGCAACTCGTCGTAAACATGCTCATTATGTATGGCAAAAAGAACATAAAATTTTATTCTTTGACAAAGTATTATTGTTGGTTATGGGTGTTTGCTGCACATGGTGACTGGTATAAGTAAACATTAGCTCTCATTGTTGTTACTGTAGGCTGCAATGTACCGGTAATGTATCTGTGGTTTGAGTTACATTTGAAAATGAAATAGTGGTTGGTCACGTGATCTTGGGCTGTCGATTGGGAGCATGTGAACGGTAAATTTAATGATGGGATCCATCCTTACCGCAATACCGATTTTATTTTTGGCTTTCTTGTTGAGAGTTGAATCCAGTTATGCCCATTATAAAAATGACTAATCATATTACATTAAGGGAGTGGGGCCAAGTGACTGGTGTGGTGAGGACCTGCTAGCTGGTCAAGTTATTCTAATTTCAGGATTGAATATGGGTGGCAGGTGGGAGCATGCGATGGGTAATTTAATTTGACCCTGTTTTAACTCTTTCTAAAATAACCTTAGCTGTTGACAGACCAGTAAACATCATGAAATAAATTGGTTGAAACACAGGTAACCTGAACCACAGGTATATTTTATTTTGGCTTTGCTCCCAATGGGTGTGACGGCACTGTGACTAGCCAGGGGTGGTAGGGGAGGGGTGGGGGTGCTGATGTAGCTACCAGAAGGTGGCCATCATATATTGTCATCCCATTATCGCATCATCGCCCAGCCATGCCTTCTACCTATAGACCATGTCTCATTAGTGAGTTGCGTCAGTTTAATTGATGGATTTACATTTATTGAGCATAGGCTGCATATGCATGCAGCCTATGCTCAATAAATGTAAATCCAACAATATATAACGGAACAGAGTATTACATAGCAGCGTGCCTCATCGCATCAACATTTCAATTGTTGCCTTCATTTATTACATGTATTTACAAAAAAGCACTTCAGTTTTGATATTTTTGGCGATTTAATTGTCTAACCTGTGTACGGTTAACAAGGTTGTAAGTGCAAAATTAAAATAATTGCGAATAACATTTGCATCGATAGCCACTATTCGCATGCAAATACCTAGCGGGTTTAATCACATGCATTGAACTGTTGGCGAAATACGGTAGCTTCAATCAACTCCACCAGTGTTTAAAGTACATTGCTTACAATCTTTGTACAAACATTTTTAATGGACAACGTTTAGTTAAACAGCCGCAGGTGGTCAGGAAAATGTGTGATAGACAGCGGTAAAATAGATTTCTATGTATACTACACAGCTATTTTCAATCACTCCTATTGGTAACAGACATGTATATTTGCTTTGTTAGATTTGATTCGATTTGGCTTATATTTAAGGGTGGGAACTTGCTCAAACACCTTCCATACCCGGTCTGTTAGATAACTTCAGTGTCTTATTTATATACATGTGCCTTACTTGTTGCACCATAGTGTACACTATACCTACTTTTGGCTGTAACCAGAGAATTGGGATTATGGGTTTTACGACCAGTGTAGATCCAGATCAGCCTGTGCATCTGCACAGTCTGATCAGGATCTGCACTGCTCGCCATTCCATCAATGAAACACCCGTCGCGCTTCCAACAAGTAATATGAATTGTTATCAGGAGTGTGTTATTTGATCAGGCGCTACACTAGTCACAAATCCCATATGCCTAATTTCTCCAGTCACAGGCGTATCTGTGCCTTGTTGGATGCCAGATGGCCTTTCACCAGAGTGCCTTACGTAATTACAGATTTCTGAAATTGGGAGAAAAAGTATAAATACTAAATATATTGCTCTAAAATATATGATACTATTTTTACTGTTTTCTAATTGTATATGTATTGTGTTGTGCATAATTTACTATAAGCTGCTGACTATTTGTGCATAACCCAAAGTTTCTTGCTGTCAACGTTTGTAGTATTTACTTTGAGGCGCAGTTGTCTACATTTTGTTGTGATGGGATAATTCACTGTTAACCCTTAGACCGCTACTCACAACAATTGTTGACTGCTGTTGCTTTTATATCTCGACTTATTTCTCAATAAAAACATGGTTTGACAGCACTTCAGAATCATTTCTGATGGAAATGATTCTGAAGTGCTGTCAAAGCATGTTGTCAATTATTCTAAAGTGCTGTCAAAGCATGTTTTTGATGATAAAAATAGAAAATAAACAGCAGATGACGAAAAGGATAAGATAGTGGTTTAAAGGGACACAACTGATGGTAAAATATATTGCTGTTTCCTCTCACTAATGCAAAACTATTTGAGGCAAGCCGTGTGATTTTGTACCTAAGATGATTTGCATTTACACAAGAAGACCTGTAGCAGATTTCACCAGCATTGCAAAGTATACTTATCTAGCAAAGTATACTTTGAAGGAGCAATCATTTATTTTTCCTGAAATGCATTATTTCATATAGAACTAACAACTGCATATAGTTGATGATTAAAAGTATGCAGACTTATAATTGGCTGTGATAATGTAATAAATTCAGTATAATAAAAATTAATATATTTGTCCTAAAATTGAAAATTTCTCCCACAAAGTATACTTTGCTAGAAAAGTATACTTTGCAATGTTGGTGAAATCGGCTACTGGTCTTATCAAAACAATATTCTACATTGGAACCATGGGATGTCACCAGGGTGTCCAACTTAACCCTTTAAACACCACATGCCTGTATAGTGGTATTGGCGAGCCGTCGTGACAAGCCGTCTCATCAGGATCTGCACTTTTTGCGCGTACTTTTCTTATTATTAAGACTTATTAAATGGACTAGTCTGAAAATCATTTTTTGTGACGGTTGGATTGGTTGCAAAATTAACATATCAAAATCCATTCCAGTCACTTAGGGGTGGAGAGGTTCCACGGTCATTCAGGCATACGAGCTCTGGAAGCCATGACCATGTAAATTGCAACCATGAAAGCTATTTTGACATTTGTGGTATATATTTGTGAAATCAATCAAAATTGAACACATCAGTGTCCCAAAGTGTCCAGCTTAGAGCGTCAGGTGACAGAATTGCATGAAATGGACATTAACAAATATCACATTACCCCACCCACCTGCTTTCATAAAGTACACTATGTGCATATGCACATATTGTAATGTACGAACGTAGGTGGGTGGGGTATTGTGATATTGTTAATGCCCATTTTGTTTTCATAAGTATTGAACTCTTCCAACTGTGGTTTTGGGAGGTTCCACTGCAGTAAGGGGGAATAACTGCACGCATGCTGTCCTGTCCCACTATGTAAGTTCATTATTATAAACAGAGGCGAGTTGTCATATTTTTGTAAGTTTATGCATTTAATACATTGTTGTTCATAAAACAAATATTTATGTAAATAAGAAAATAAAATAAAACATGTTTTGTAAACTATTGTTTGTTGTATTACGTTGGGCTCCCTAACCCTGCTATGAACCTTTGACAGGCCTGGGGCTCCCCTGCTATGAACCTTTGACAGGCCTGACAGCACTGAATATATATTTACCTGCTAACCAGCACTGAATATATATTTACCTGGTAACCAGCACTGAATATATATTTACCTGGTAACTGGCACTGAATATATATTTACCTGGTAACCTGAATATTATTTTCGTCTGTCTGTCTGTCTGTCTGAGATTTGCTTTAACCCTTAGACCGCTCTCTTCATTTTTAGCTCACCTGAGCAAAGCTCATGTGAGCTATTGTTATGGCAAAGTGTCCGTCGTCCGTCCGTCCGTTAACATTTTCAATCATCTTCTTCTCCCGAACTGCTGAGCCGATATTGGTTAAACTTCACAGGGATGATATATGGGTGATGCCATTTCAGATTTGTTAAAATGGAGGTCATCGACAATCCAAGATGGCCGCCATGGAAAAGTAGGTCAAATTCTTAAAAAATCTTCTTCTCACGAACCGCCAGGCCGATTTCGACGATACTTGGTATGAATGATCGATAGTTAGCGCTGTTTTCAGATTTGTTCATATGGTGGCCCGTGGGTCAAAAATGGGCGTCGCCCGAGGGGTCAAATAGGGGTCATTTTAAATTTATTTTAACCGAATATAGTCATGTAATATATCAAATCGAAGGTATTGACGAGACAATCACTCTGGAACATTTTTTGTCTAAATCATATGATTACGTCATCCAAGATGGCCACCGATAGTTCAAATGGTCATTCTTTTACTAAAGATTTCAAACGTCTTTTTCTTGTAAACTGCTTGGTCGATATTGGCCAAACTTAACTGTAATGGTCTGTGGGTGAAGCCTGTTCATTTTTGTTAAAATGGAGGTCATCACCAAATCCAAGATGGCCGCCGTTGAGAAGTAGGTCAAATTGTCAAAAAATCTTCTCACAAACCTCCAGGCCGATATCGACAAAACTTGGTAAGAATGATTGATAGTTACCGCTGTTTCAGATTTGTTCATATGGTGGCCCCTGGGTCAAAAATGGGTGTGGCCCGAGGGGTTAAATGGGGGTCAAATTTTATTTTTGACAGAATATGGCCATATAGTATATCGGATCGAATATATATAGTATATCGGATCGAATGTATCGACGAGACGATCACTCTACAGCATGTTTTGTCTAAATCAGATGATTTTGTCATCCAAGATGGCCACCGAAAGGTAAAAAAATTGTTTTACGATTTCAAACGTATTATTCTTGTGAACTGCTGGGCCGATATTGGCCAAACTTAACTGAAATGGTTTGTTGGTGAAGCCTGTTCATTTTTTTGTCAAAATGGAGGTCATCACCAAATCCAAGATGTCCGCCGTTGAAAAGTAGGTCAAATTGTCAAAAAATCTTCTTCTCACAAACCGCCAGGCCGATTTCGACGAAACTTTGTATGAATGATCGATAGTTAATGCTGATTCAGATTTGTTCATATGGTGGCCTCTGGGTCAAAAATGGTCATGGCCCGAGGGGTCAAATAGGGGTAAAATTTTATTTTTGACCGAATATGGTCATTTTATATATCAAATCGAAGGTATAGCAGTAAATCACATGCACATTCGCAATATATGTTAGATCAGAAGGTACCAACAAATTCTGTGGAACATTTGAAGTTGTAAGTGAAGAGTCTTGTGATATCAAGATGACTACTATGGAGGCTTTTAGGTGAGCGATACAGGCCCATTTGGGCCTCTTGTTTTTGTCGCCCCTGCAGGCACTGGGGCGGGATCAACTGATCCTGAGAATAGTGCTGCAGTAGCCATTGCTTGTCGTAAAAGGCGGCGACTAAACTGGCTTAACGATTGTGTTCATACTTTCCGAAACCCACTATACCGGATTTGGCCCTCATGTACATGTTTGGCTTTCTTGTATGTGAGAGTTGAGTCGGGCTATGCCCCATATATGAAAGTAAGATTAGCGCTAATCCTATTACTTTTAGGGGATGGGATAAATGATGCTGGTGTGGTGAGGGCCTGGCACCAGATCAGGTTGTTCTAATTTCAGGACTGAATATATATTTTGATTGTAAATATTGAGTTCTGAAGTTGGGATTTACCCCCTTGGACAGGTGGATACGGGACACGACCCCGTTGACCCGTCTGCGTGTAGACTCCCTGAGGCTTGTACCTCTATGTCAGAAAAGCGGACGTTAAACCCTATTCACTCACTCACTCATTTTGTTGTCGTCTGCTGTTTATTTCCTATTTTCCATCATCAAAAACATGCTTTGACAGCACTTTCAAAATAATTTACAACATGCTTTGACAGCACTTCAGAATCATTTCCTGAAGTGCTGTCAAACCATGTTTTTATTGAGAAATAAGGAAAGATATAAAAGCAACAGCAGACGACAATTGTTTTGAGTAGCGGTCTAAGGGTTAATATTAACGTGTTTGGGTGCCCACTATCTCTGTTACCGTAAGTCGGATTGGCTTGAAACTTCATATGCTCGGTATTCATCATCCATATGTTCACTTGTGTGGCCCTTGTGCCCAAGGTCAATGTCAACTGACTTTAGAAGTTTGTGTTAGTGGGGGGGGGGGGGGGGGGCAGGTGTGATTATCTGAAGGTAAATTCCTTACCGGAATCTCAATTTATCCCGTCAACACAGTGCGTATGTGCCGTGAAACATTTTTGATATCCTGTCAATACGACCTAATCACTGCATATGAATATGTGCGGCTGTCATGCTGTCATTTTGAGGATGCGGCTGGGGTTATTTGTTTTGCATTATAAGCTATTTGTAGTGTTGACGGGATAAATATAACAGTACGTTAGTGCCATGAATGGGAAACAATATCTGGCCCGGCACGGAAACGGGGATGGCCTCTGGCAGAGCAGAGCCCATCCCCGTTTCCGTGCCGGGCCAGATATTGTTTCCCATTCATGGCACTAACCTACTCTTCTCTATATCTCTGGTTTGACCCTCATAAGGCAAGGTGCAAGGTCTCAAAAGTTCACTCACATTATACTCACCGTACAAATTAAAGATGTGGGTGGCAGGTGGGAGCACGCGATGGGTAATTTAACGATCGGGGTTCATCCTTACCGGAATCCCGACTGGAGACCTGGTTTGGCCCTCACATACGTCTTTGGAATTGTGTATGCGACAGTTGAATCTGGTTATACCCCTTATGTGAGTATTAAGATATTCGTAATCCTATTTTAGGGGAAGGGGCCAAGTGACTTGGTGTGGTATGGACCTGGCACCAGGTCAGGTTATTCTAATTTCAGGGCTGAATATATTTGTTCTCGATGTAAATATTCCGTTCTGATTTTGGGATTCCCCCCCCCCCCCCCCCCCACCCCCCCCCCCCAATGCAGCAGGTTAAAACGGGATCGAACCCGTTTGCCCGGCCTTACATGACCTTAGCTGTTGATAGGCCGTTAAACACTAATAAACAAACGAACAAACACACAAATTAAAGATACTTTATTTTTGTTTGATTACAAATAATAATTCAGATAAAACCTTAAAATCCAAGATGGCGACCACTTAACTGCAAGGGCGCCACTTTAGATACACAAGCAGTCATTAAATGACATATTTTGTATTCATTGATAATATTCATTTTAAACATACATATGAAGGCTTTATGACATCCAATATGGCCGCCATATGGCCGCCTAGACGGAAACTAGACTCCCAATCTGGTGGAGAAGACATGTTGTAGAAGATACTATTGTTGGCCTTGTTTTTAGCTCGCCTGCACGAAGTGCAGAAGAGCTTATGGCATACCCCCGGCGTCGTCGACGTCGGCGTCGGCGTCGGCGTCCATAAACGTAACGTTGGGGTAAATGTCTTATAATTTCTGTTTCCTTTCCTGTAACACCTTGTTATTTCATACATGCATCCCTCAGATGATCCTCAAACTTGCTGAGAATGCATGAAATGGCGTTTCACGCCTATTAGATTTTCAAAATGTTCAGCGGGAGCATGCCCCCGGACTCCCCTAGCCACATCGGACCCTTTGGGCTCTCAATGCTGGGCTCTGAGAATGCAGGAAATGGCGTTTCACGCCTCTTAGATTTCAAAAATGTCCGCAGTCCTCACCTGTCTATTGAGTATATGCGTATTTTTGGTGTATTGCGATTATACTGTAGTACGGAAACCGATAGAGGTCACCAATTCAAAAAGATATTATCTCGTAATTACGACATCATCTCGTAATTACGAGATAATATTATGTCGTCATTACGAGATGATGTCGTAATTACGACATAATATTATCTCGTAATTACGACATTAAATTATTTCGTAATTACGACATCATCTCGTAATTACGAGATAAAATTATGGTTTAATTACGACATCATCTCGTAATTACGAGATAATATTATCTCGTAATTACGAGATGATGTCGTAATTACGAGATAATATCTTTTTGACTTGGTGACCTCTATCGGCTTCCGTACGTAAGTGGTAGCAGATACAGATAGAAATCAGATAGAAATCTCGTAATTACGAGATAATATTATCTCGTAATTACGAGATGATGTCGTAATTACGACATAATTTTATCTCGTAATTACGAGATGATGTCGTAATTACGAGATATATTATCTTGTAATTACGACATCATCTCGTAATTGCGACATAATATTATCTCGTAATTACGACATCATCTCGTAATTACGACATAATATTATCTCGTAATTACGAGATGATGTCGTAATTACGAGATAATATATTTTTGACTTGGTGACCCTTATCGGCTTCCGTACCTCTATGCCACTGTAAGGCAATAAATGTATGCACTGGAGCGTGACCAGGTGATGTATAAGCAAGGCTAATATAACAACACCGCAATACCTAGTAGAGCGGCCATTACAGACCTGTTTATTACAAAACATATACGGGTTACGGGTATGTACATGTTGTTGGTGATGTTTTATTCCAGTGAATGACACCGGTATACGCAGGGAAAAGTTTATAGCGCTCGAATAATACGGTGCAAATATGTAGTTCAACCGGAATGGTCTGACGTGATAGAAAAATAGTAAACACGATCAAAGTCATAGTATAGTGAAATGCGGCTGTGACCATAGGCATTTGGCGTGTTTCTGCTTTCATCGGTATAACTCTATATATGAACAAGGCTTCTAACTTTGCTTGCACACGGCCTGGTATCAAAACAAATTCCGCGATTTTATTAACGCTAATGTGCATGTTTTGGCAGCAATTGCACATGTTCATTTAAGAATTATTGTTATCTTGTTATGCAATCAATGTCGAATTCCCCCATGAATGGGGAGACATATTGTGTTTGGCTTGGTTGTTCGTCCGTCCGTCCGTCCGTCTGTCCGTCACAAATTTTGTGTCGTGCATATCTCCAAAGGTTTTTGAGTTAGAGTCGTGAAACTTTAGAGGAATACTTGTCATCGTGTGAAGTTGCGCACGTGGGGTTTTAGATGCGGATTCATCCTGTATTTACGGAGTTATGGCCATTGAATTAGCGACAATTGGGGATTTTCAACTTGTATCGCGCGTATCTCCAAATGTATTTCAGTTAGAGTCGCGAAACTTTACAGGAATACTGGTCGTCGTGTGAAGTTGCGCACCTGGTGTTTTAGATGCGGATTCATCCAGTATTCACGAATCCTCTAGTTACAGCCGCTTTTCATAGGTCGGACACAACCTCGTATCGTAACAAATGAAATATTGTGTTTACGGCTCTACAGTCAATATTGTAGTTGCAAGTTCATATGATCATTTGAGAAGTATCATTATTCTGCAGAAATACATAGCATGCATAGAAAATACAATTTTAAACATGATATTTTGTTATGATACGAGGTCGTGTCCGACCAAAGTTAGAAGCCTTGTTCATATATATAGAGTTATGCCGATGAAAGCCGAAACACGCCGAATGCCTATGGCTGGATAAATGGGTTTATATTCTGTTTTACGAAGCACCGGAGGGGACGTATAATTCTTTTTTTTATTAATTCGTTCCACGAATTAACAATTCGTTCCCTCAATTTAACAATTCGTTCCCACGAAATAACAATTCGTTCCCACGGGAACGAATTGTTAATTCGAGGGAACGAATTGTTATATCGTTGGAACGAATTGTTAAATTGAGGGAACGAATTGTTAATTCGTGGGAACCAATTGTTAAATTGAGGGAACGAATTGTTATTTCGTGAGAACGAATTAATAATAAAAAAGTATACGTACCCTGCGGGGGGGGGGGGGGTGGGGCTCCGTAGCTGTGACTGGATAAATGGGTTTATATTCTATTTCGCTTCGCTCAGACGAATAGAAAACATTTACAGTTTGTTTATTGAATAATATAGGCCACCGGCCCACAATATAACATGGTGAACTACACATTAGAGGGAGGAGTGATACACCGCCTTACAGTACATGTATGTCTAACAATGTAGACAAGCATTATACGAGCAAGCACATCTATACTAGTGCACATCGCTTGTATAATGGATTGTCTTTTCTCCAATGCTAGAAATATAAACTTAGCAATGTTGTGAATATGTGGTATATGTGAACTCGCCATCATTCTATTAAACGAATCATGATTATGGTTTATAATAGTTTCGAAATTTAAAAACTGTAGGCGTAGTTGTTCATAAGAGCAACATTCTACACAGAAATGGTATTCGGTCTCAACCACATGTATATTATTTTGTCGACAAATTGGACAATGCCGTAGATTCCTGTCAATGCCAATATGACGACCAGTTTCAATCAGTAAATTATGAGTTGAGCATCTGAACTTAGCTAGCGCTTGTTTATACGGAAACGATAAGTCTACAGATAAATAGGTTTCAGGTGTTAGTGCGGATTTGAACCCACTACATGTGTATATGTATCTGCTTTACTAGTTGTTTGTAATAAATCATGCCATTTCTGTGTATAACAGTCCGAGATTCTCTACATCGAGAAAATAATCTAGGTCGCCTACATCTTGTGAAAGCCAAATGTAACCGAATCCAAACGAATACAGGAGTAATCTAATACTAGTAGCCCAAGTTTTGCGGCCACTATCGTCCAATTGCTTGAGCATAATATAACATTGACGCGGATATCTGTCACGATCCATACGTAAAATAGTCAACCAATATTTGATGCATCGTGGCATATATGTAGTACAGAGTGGTAAACGGCCACATTCACCGTATGCATATACATTTGCCGTCTGCTGGGATAATCCACAATATTGTTTACAAGTCACAACGTAACAATACTTCTTTATTATTATTATTATTATTAGTATTATTATCTTATATTTAAGGGTATTCATTGGCTCGAGGACCTTCCAAAGCCGGGCATTTGAGCCAAAAAATGGCAGGCCAATGACCGTTGGCCCGTTTGTTTCCGAATTTACTAATATCTGCCATACAGTCGAAATACGTGCATTAAATGAAGGAGGCGCTGAGGCGGTTAATTTAACCTACGTAACAAGACGCTTGTTACTAGCCATTTAGTGTAGGTAGGTAGAGTCCACCTCGTAGCCTGCAACATTATTGTCCATTAAACACGAACCCGCGGTAGCGCCTACCGACCCTCCAGTGGGAAGGGTTTATCTAACTGCTGATTCAGTGTATGGAAACATTACCGTATATACCACAACTGCTGCAGCCAGCAATAGAGAATTGTTTCCAATTATGTAAATCTCAGCACTTTAGGGGAGAAAGAAGAAAACATTTTCGCAATATTTAGTATCAAAGATATTGCCTAATTGCATGTGGCGGCTATATAGTTGTAGTTACATTTTTGAAACCCTTTCAATGCTAGAAACAAAAATTGTCGTCTGCTAGTTTTAAATGTTCCTTTAAAACATGTTTTAGAACACAGTAGAATCATTTCCATTGAAGAAAATAATACTTTGCTACCAAAAAAATGTTTATATAAACAATAAATAAATATACATATATGGTACATGTACGTGTCACATGCTGCTTTTTTTCAGAACATGTTTTTGCAACACAATAACATCGTCTCCATTAGAGACAATTATACTTTGCAACCAAGATGGGTTTTAGAAACTAAATATATATATCTGATATCATCATACATCTGGTTTTAAATAGTATTCTCTTCTTTTTTTCTCTCAAAAGAACACGAGTTGGCAGCAAAATAGAATCATCTCCATTGGAGACAATATAATCGTCTCCATTGGAGACGATTTCCATTCTACATGTATTTCGCTATCAAAATATGTTTTATGAAGTTAAATATCTAATGTCGTCTGCTGGTTTTAAATATGATTCTTTTGTTGCTTTTTTGTGCTTTTTTTCTCTCAAAAAATGTTGGCAACACACTAGCGTCATCTCATTTGGAACAAAAATTTACTTCACAACCAAACTATGACATCGTATGTTGGTGAATCTTAATTATAAAGGAAATGTAAAATCAGCAGACAACATATTTATTTTTTATTTTATTTCCCTACTGAAGTATGTATTGGCAGCTATTAGAATGATCTCCTGAGACGATTATAATATGCTGTCTAAGTATATTTTGGAGGAAATAAAGAACTGCACATTAAAATGTAGATGTGAAAAAGTTGTGCAACATGTACTAGTGTCTAGTATGTATGTAAAGTGTTATTTGTATTGTCTTACAGTTGCATATACACGCTCAGCAGTGGTTGGTGTGTTGTTGTTACAGCCACCTGACTGGGGGTCAGAGGTTACAAACAGTTTGAATTTTGAATTGTTTATATTAAATACTGCTTTTTCTAGATCTTTGTTTCTGCAAATATATTGCTCTATAAATGCACTATATGACTATCAACTTAGAATATAAATTTAATATTTTTCTAACAATTAGTTTTTTAATAATCACTGATAATACAGCTGAGAAAGACAAAAAGTCAAAAGTATTGCGGTTTTGAAATAGCTCCGCCCACACCTATTTATAGACCTGCCTGGCATAACAAAATATAGCTGGATGGCCGCGGCCCGCATGTCATTTGATAGTACTAAACAAACGTGTAATGCAGAAAAGCTTTAACCCGTACACATGCTACTCATGTGAAGTTTGAAGTTAATCGGTGAAGCGATTGCAGATATATAGTATACGTTGATTACATAACTGGACAGACATATTGCTGCGTGTGTGACATTTATCCCGTCAACACAGTGCGTATGTGGCGTGAAACACGGTGCCGTGAAACATTTGTGATATCCAGTCAATACTAGTTTTGCATTTTACAGTAGGTGTTGACGGGATAAATAGAATAGTAGGTTAGTGCAGTGAATGAGAAAAAATATCTGGCGCGGCACGGAAACGGGATGTGCTCGGCAGAGCCTCGCCCATCCCGTTTCCTGAGCCTTGCCAGATATGTTTTCCCATTCACGGCACTAACCTACTATTCTCTATCTATTTTCCTTATTTCTGAACCAAAGTATATGTTGTGACCACTCATTTGAACCGTCTCGGCGAGACGGTTCAAATGAGTGGTCACAACATATACTTCTGATGAGAAATAAAGAAATTATTGAGCCTTGCCGGATATTTTTTCCATTCACGGCACTAACCTACTATTCTCTATATACGGGTATATGGGAGGCAACTCTTGTAGCTAGGGTATATATGTGTTGTTCTTGTTGGTGGTGTTTTATTTCAATGAATGACATCGGTATACGCGGTGAAGCTGGTAGCTATGTTGCCCGCGTAAAGTCCTGTCTGCGCATGATTGGGTTTGACAGGGGCGGATCCAGCATTTGGGGAATGGGGTGGGGGTGGGGAGGGTTGTCTATTGCAAGAGTTACCGTTCGCAACTAGAGGATTGTCCCATTTTTTAGCTCTTCCAAATGAACTTTCCTGTGCTTTACGGCATTTAAAGTATTAAAGGCCAGCTCGTTTTTTCTTATTCTTACATTTGAATATGTAATATTTGGCTAAGAGAATAATAAATTGCGTTTGTTGGACAACTCTGAACATCTCAACTACTATTCGAAAAGAAGTCTTAAACCATTTTATTGTCGAGCCTGTTTGCGGAAAGCGAGACATAGTGATCACAATGACGCCCGGGTGTCCGTGCGTGCGTCCGAAATATGCGTTAAAATTGTTAAATACCGGGTGTGGAAGGTATTACAGCCAATTCCCACCCAATTCCCACCCTTAAATATGAGCCGAATCGAACAAAAACACTGCTGATTATCTATACAAAACAGCATAAATGTAACGGGTTTTTGTTGATTTATTACAGTTCATTGTGTACCTTTATGAAGCATAATAAAATTCGCAATTATGTAATGCTTAAAATAATTATGTTCTACTATTTTTGAACTTTCAGCCTTGTCGCTTTGTCATTATTGCAGCTAGAAGTAATTTATATAATTTTCACTTGGTATTCTGTGTTCAGTATACAGCTATAACTAATTACCGGTAACATAATTTTTACTTTTTTTGTCGAATCATCGCGAATTATTTACTGCTGTCTAAACTTCCTTGCACTTTATTTGTACAACCAGGCTAGAATTATTTTCTGCAAACTAAACATATTTTAACTATGTTTGTACAACTAGGATAGAAACCGTTCAGAAATATATACTAAGCTATAAAAGTTAGCCACCCAGTTAAGCCTGTTCATCCGCGCAGTCTGATCATTGTTTACTCCGGTTGCAACAGATATACAGTGGGGTCAGCGTGTAAGTGCACACACGAACGAACACGACAGGTTGGTTCCAACCTGTCGTGTTCGTTCGTGTGTGCACTTACACGCTGACCTCACTGTATATTACGTGAATTAATTCAATTGTTCTTAGTGTACATCTGGTTCATACTGATGATAGCTGTGAAATATGTCTTTGCTCTGTTGTATTAAAAACATATTAACATATTTAATTCCACATTTGGCATAAATATTTGCGATGTCATTTACGGAAAACATTTTCACGTGGTCATAAATGTCATTTTCAATAAAATAAACATGTTCGGGATGTGAGATACATGTTAGCATGACACGTTAATTCGAATATAACAGTGGTCAATGGTTATTATTATTATCTTATATTTAAGGGTAGGAATTGGCTCTTGGACCTATTTAAGGGTAGGAATTGGCTCTTGGACCTTCCAAAACCCGGGTATTTGAGCCGAATTTACTAATATTAACATACAGTCGAAATGTGTGCATTAAATGAAGGAGGCAATGTGGCGGTTAATTTAATTTAGCTAGTTCATTCTCCTATCGCACGAAGCCGATATGTAAGATCGTGAAAAGGCTGAGTGCGAGTACATGTGATATATGGAGACTCAGCCATAACAGTGTTATCCTATATGATGATGATATTTGACGGTTGGTCAGGGCAAAACATATCAGGCAGGGATTGATCGATATTGGGTTATGCAAAGTATGATGTAATATGTTTTCGAGTCCAGCTACTGTCGTTATGCGGCTTATCGCTATATACGAGTTGCTATTATTCGAGTTCAGGTATGGCGTTTATCTGTTGTTATTTGGTTAGATGACAATGTGTTTCACATATTCTGAAGACGTAAGAAAAAGAGAATACACGGCGGTATAGTAATTGCCCATATATTAGTGAGTGGCGTGTGTGTGCAAGTGGTCAATGGTGGACTTGCCACGCTACATGTACATCATACATCAAGTGACACCTGTAGATTTCCGAGAAAAAGCCGATATCACGGAAATTGCCGACTGACCATCACGTATTGGTCAGCTGAAATTGACCATGTGGTCACTATGGATTTTGTCCAGGTAAGGTGGCCGCGAAAGTTGGATATGAGGTCAAGGTCAAATGACTTAGTAACGTTTCCGAGAATACGTCGACTGCAGTAGCCTATTTCACCAACATTGCAAAGTATACTGTTCTAGCAAAGTATACTTTGAGGGAGAAATTTTCAATTTTAGGATAAATTTATTAATTTTTATTATACTGAATTTATTACATTATCACAGCCATTTTGGCTGTGATAATGTAATAAATTCAGTATAATAATTCTACATACTTGTAATCATCAAATATATGCAGTCGTTAGTTCTATATGAAATAATGCATTTCGGGAAAAATAAAGGATTACTCCCTCAAAGTATACTTTGCAATTCATCACACAATGCTCATTTTAGCACTGCATTATGTCTTGGGAAACTTGTATATTCGTGATTTTGAGTGCTGGGAAAAAGAAAATTGATACAAAATCGCTTCCTGTCCGGTAGTTTTCTCGAATGATCTGGGATCATGTTCATTGGACGTCTCTAGAAAACTACACAAGAGATGAAACATTTGCGGAATAACGTTTCCATTTCGCGCACTAAAATATAGCAATACTCTACAGGGCGTTGACGTTCATACTTCGCTATATGGTTATTGAGAGACTCACAGGCACTTTGTGGTTGGACGACAAGACGCTCTTTACATCATACCCATTTTTAGCTCACCTGCACGAAGTGCAGAAGAGCTTATGGCATACCCCGGCGTCGTCGGCGTCGGTCGGCGTCGGCGTCGATTTAATATGATATTTATTAGCCTTGTCCACTGATTTCATAAGAATCCCGGAATAGCCTGGGTGCATATGAAATCCAAACGGGCTGTAAGATAGTGGTTTGGTAACCGTGTGTCCGTGCTACTTATATGCCAACATGATACGAGACACGTCATGCGACTTTGTACCTTATAACGGACGTTCGTGAAATAGTAGGCTACTGGTAGGCGAGAATACATTGCCATTGGTCGCCTAGACCATGAACCACATAGCTCCAGTCATATTCACATACATATGTATATGGAGACTGTTTACATTGCAGAGTCCGTTTCACTAAGCTTCGTACGACTAAAATGTTCGTAAGTGCAAAACTATGATAGTCTGTAAATTTCACATTAACACTGTTTTCTTGTAAACACTTATTGGATTTACATTTATTGAGCATATGCTGCATATGCAAATCCATCAATTGAATTTTACAGACGATCCTAAATTTGCACTTACGAACAGTTTAGTCGTATGAAGTTTAGTGAAACGGACCCCAGGGGGCCGTTTCACTAAACTTCTTACGACTAAAATGTTCGTAAGCGCAAATTTAGAATCGTCTGTAAATTTCAATTGATGGATTTACATTTATTGAGCATAGGCTGCATATGCAGCCTATGCTCAATAAATGTAAATCCAACAATTATTTACAAGAAAACATTATTCATGTGAAATTTACAGACTATCATAATTTTGCACTTACGAATATTTTAGTCGTAGGAAGTTTAGTGAAACGGCCCCCTGGTGTACACCACATTGAGAAATGACGTTTATTGCTTTGGTATGCTCGCAGTCAAAGGAGGGTCTGCACTGTTCACCAGTCAGTCAGTAACATATCCGTCATGTTTCGAACCAACAATATACCCGTGTTAGGTTGCAGGAGTACAATAACCCTTAGACCGCTATCTTATTTTTTTTGTCGTCTGCTGTTTATTTTCTCTTTTCCATTTTTATCATTGACAACATGGTTTGACAGCACTTCAGAATCATTTCCATTGGAAATGATTCTGAAGTGCTGTCAAACCATGTTTTTATTGAGAAATAAAGCAAGATATAAAAGCAACAGCAGACGACAAGTGTTGTGAGTAGCGGTCTAAGGGCTAACAGATCAGGGCTTAGACTGTCAATAAATGCTATAAAGCTCATTTTGGAAGTCACAGTCATATTTACTGAGTTACCAAAGTATTTTACAAATACATTATTTATGTTTGTAGATAGGCACGTATGTAGTTGCTCGATCCTGTCCAGTGTATGGACAATTGGACATAATGGTGGGTTGACCAGTGTAGCTCCTGATCAGCTAGAACACACATGCAGCCTAAAACGTTTTATTTCGACGCGTCGTGATATGAATATATCCCGCCTAGATATAAATCCGCAAACAATAGTGGCAAGTATTTGAAAACATAAACATACTCCGTTTTCGTAGGAACGCATTTTTAATGTGCTAAGCAATAATGGACAAAACGTGTATTCTCCAGTAAGTTTATTGATTTTTAAAGATAATAATATTAGAGTGCACCGTAAGTGTGTCATAAGAAGGTGAATATAAGACTGTATTTGAATACTATTTCAAGTTAGAGAAAGGAGGGTGTGTAGTAAGTTACAGAATTCGGAAGCATACATTTCTGAAATAAATAGAGGATCTTACATGAGTGATGATTTAATATGATATTTATTAAACGAGTTTACTGATTTCATAAGAAACGAGGCTATGCCTAATTGTTTATGAACTCAATTAACACGGTGTATGATCACGTGGTACTAACAACAACAACAAGTACCGATTCAAAGTACGTATTCTTTTATAGTGTCCTTATGACGTAACGGATTTTGATGAAATATGGCGCATCAAACGCGTCTTGTTAATCTGCATTTGGTGGTCTCTGTATTTTCACCCACACTTCTGTCGTTTTTGCGAAGAATCGATTTCCGTGTCTCCGACACGGAAATCGATTCTTCGCAAAAACGACATAAGTCTCTGCCAAACTCCCTCGACGACCACCACATGCAGCTCATGAAGACGCGTTTGCTGCGCCATATTTCATCAAAATCCGTTGCATATTAAGGAAAATATCAAATAATACTTACTTGGAGTGGGCGACGTTGTTGTTGTTGTGACCACGTGATCATGCTCCTTGATTAACAAACAAATAATCTTACATGAGTGGTGATTTAATATGATATTTATTAAACGAGTTTACATATCACATAATGCATTTTCTGAAACGGTTTGCATAATTATTACACTAGTGTAGTATGGTATTTAATGTACCATGCTATTGGATAAGTCGACTTGATTATTCAGAAAGAAAATGTACTGTGACAAAAAGTAGCGGCATAGGCTCGTTGGGTAAATATGGTTAACTATGGCAAACCTTTGCACAATAAATCTTCAAACCCTGGCCGCCGTAGAAAAGTAGAGGCTTGCCATAATAGTAGTATAGAGTGAATTCGCCCAGTGTCCGTCTGAAGCTGAACTGATGACGTCATCCAATTTTCCCGCCAAAATTCAAATTTTCTCGCCAAGATTCCAAAATTCAAATTTCCCGCCAAAAATTAAAAAAAAACAAAAAAACAAGTGTTTTTGATCGGATGCGCCACCAAAATTAAAATTTCCCGCCAAAAATTAAATCGGATGCGCCGCCAAAATCAAACTTCCCGCCATAATTTAAAAAAACAAGTGTTTTTGATCGGATGCGCCGCCAAGATGCCGCCGCCAACACGTCGGGACGGGTTTTACCGAACAAACTGGCGAGTCGCCGGTCGACACGTACGTGTTGAGACTCGTTCAAAACCCGCAGCTCTCCAAAAAAAGGCGAGACAACGCTGAAGCACGTAGCCGCCAAACCGGCGAACGACCCCAGACATATACGAACAAACGGTGACGTATACTTGTTGGAACGCGTTGAGACTCGTTCAAAGAAGCGTACCTCTCTAAAAGGACTTTAAAAGGCGAGACAACATCCGCAAATCCGCTGATGAACAGTTTCGTGAACAAAATGTTATGGTTTAACGCGCTGCGTAAAGAACCCGTCTATACGACTATACAGAAAACTGTTTCCGATCTCAAAATGGACGAACATTTCGATGATGAGGAAGCCTAGAAGTCCGCCACCAGTAAGAGGAAGTACTTGTTCGATCGCATCTTGAAATGTTACGAAGCGCCGGAATTGGAAGATGACGAACGCATGGATACGGAAGACTCACAAAGTGGAGGAGGAGGGACAGGCGTTAAGACGCCCGCAATCTCCCTAGTTTACCCGGCGCAGCAGCAAGTGGAAACGGCGAGAAGCGAACTGGAAAGAAAGAGTAGGAAGAGTGCGGCGTCACCGATGGACAGAGACGCTAAAATATATACAATTGGATAGAGTTTCGTTGCGAATGTATAAATGGATTATATGTACACACCATTGTGTTTTGTTTAACTCCTCACCAGAGGGCACCAGTGGAGAGATATGGAGCTGGATACTAAACAGTGTAAATTATATAGAATTTCGTGTTAATCTGTAAATGGATTTTCCAGAGCATTGACGAGTGTGTGTACCACTTGGATATTATTATTAGCTAGCATATCAACAAGTTGACTATTTCATGAATAAATAGATATGTATTATTGTTTGTGGGCATTTTATATTCCGTGTATACGATCTTACACTCTTGCAATAGCATAATCATGATTGCCTCTTCATGCCTCCTCACCCCTCCTGACTGTTCCCCATTGACTCTTCATTGTTCCTCACCGACTCCTCACTGTTCCTTAGTGACTCCTCACTGATCTACACGGTTCCTTATCGACTCCTCACCCACTCCTTACTGTTCCTTATCGACTCCGGACTGCACGTACCTCTGAATAGCGACGTCATGACCATTATTGGCACATGTTGATAGTTGATAAGTCCGAAATTATCCGCATGAGCGTATCTGCGTTAAGCCATGATAGCATTGGTGACATTGACCTTGAAATATTAATTCGGAACACGACGTAGCTATCATGTACATACACATTCTATCAAAGTTTGGTGATTTCTAGAATGGAAAAACTACCTCCTCATATAACTCATCCGCATGCTTGCCACTTGACGTAGCTCAATATACACCTCCTCATTGCCTCCTCATAAATCCGCAGCTCCTCCTCACACATCCGTACTTGCCTCATTCGTAATTAATTGGTAGTTTGATGTTCCAATTGTACTGGTACTGGTTCCATCCAGAAAGGAATATCGGGTCGGCTGCGGCAGCACACGCATTCTAGTGTACTGGTTCTACCCAGAAAGCCCTCCTCGGGACGGGGGCGGCGGCGGCGGCGGCGGCGGCGGCGGCGGCGGCGGCGGCGGCGGCGGCGGCGGCGGCGGCGGCGACGGCACAATATGCGCGTGGAATCCATATAGGATAGAAAGCCACCGGCCCACTCTAACCGCCTACCAAATTTGAGGTGAAGCCGTTCAGCAGTTATGCCCCTTCTTCGATGTAACTCATTAGAATTGTTCTCGAAGAGCTAACCACTGTGTTTAACCGGTAGCCGTCCATCCACTCTAGCCTCCTACAAAATTTGAGGGCAATCGGTCGAGTAGATCACGAGTTATGCCCCTCTTTCGCTTTAACTCATTAGAACAGTCATCGAAGAGCTACCGACTATCCTTAAGCGGTAGCCGTCCGTCCACTCTAGCGTCCTACAAAATATAAAGCCAATCGGTCAAGTAGTTCACGAGCTTTTGGATTTTCAAAAGTTATGGCCTAATTACAAATTCTATTTCTAATTAGCGTGTGTGTAATATTGGATATTCTCTTTACCTCTCATACGATAGTATAGATAGTACATGTTGAACACTATTTACATACCAAATTTGAGAACGATCGGACCAAACAGTCAATAGTTATAGCCTAATTACAAATTATATTGTTTTCGTCAGCTAATTAGCGTATGTGAAATAATGGGTATTATCCCGTCAACACAGTGCGTATGTGCCGTGAAACATTTTTGATATCCAGTGAATACAATTTTTGCATTTTACAGCCATTTGTAGGTTGGGATAAATAGAATAGTAGGTTAGTGCCGTGAATGGGAAAACAATATCTGGCGCGGCACGGAAACGGGATGTGCTCGGCAGAGCCTCGCCCATCCCGTTTCCTGAGCCTTGCCAAATATTTTTTCCCATTCACGACACTAACCTACTATTCTCTATTTCTTTTTCCTCCCATACGATAGTACATGCTGAACACTATTTCCATACCAAATATGTCGACCATAGCACAAACAATTACAAAGTTATGGCCTAATTAAGGTTTTCTATTGTTTTTGTATACTGAAAACGTTGTGTAATATTGGGTATTCTTTTTTCCTCTTATACGATAGTGCATGTTGAATACTATTTCCATACCAAATTTGGCGTTCATAAGACGAGTAGTTTTATAATTATTATATTTTAAAGTTTTTCGCTAATTGGAGAAGTCCTTGTTAAGATACTTAGGGGTGAATGGTTCTATAACTCTTGTGTTTTTTTGTTTCTTTAAACACCAGTATTCATGTTGGTCAGATACATGTATACATATCTATTCAAACGAACGTCACGCTACGCCTTTGTATATGTATGTGGGTGTCAACGCGAGGGTGTGTTGATTCTCGCTTTATCTTCGGGTTAGGAGCAAACTAAATGTGTGATATTTTCCGTAAATGGTGTAAACCTGAAACTATACACACGTCTTCTACACATATTGAAGTTGTGCACCTTTGTCTTTTTATGCCGAAAAAATATTTTTTAACAGAAAGCAGATTAATGCGAGCTGATACGAGTGTGTAATATTTTCCGTAAATGATGTCCAATGTTGGCAGAAATATCACAGTCTCCTATAGTGAAGAGATTCGGAAATTATGAGGAGTTACGGTGTTATATAGTGGAGGGACATAACAGAACATTTATTTCAATCGCTTTAGTTTTAGGCAGGTAGAGCCTATCTACAGGCGTTTCTGATTAAACGACGCACACGACAGAACCCCACTAGAAGGTAAGAATTTAAGGTTTGATCATGTCCAGCCGTGTGCAAACGTTTGCTGTGGCCCTCGGGAACTGTTTGAACCCAAGGTCGCAGGCCGCGGGTTCAAACACTGAAACAGTTCCCGAGGGCCACAGCAAACGTTTGCACACGGCTGGACATGATCAAACGTTATTGTTATATTTCCAACTTTTATAAATCGTCCCATTCACGTAGATATTTTTCGGTATTCATATTCCGGGGCCGCGTCATAAACGTCATGAACGTCATGAAGTAGTGACGTCATGAAGGCACTTCCGCGTAGTGACGTCATGAAGGCACTTGGTCTACGCGCGTTGAGCATTGCCTAAAGCCATGTGCAAACAACGGAAACCATGTAACAATAATACATTTGCGGATGTTGTCTCCCCTTTTAAAGTCCTTTTGGAGAGGTACGCTTCCTTGAACGAGTCTCAACGCGTTCCAACAAATACGTTCGCCGGTTTGGCGGCTACGTGCTTCAGCGTTGTCTCGCCTTTTTGAAGTCCTTTTTTTGGAGAGCTGTGGTTTTTGAACGAGTCTCAACACGTACGTGTCGACCGGCGATTCGCCAGTTTGTTCGGTAAACCCGCCCCGACGTGTTGGCGGCGGCATCTTGGCGGCGCATCCGATCAGAAACACTTGTTTTTTTTAAATTTTGGCGGGAAATTTGATTTTGTCGGTGCATTGTCGGTGAATTTTGGCGGGAAAATTGGATGACGTTACCAGTTCAGCTTCAGCTTCAGATGGACACTGGGCGAATTCAATCTATACTACTCATAATTAACTTAATATATGAAAACGATGGAATGAAATGTATGACAGTGGATGTATATAATTGATAAAAATCATTAAAAATCAACGAACACAGTTATATAATTATAACAATGAAGCGTTTTCAAGAAAATATGAACTGACTGTTATCCTTTGTGAATGTGTGTGATTATGGAACGCGTTTTTTTTTTAGCTCGCCGGAGCCGAAATATTGTTGCCGCTTTTCGTCCGTCCGTAAACACTTTTCCGACATCTTCTTCTTGTGAACCGCTTGGCCGATGTTGACCAAACTTAACGGGGATGGTCTATGTGTTACTCCTTTTCAGATTTGTTAAAATGGATGTCGTCGCATATCCAAAATGGCCGCCATAGCAAAGTAGGTCAAATTCTTAGGAAACTTTGCAGGAATGATCGATAGTCAATGCTCTTTCAGATTTGTTATAATGATGACTACGGGATCAAAAATGGGCGGGGCCCGGGGTGTCAAGTAGGGGTCAAATTCACTTTGACCAAATATGGTCATGTCATATAATAAATAGAAGGTGTCGAGGAGACGTTCACTCTGGAGCATTTGTGTGTCGAGATCGGATGATTACGTCATCCAAGATGGCCACCGAAAGGTCGAAATGTCATCGTTTTAAACGTCTTCTTCTCGTGAACCGCTTGGCCGATGCTGGTCAAACTTCACAGTTATGGTCCGTAGGTGAATTATTTTCATATTTGTTAAAATGGAGGTCGTCACACGACCCAAGACTCAAATTCTTAAAAAAAATCTTCTTCTCGTGTACCGCCCGCCAGACCGATTTCGACGAGACTTGGCAGAAATAATCGATAGTCAATGCTCTCTCTGGTTTATTAAAATGATGATCCCAGGATCAAAAATGGGCGGGGCCCGGGGGTCAGCTAAGTGTCCAATTTCACATTTGACCAAATATGGTCATGTTACACGTCAAATCGAAGGTATCGAGGAGACGATCACTCTAGAACATTTTTTTGTCGAAATCGGATGATTACGTCATCTAAGATGGCCGCCGAAAGGTCGAAAGGTCATCCTTTTATTATAGATTCCAAACGTCTTCTTTTCGTGAACTGCTTGGCCAATGCTGGTCAATAACTTCACAGTTATTGTCCTTGGGTGAAGTATTTTTATATTTGTCAAAATGGACGTCGTCGCATAATACAAGATGAACACCATAGAATATTAGTTCAAATTCTTAAAAATATTCTCACTTACTAAGTAATGCTGCTAAATTTGGTATTGACGGACTCGTAGTGTTAACGGCTGGAACATGGTCATTATTAAAAGGAAGAAACCGCAGTCGTATTGATGGAAAGTAAGATTTACTTGAAACCTCATGGGCGCCGCCATTGATGCAGTGTAAACAATAGACCAAGTGAGCCCATACCCTGTTTCCACTATTGATTAATTATTAGTCTATTTGTCATCCACAAACACATACTGCGAATAATTAAGTATTATTTGATATTTTCCTTAATAGGCAAAGGATTTTGATGAAATGTGGCGCAGCAAACGCGTCTTCGTGAGCTGCATTTGGTGGTCCCGGGAGTTAGGCACATACTTATGTCGTTTGTGCGAAGAATCGATTTCCGTGTCAGTAGACACGTAACTCGATTCTTCGCAAACAAACGACAGGAGTTTGAGCCAAAGTACCGAGACCACCAAATGCAGCTGAACAAGACGCGTTTGGTGCGCCATATTTCATCAAACTCCGTTACATAATAAGGACAAAATACAATAATACGTACTTTGAATCGGAGGACTTCTGGAAGTTTCAGTACTTGTTGTTGTTGTTGTTGTTGTTGTTTTAACCACGTGATCATACACCTTGTATATGTGACTACCGGCAAAAGTGTAGGCCTATTATTACTAATATGACTTTAACATATGAGTAGTTGGTAGATTCATCAATGCAGCCGACAGCAGTGACCAGTAGCCTATTTCACCAACATTGCAAAGTATACTTTTCTAGCTTTTGAGGGAGAAATTTTAAATTTTAGCATAAATTTATTATTTTTTATTATACTGAATTTATTACATTATCACAGCCATTTTGGCTGTGATAATGTAATAAAGTCAGTATAATAAGTCTGCATACTTTTAATCATCAAATATATGCAGTTGTTAGTTCTATATGAAATAATGTATTTCGGGGAAAATAATGATTACTCCCTCAAAGTATACTTTGCAATTTTGATGAAATCGGCTACAGGGACCACTCTAAACTTAATTAGAATTTTTTTATATGAAACGCCAAATCTACATAAACTCAACTATATATTGCTAGCTCTAAATATTTAGAGCTAGCAATACAACATTTCGAGCTATCTCCAATTCATTTGGAATCTCTCTAATTCATTTGGAGCTAGCTCTAAATCAATTAATGATATCTCAAATTAATTTATAGCGAGTATTATATAACTTTGATTTGGAGAGCTCTCTAAATCATTTGGAGCTATCTCTAAATCATTTATCGCATGCGCACCTAATTTACCTGCGGAAGTTGTTGTTTTTTTGTTTTTTTTAGCTTACATTTAACGGCGGCACTGGCTCTAGGACCTTGCATGCCGTCTCCCAAGAATGGGAGAAAGAACGGATGTAGAGACTTTTGAGAGAAGCCGGTAATTCGTATTTACAGAGCAACTACGAATTATCGGTACCCATTTACAGCTGGGTGAACTGGAGCAGTGTGGATAAAGTGTCTTGCTCAAGGACACAACGCACGCTGCTAGTCAGGCTCGAACCCTGACTAGCAGCGTGCGTTGTGTCCTTGAGCAAGACACTGCGGAAGTATGGCGGACTCGGTTTATGTAGATTTGGCGTTCCATATAGTGGCTGGACATTGCAACACTTTACTTTGCGTATTTTTGTTGCTGAAAATGAAATAACATTACACTTTTCGTAATTTACTGAAAATGCTACGGAAATTGTGCAGGCTGATCAGGTGTCTTTTCTAATGAAATATTATTCAGAATTTTTTTTTTTAATGTGATCAACGGACATTCAGTGCATATCTTGCACTATGTACATGTAAGAGAAATAACTCGTACATGACAATATTAGTTTATACAACATGAGTTATCTACCTTGTAAAAATGAAAGCGCGGGAAGGGAGCGCTTATTGTTTTTCCCCCAGTTCACACGTGGAGTCGTATTTGGAGCTAGCATCAAATCAAGTTTATATTGCTCTCTCCAAATCAATATGAGATATCTTTAATTGATTTAAAGCTAGCTCCAAATGATTTAGAACTAGCTCCAAATGAATTCGAGAGCTCTCCAAATGATTTCGAGAGCTCTCCAAATGATTTAGAGATAGCTCCAAATGATTTAGAGAGCTCTCCAAATCATGTTATATAATGCTCGCTACAAATCAATTTGAGCTATCATTAATTGATTTTAGAGCTAGCTCGAAATGATTTCGAGAGCTCTCCAAATGATTTCGAGATCTCTCCAAATGATTTAGAGATAGCTCCCAATGATTTAGAGAGCTCTCCAAATCAAAGTTATATAATGATCGCTACAAATCAATTTAAGATATCATTAATTGATTTAGAGCTAGCTCGAAATGATTTCGAGAGCTCTCCAAATCAAGTTATATAATGCTCGCTACAAATCAATTTGAGCTATCATTAATTGATTTTAGAGCTAGCTCGAAATGATTTCGAGAGCTCTCCAAATGATTTAGAGATAGCTCCCAATGATTTAGAGAGCTCTCCAAATCAAAGTTATATAATGCTCGCTACAAATAAATTTAAGATATCATTAATTGATTTAGAGCGAGCTCGAAATGATTTTGAGAGCTCTCCAAAAGATTTCGAGAGCTCTCCAAATGATTTAGAGATAGCTCCAAAGTGATTTAGAGAGCTCTCCAAGTCAAAGTTATATAATGCTCACTACAAATCAATTTGAGCTATCATTAACTGATTTAGAGCTAGCTCCAAATGAATTAGAGAGCTCTTCAAATGAATTGGAGCTACCTCGAAATGTTTTATTGCTAGCAATAAATCATTTGAAGCTAGCTCTAGCACTATATATTTGAGTTTATGTAGTTTTAACCGTTTACCATGTTTACCATCCCTGCCACGTGTTATGGCTAGAAACATAACATCGCCATCATTATAGAATAACGTATCACAGGTTGAAGTGACGGACCAAGGTCTATAAATACATACAATAATATGAAAAAAGCATCAATAAGTGAAAACAATAAGCTAAAATAATTATTCACTCCCTTCTATACACATTAATGTAATGTGTTATAACATAGAGTAACAACATGTTAGCTTATTTTTCTCTCACTTATTGATGCTTTTAGGTATATTTAATGTATGTATAGACCTTGGTTCGTTACTTCAACCTGTGCGACGTATATGTACAATTGTACATGAGACAAGCCCCAGGGCGGATCTGGACAGGGGGGGGGGGGGGGGGGGGGGTTCCGGGGCTGCATCCCACCAGTTGGAGTCTGAATTTAAATGCCGTAAAACATAGGAAAGTGCATTTGGAAGAGCTCAACAATAGGACAACCCCCTAGTTGCGAACGGTAACTCGAAGAATTACAATTCCTCCCTTACCGTCCGTAGCTATCTAGTCACCTTCGCAACTAGACACCCCCACCCCCACCGTTCCCCAAATGCTTGATCCGCCCCTGAAGCCATATGACGGTGGTACTTCATGAGCTGTGCGATTTTGTCATGAAGATATTTACAGAATTTTCTGTATTAGACGTCGAACGTTCACGAACACCAATGCGGATTTTGCCATTTCATGAGGTAACGAGATTTGTATTGGCCTAATAAGTATTGCCTGATAACATAAATTCGTATCATGCATTGCAATCGGTAAAACATATTGAAAACTGACATTTTATTGGTCGAACGGCGTCACATGACGTTACCGAATGACATCATTGTAACGACGCAACATAAACAAGGCCACATAATGTTCACCAAAACCATGTCATAAGTGCTCATTATGTAGCGTAAAGCGATACCTGATAAATAGAATACCAGTCTAGTGTCTTTTGATATCAAGTTTAAGAGGCTTGGCTCGGAATTCCTCCGCGCGTTTCTTAGCATTCCCTGATAATTAAAGACACTATATATATATATATTATCTATGCATTCCAGGTGACGATGGGCCGACAGACAGTCTACAGGGTCACCGGGTTCTTCCTGTCCTTCACCATACTCGTGCTAGGTATATATTTAACGACACTAAATCAAGAGATATTCATGCGCGGTCTAAAGTAGTAAGGTAAAGAAAATAATCCAGATGTGGATCCTAAGAATTGCTGGGACCCGGTCCAGCTGTTTTATGCCATAGACACGGTCTGCTTACAGAACCAGAAGCCGAGTTCACCAAAATTGCAAAGCATACTTATCTAGCAAAGTGTACTTTGAGGGAGTAATCATTTGTTTTTCCCGAAATGGAGTATTTCATATAGAACTAACGACTGCATATATTTGATGATTAAAAGTATGCAGAATTATTATACTGAATTTATTACATTATCACAGCCAAAATAGTACAATAAAAATTAATAAATGTATCCTTAAATTGAAAATTTCTCACTCAAAATGTACAAGATAAGTATGTATACTTTGCAGTTTTGGTGAAATAGGCTACTGGTCAATTGGTGTACTAATTTACTTCATAAGCATGTTAGTCTATCGATTCAGGCACATTTCTACTCGCTATGTATCTCTATGATATTTTTACGGTGGCACAGAGGGGACATGGAAATATTTTTTACTTTCGCGTGCGCACGCAATATGTTTTTCGTGCGCACGCGATAGGTTTTGTGACTCACAACGACTCATAACACTATCGCGTGCGCACGCAAAAGCTATCGCGTGCGCACGCAAAAGCTATCGCGTGCGCACGCAAAACTGTATCACGTTCGCAAGCAAAAACTATCGCGTGCGCACGCAAAACCTATCGCGTGCGCACGCAAAACCTATCGCGTGCGCACGTAAAACCCTATCGCGTGCGCATGCAAAACCTATTGCGTGCGCACGCGAAAGTAAAAAATATTTCCATGTCCCCTCCGTGCCACCGTATCTTTTACATCATTTTCAAGCATGGGGGTTATTTTTTAATTCTGCACATGTTTGTCACATGACGTAGTTTATATTACATCCGCTGACTTTTGCGCCACTAGGGTGGTCACATGACATTGAATTTATCTTTCTTAAAAGTACATGCCCACTCATTAGGCACACATGTTCCTTATATCAGAGACATAATCTGAGACATTTTCTGGCAAAATAAACATTCCTTCACCATCACCCCACGTATTGATTGGCATTATTATAAATTTTATATCAGGCGTAATTTTACACACTGATATCAGGGGCGATAACCGTGTTTACTTAAAATGTTAAATGACTTTACTATTTATTCTCTGTATTTATTTTTTGATGAGCAATGCTCATACTTTATAATCTGTTGAAAATATTATTATTTTCAGGTGACGCATGTAATTAGTATAAATAATTAAAAAATTGTTATGCCTCATTTGCATATGAAAATAGTCTGATACCACCACCTTATTATACCGGGCGTATTCGCTCATGCGGAAATATTCAGAGGCTTGTAGTGTTCAAAGCGATAATCCGACGGCCATGTAACCATGGTTATGATTACAGGATGCGCCAGTGCTGTGCTTCTGTACAACGCGGGTAAGCAGGCCATCGATTTGTTTTACACCGACTCCTATTACTACGGAAAGGGTCACGTGCAGTACCGCCGGATGCCGACGGACACGTGGTATGGCGAGGTCATCCTACGGGCATGGGTCCTGGGATTCATTGTAAGCTCATCACCACTCACTCTTCTCTTGTAGGTCACAGGAGGCGTTCTAATCTTCGAGTCTCGAGTTTAAAAGTTCGAGTTTCGAGTTGACATTCTCGAGTTTAGAGTCAGGATTCCTGAGTTTTGAGTTTCGAATAAGAATTTTCGAGTTTCTAGTCAGAATTTTCGAGTATCGAGTTACACTCTTCGAGTTTAAAACGTTGAGTTTGGAGCTAACATCTTCGAGTTTTGAGTTACAATGTGTAAACTCGAAATTCGCGAATGGTAACTCGAAACTCGATATTCGACGAAAGGCAACACCCATATCGCAACATTGGGGTTGTCGATTTACTCTCCAATGAATTAAGACACCGGTGTACTAGTACATGTATACTACTGTCTATTTCACGAAACCTGCCCAAATATGTTACGGCCATATAAACAACGCAAAAACATTATAGGAATGAATGGCCTTTTTGTGGAATTTATCGGGGCCTCGTCCAGTATTCCCGCGACTTTTCCAAGTTTATATCCCCGATAAATTCAACAAAAAGGCCATTCATTCCTTATAATTTCAGCATTTGAAATAAATTCATCAAGAAAATGTCTTTATTTTCCGTTTTCTTAAGAATTATTTTAACTGCGCCTCACGGTTACGGAAAGTAGTTCGGCCTGGGAGTTTACTGGGATATGAATTTTGGACAGAGACTTGCTACGGGCCAATCAAATGTTAGGGAATTGTGTGAATATTTTTTTGCTGGAATTATTGTTTTTTGATAATATTAAATTTTATAAAAATTTAAGAATATAATGAGCCTTCTTTTTATTTCGTGAAATTTGGTCCAAAATTAATTTTATTACGAAAAATATGGGCGGTAACTCGAATCTAGAGGGTATCATGTGAGAGTTATCGGTGTGGCGAACACAGTAGATCATAATGGCGAGCATGGTAGTTTTCGGATCATAATGGCGAGCATGGTAGTTTCGTAGTTCGGATTGTGTGCACTAACGTATATGTGTGTATAAATGTGAAATACACTAGTGTACATCTCGTTTGAGAGTAAGTTGAATTGTATTTGAGAGTACATTGTATGCTGGTATATCTCTGTCTGAATATCATCTGAGAGTACGTTGATATTCACTCGTGTCTATCTCTGTCTACATAACAATTGGAACTCAGTTGATAATGTAGCTCATGTATCTACATATGAACTGTATATCAAGTTCAGTCTTATAAATGCAAGAGGCACATGTCATTACTTCACCAAGACGTCTGCTGTTCTGGGAAATCAACTTACCTGGTCTTGATGACCTTACGAAACGTTCTGTCGCGAAAGCCATTCCATAGTTTGATTGGTTGAGAGTGAACTCTGTCTCGGCCAATGAAAGTTCTTTGTTGTGATGTTGCTCCGAAAGTTATATATGACTGTGACTGGAGAAATCGGGATTTGTGGATATTCAAACGTCTGTTCTTCTAGCGCACTCCTGAAGCCTGATAAGGATGAAAACTATATAAGTTAGAAGCATTACGGGTGCTTCATTGACTGAATGGCGAACAGTGGTGATCCTGATCAGACTGTGCGGATGCACAGGCTGATCTGGATCTACACTGGTCGCAAAACCCATAAGCAGCCCAATTGTTCCAGTCACTGCCACACATAAGCAAATGCCCATGTTTATGTGGATTTACATTTATTGTGCATAGGTTGCATATGCTCAATAAATGTAAATCCATCAATTGTATATGAACTTTGTATTTCAGTACATGATACCAGGCGCCACTGGGATTATTTCATCCCTGTTTTATCACAAATCGCCTGTAAGTATTATACCGATGATTTATTTATTCGTTGTATTTTTATTAAGCTGGTAGATATACTAATATTGTTTTCTAAACATCGTACAACCAAGTTTGCATGCTTACTACCAACGAATATATATTGATTATAGTCAGTATCCTATACATTTACTATTCTCAGTCAAATTTCAAGTAAATGTAGGATGATGTCACATGGACAGAAAATTAGCATCACTATGAACAGAAGTATGTTTCAATGTACGAAGTAATAATTTTGTTTGTGGCATAGCTGCATAGCTATTACCTTGCCAGTTTTCACTTGTCACACTATCCCGACCATGGCCAGGATTCACGTGATTGTCGTGGCATGGACACAGATTCTGGTTTTGACTCTGTCACACTATCCCGACCATGGCCAGGATCCACGTGATTGTCGTGACATGGACACAGATTCTGGTTTTGACTCTGTCACACTATCCCGACCATGGCCAGGATACACTTGATTGTCGTGGCATGGACACAGATTCTGGTTTTGACTCTGTCACACTATCCCAACCATGGCCAGGATTCACGTGATGGGTCGTGGCATGGACACATATTCTGGTTTTGACTCTGTCACACTATCCCGACCATGGCCAGGATCCACGTGATGGGTCGTGGCATGGACACATATTCTGGTGTTGACTCTGTCACACTATCCCGACCATGGCCAGGATCCACGTGATTGTCGTGGCATGGACACATTCTGGTTTTGATACTTCCAGTAACGAGAGGTTTCATAGAGTGTATATGGTTTCTCTGTACTAAGGCTTCGATATGATCCATGGCGGCAACACCAACGAATGTCCGGATTTATTACGGTAGACCGTAACGCATTCGAATACCAAGCCTTGAAGGATGATGGATGCTATGGATGATGAGAGCCCATAATAAAAAACACTTTAAGAAAACAATTGGCCTTCCCTGGGTAATTGTGGATAATCCCGGTTGCTTTATGAAGATCCAGTACGACGATTGAGCGTCTTGAAAACGCATAGTAGTAGAAACGTCGGTATCCGAAGCGCTTCCGTTCGCACTAGTACTGACAGTAGAAACGCCGGTATCCGAAGCGCTTCCGTTCACTATGTCAGTACGAGTGCGAACGGGAGCGCTTTGGATACCGACGTTTCTACTACTATACTATGCGTTTTGAAGACGGTCACTCGTCGTACTGGATCTTTATAAAGCAACCGGGATTACCCACAATTACCCAGGGAAGGCCATGACTGGACACGAACAGTCACACATACATACATATACGGTGGCTGTACGAATATACAGGATTATGTTAGGGTTTAACCACACCGTGGGTCACCACACCACACCGTTGACCACACCGTTGACCACACCGTAGATGTGCCATAACTGCCTCTAATAGTTCAAAACAATCGTGTCTATTCCGTGACCACCAACAATCTCCATGAATCATGACGGAGCCTTCTGCGACATACGAATCCATTCACGGGGATTTGTGGAATCCTTGTGAATCCTCGTCATAATCGTGATAGTGTGACTGAGGATTGAGAGGTATACACAGCCGTCTGTGTGTAACTTATTGTCACTATGTCAGCGTTCCAGTAGCCTATTTCACCAACATTGCAAAGTATACTTATCTAGCAAATTATACTTTGAGGGAGAAATTTTAAATGAAGGATAAATTTATTATTTTTATTATACTGCATTTATTACATTATCACAGCCATTTTGGCTGTGATAATGTAATAAAGTCAGTATAATAATTCTGCATACTTTTAATCATCAAATATAAGCAGTCGTTAGTTCTATATGAAATAATGCTTTTTGCAGAAAGAAGATTACTCCATCAAGGTGTACTTTGCTACATAAGTATATTTTGCAATTTTGATGTAATCGGCTACTGAACATCTACTGGCAATCTCAACTCACAATCAAATAGTTTGATTGGCTGAGTCTGAGATGCAGCACAGCTCAGTCTCAACCAACAAATATGCTTGATTTCAGCATAATATTAAAGTATTTTGTAGTTAACACATTTACAAATATTGGCAATATCCAAGCAGGCAGTGGTGTTTTTTCATACTGTTGACCACAGGTGCCAGAAAAAGAATCAACGATAATATCTACTGTCTGTTCCACGTTTTTCTGCCGACCAACTATTGGCTATTAACATATTAAAGGTACATGCCCACTCAGTAAGCACATGTTCTTTATATCAGAGACACCATCTGAGACATTTTCTGGCAAAATAAACACTCATTCACCATTACCCCACGTATTGATTGGCATTATTATACATTTTATATCACACGTAATTGTATTTCAATACATGATACCAGCACAATATTCTGAGATCCACACTGATCAGGGGCGATAACCGTGTTTCCTTAACATGTTAACCGGCATTACTATTTATTCTCTGTATTTATTTTTTGATGTACAATGAACATACTTTATAATCTATCGAAAATGTTATTTTTTCAGGTGATGCATTTAATTAGTATACAAAATTAAAAAATATCATGCCTCATTTGCATATGAAAATAGCCTGATACCACCGCGCGTCACTATCAGTAAAATACATATTTCTAAATGATTATATATGCATAGCGGGCACTCGTAATTTATAAAACAGGTGGAAAAGTGGCACAATTACACACTTTTTTAATTCATATAAAGAACAGTTTGTGCCTACTGAGTGGGCATGTACCTTTATTGTCCTTGACGATAGACCAATAAAAGTGATGGTGGTTGGAATCATGGTCACATACCCAAGCATGCAAGTGTGTGGCTGTGACTGGAGAAATGGGGCTTGTGGAATTTGAGATCAGTGTAGCTCTTCATCAAATATCACACGACTGTAGCGTGATATAGAGAATTGTAGGTTGGTGCCGTGAATGGGAAAACTATCTGGCAAGGCTTAGGAAACGGGATGGGCGAGACTCTGCCGAGCACAACCCGTTTCCGAGCCGCGCCAGATATTTTTCCCATTCATGGCACTAACCTACTATTCTATTTATCCCGTCAACATTACACATAGCTTTAAAATGCAAAAAATAACCCCAGCCTCATCTCCAAATCGTATTGACAGGATATCAAAAATGTTTCACGGCACCGTGTTTCACGGCACATACGCACTGTACTGACAGGATAAACATATTTATCCCGTCAGCACAGTGCGTATGTGCCGTGAAACACGGTGCCGTGAAGCATTTTTGATTTCCTGTCAATACGACCTGATCACTGCGTGTGAATATGTGCCGTGTCAGTTCTCCGGTTTTGACGATGCGGCTGGGGTTATTTTTTTGCATTTTAAAGCTATTTGTAGGTGTTGACGGGATACATTGTATATAGAATGGTAGGTTAGTGTCGTGAATGGGAAAACTATCTGGCGCGGCACGGAAACGGGATGTGCTCGGCAGTGTCTCGCCCATCCCGTTTCCTATGCCTTGCCAGATATGTTATCCCATTCACGTCACTAACCTACTATTCTCTATCTACATCTTTGTTATAAGTTAGACGGGTGTTTCATTGATGGAATTTCGATCAGTACAGATGAGGGTATGCACAGACTGATCTGGATCTACACTGGTCGCAAAGTCCATAAGCCCCATTTCTCCAGTCACAGCCACATAGTGTCATGTTTCATGTTCACGTTGTAGATGATATTTCACTTAGTGGTATCTATCTTGCTGATGCTAGTGGGCAGTTTCATACACACAACCGGCATCGTGGCAATGGTTCTGTACAGACTTCTGGTGTTAGAGGGCGCCTCCCGCTACAACCCGTTACTGGGCGACTGTATCTACACGGGGTACGTTGTCTGCACGGAGCGACTGCATTAACCCTTACACTGCCGAACTAAATGTTGTCGTCTGCTGTTTATTTTCTATTTTCTATTTTTCTCATCAAAAACATGGTTTGACAGCAGTTTAGAATCATTTCCAATGGAAATGATTCTAAAGTGCTGTAAAACCATGTTTTTATTGAGAAAGAAGGCAAAATATAAAGCAACTGTGAACAGCAGACGACAATTTTCGTGCTTGGCCGTCTAAGGGTTAATATCTGCTGTCGTAGTATTCGTCCGGAATATATATGCTGTCCCATGTATCTCCGTGCAATAATATTATTTGCAAATAAGCTGTTTAGAACATTAAACACACGTGTGAATGACTGAGTTACGTGATTTCAATATCAATTTGAAACTGGCTTTAACCGTTATATTGCTGAATTTATTTTTGTTGTCTGTCATTTTATACTGTCAATCTTTTCATCAAAAACATGCTTTGACAGCGCTTTGGAAATGATTCTAAAATGTTGTCAGCCTTTTTACTGAGAGAAAAGACCAAATATGAAACAACAGCAGACGACAATATTCGGTTCACGCATGGGTTAAGCAATAAAACTCTGTCAAACTTTTGTATTTGTTTATTCAGAGACATGTCATATTCTCTTTGTTCACATACGTGTCATCATTGTCTCTTTATTCAGATACTTGTCATATTTGACTGTAATCTCTTTATTCAGATTCATGTCATCATTGTCTCTTTATTCAGATACCTGTCATATGTGACCGTCATCTCTTTATTTAGATATGTGTCATATTTGACCGTAATCTCTCTATATTTAGATTCGTGTCATCTGTGTCATCTTATTCACATGCGTGTCATATTTGTCTCTTTATTCACATGCGTGTCATATTTGTCTCTTTATTCACATGCGTGTCATATTTGATCGTATGTTGCAGTGATGGCTACGGAGACGTTAATCTCCAGGTGACGGACAGACGTTGTCAAATAGGACGACAGGCGCTGCTGCTCGCGATCGCAGCCACGGTCGTCATGCTCATCGCCTGGCTCTTCATCTTCTCCGACATCTTCTTCCGGGCGTTCACCTTCTCCAACGTTAAGGTAAGCACAGCGTGTCACGAAATAATCAATAGATATAACGTCTCAGTATAAGTCTCTTTACACGCGCTCAGTAAATTTGCACACGCCTTGGCACCTTCTATATATTAAAATTGTGTTATAGGGCTAGAAAGATGTGAACCGTCCCGGGGCCCGTACCATCGCTCTACCAGCTGGGCTAATCGGGCACAGATACACACTTCCTCCCCATAGTGATTTACATACAAACCGTGACATACTCCCCAGCCAAATTTAAATTTGTCCCCCCCGAATTATAATATTATCTTGGGACAGTGATCATCTGTGTGACGATCTCGGAGTATTTACATCAGTCACGGCGGTATCTTGTGGACGCCAAATGTTACAGGGCGAGACAAGTGTGCACCGGCCCAGCTCGAACGCGGGACCTCTGGTTGACCGTATCATCGCTCTAACCGACTGAACTAACCGGGCACGAATAAACACTTTCTCCCCATAGTGAATTATGTACCGTGAAATCATTCCCCTCCCAAACAAGTGTAAAATCTTCTTCAGAGGAGCGACTGATGTGTCACAAAGAGACCTGGTCAAAATTTTCGGAAAAAAATCCGTTTAGGGAACATTACAGACACGTAGTACGGGGCGCCAAGTGGGACATGGCTCATTTTTGTGCCACAAAATTCATTTTTGTGCCACAAAATTCAATTATGTGTCACAAAATTCACTTTTGTGCCACAAAACTCAATTTTGTGTCACAAAATTCAATTCTGTGTCACAAAATTCACTTTTGTGCCACAAAATTCACTTTTGTGTAACACAATTCGATTCTGTGTCACACAATTCAATTCTGTCAATTCTGTGTAACAAAATTCAATTCTGTGTCACAAAATTCAATTCTGCACACGCATGTAAGAAGGACTACCATTGGTTAGAAACTGCACTGGAGAAATGGGTCACGGTCGCCGATCTACATATTCAATGTCGATGATTCATTTCTCATTCTGCCGATGATTCATTTCTCATTCTGCCATTTTGCTTCAACTATCTCCAAACAGTCAAACGTTGACAAACACATTCGTATTTAAACTCATTTGCGTTATAATTGTACACATAATTCATGTACTGTAGATCTCCCGCGAGTACTGACGTCATTTATTGTGTATCGCAAGGTACATCTGCCCCAGTTAAATCAATAATACACGCGCTGTGGCCTGTGTTCTGACTGCTGTCTGTGTTTATAAACAGAATGTGTGTATTGGGCCATTTGAGGAAACCATTTGTAGTATTTGTGTAGATACCATGGATACTAAGATGGTGTATACTGTAAATAATGCATGTAGACACATAGTTGCAAACACGTAACTTCGCAACTAGTAGACACAGATCCAATACCATTTGTTTCACAAGGTTAGATCTACTGTTAGAATACGACGTCATCTAATGTCATTTTCGAGCATAAAACGTTACCTGATAAATAGAATACCAGGCTAGTGTATTTTAATATCAAGTTTATCAGGCTCGGCTCAGAAACGGTAGGAATTCCTCGGCAAGCCTCGGAATTCCTACGCGTTTCCGAGCCTTGCCTGATAAACTTGATATCAAAATACACTAGCCTGGTATTCTCTATATATGGGCATGCTCTCAGGTCTAGCTATGTCCCGGCTACTTTATGTTTGACCCTGTTTACATAATTGAGGGAAAATTCTGAATATTTTTCTTATTTCTCCTTCAAAGTATATATGCTTATATGGTGTGACCACTCATTTGTAATCATAATATAACCAAAATAACTGTACATAAAGAAGTATAATATTGATATATTGGGTTATATGTTCGCATTGAAATATTTAAACCTGCAAGTGTACTCCACCATCTAGTAAAATGGACTAAGACCGATCTCAACCAATCAACGTAGAGATGACATAGACTATCCTACGCAAACTAATTTTTGTGGACAAAAATGAATTCTGTCCCACAAAACTGAATTTTCTTCACAAAACTCAATTCTGTCTTACAAAATTTAATCCTTTATAACAAAAATGAATTTTGTATACGAAACGTATGCAGAATTGAATTTTGTGACACAGAATTAAATTTTGTGACACAGAATTGACAGAATTGAATTTTGTGACACAGAATTAAATTTTGTGACACAGAATTGACAGAATTGAATTTTGTGACACAGAATTGAATTTTGTGATTTTTAGTGTTACAAAACTCAATTTTGTACACATAATTAACCTGTCCTGCATGGCGCCCCGTACGTAGCACCAGCACTCATTCAGGAAATCCGGGATTACTTGGCAGAGATGGTTGCGGCAAATGCAATCGACCGTCGGAAAGTCTGCATCTTCTAACGTCGTCATAGTCCGGAAGAAGGACGAGACCATTCGATTTTGCATCGACTACCAGAAACTAAACAACAGAACGATTAAGGATGTAAACACAATACCGAGGATCGAAGATTCCGTGTCACTAATTGCAGGATCCCGCCATTTATCCAAGTTAATTGGACTTCAATGCCCCGGCTACTGACAGGTAGACAAGAGCAACACTGCATTCCAAGTTGGCAATTTGGGTTTCTACGAGTTTAACCGGATACCATGTGGGTTATGTAAACCGCGCCACTTTCTAAAAGTTCATGTAGCAATGTATGGGCGATCTGAACATGCTGCTCAGTCGGTGAGAGCGATGCTACAATAAAGTAGAGGTCCCGGGTTCGAGCCCCGGGCCGGTGCACATTGTTCTCGCCCCCGGGACATTTGACGCCCGCCGGGCCGTGACTGAAAAAGAATCTACAAAATATATCAAAACTATGGAATTCAGAGACAAATTAAAAATGGTATTCGTGGACCAATTCCAATTTGGCGGGGGAGTATGTCACGATATGTAACTCACGGTGGGGGATAATGTGTGCATTCGTGTCCGGTTACTCAGTCGGCTAGAGCGATGGTACGGTAGACCAGAGGTTCGGTTCGAGCCATGGACGTTTTGCAAGCGTTAATGAGTGACGTTGCTTAATTTATTAAACTTAGCAACGTGACGTCAAACTGACAAATATGGCTACTTCTAACGTCGACGATACCCCACACGTAGTTTTCATTGAAGGGGCCGGTTTATAGTGGTTTCAATGTATACCTGCAGCTTTTAAGATGTATCTGTTGTTTACAAATTGACAATTGCCTTTAACTTTAACCTCCCTACAATAGCCACCTGTCTACAGTCAGTCAGTGTTTTGTCTTTCCATGCATGGCTGGTGTAGAAGGATAGAAGGAGTGTACTGTGGTCATGACTGGAGAAATGGGGCTTATGGGATTTGTGACCAGTGTAGCTCCTGATCAAATAACACACTTCTGTAGCCTGATAGCGATCTATATTTCTTGTTCGAAACATTACAGGTGTTTCTTTGATGGAATAGCGATCAGTGCAGATTTTGATCAGACTGCGGATGCACAGTCTGATCTGGATCTACACTGGTCTCAAAACCAATAAGACCCATTTCTCCACATTCACATAATTGTATTGAACAGAAGAAGTATAAAGGGAAGCCGCAACAATTCGAACCCCCAGACAGAGAGTATGGGTATCGCTACGGTTACCGCACGCCGCCGAGACGCCGACGTCCTCCCTCCCTACGGAAAGACGATGAACCTGGTACCTTGGGCCAGGCTGGGGAAACTCAGGCGGACATAGTGTCGCCACCGCCGCCGACCGCACAGATGTTGCCGTCCACGGATCCACCGCGAGACCTTGTGATACAGCCGCCGGCTGGAGGTGATGATACGGTATGTACAAACTCCACTCATTAGCAATGTTCTGCCACACCCAACATCGTTCACGAGTCTCTCGTAGAACACTCATGGGCGTGGTATGTATAACAACGTTCACGAGTGGCGTCCGGCTGCGAAATTGCATCTTAGCCAATTCCAGCAATTTCAGCAACACCGTCTTGCAAATTGGTATGCGTGGAGTTGTATTCGCAGGGGCGTCGAAACAGGTCAGTAGCCTATTTCACCAACATTGCAAAGTATGCTTATCTAACAAAGTATACTTTGAGGGAGAAATTTTCAATTTTGAGATAAATTTATTAATTTTTATTATACTGAATGTATTACATTATCACAGCCATTTTGGCTGTGATAATGTAATACATTCAGTATAATAATTCTGCATGCTTTTAATCATAAAATATATGCAGTCGTTAGTTCTATATGACATATTGCATTTCGGGAAAAATAATCATTACTCCCTCAAAGTATACTTCGCTAGATAAGTATGCTTTGCAATTTTGATGAAATCGGCTACTGGTAGATCCGGCGACTGCCGGAACAATACATTTGACAACAATATGTTTTTATAAAAGCATTTTTTTTTAAACAAACTATCAGTATTGTAATTATTATTATTAATATTATATAAACTATTAATTTCCCATACTGTTGACTTGAACATGAAATTACGGTTTTGTTGTTCGTGTCGGCCAGATCTCGCAAGATTGACATAATTTGACTTGGGCCGAATATGTTTGTGGCCGACGAGTCTTAGGCCCGATGTGCTTTGGGACGAAATGATTATCTTGAATTTTACGAGCGTTGACATTTATAGGTTAGACACCACCAAATAGTTTTACTATATAATTTAACCGAATGCCATCCAATAAGGCCAGTCTCTCCTACTTTCACTATTCGTATGGATGCTGTGGGACCCACTTATACATGACCTGCAGCCAGTCTGTACTGGTGCTGCATGAACTAAACAATAGGTTCACTTACTCCTAAGAAAGAAAAATCCAACCTTGTCATATCCTCCAATATTGTGTACATTTTTTGGCCACGTAAACTCCGTTTACACCAAGTGACCAACAGGTTCAGTGTTTTCTTTTAAATGCTACAAATATGCTTAAAACTGGTGTTAAAGGCACCCCAAAATGTTCCTGAAGTGAAACTGGATAGTAATGGATCAAGATTTGCAAGCAAACGGTGTCTGTGACCTCAAAACACCCGCACTATTTTTTTTATACTTTTGCATACACCCTGGGCGATTTCGCACCATTTGGTGTCTTGTAACCTATACAAGGTGTATGATCACGTAGTACTAACAACATCAACAAGTACTGAAACTTCCAGAATCCATCTGATTCAACTTAGTACGTATTAGTTTATATTGTCCTTATTACGTAACGGATGTTTATGAAATATGGCGCATCCAACGCGTCTTGTTAAGCTGTATTTGGTGGTCTCTGTATTTTCGCCCGAACTTCTGTCGTTTTTGGGAACGGAAATCGATTCTTCGCAAAAACGACATAAGACTGTGCCGAACTCCATGGACCACCAAATGCAGCTCTTGAAGACGCGTTTGCTGCGCCATATTTCATCAAAATCCGTTGAATATTAAGAAAAATATCAAATAATACTTACTTTGGAGTGGGCGACGTTGTTGTTGTTGTAACCACGTGATCATGCAGCTTGATTTAGATGCAACGAGTGTTCGTTGATGTGTATTGGGTATGTATTGCAAAACAAATGTTGTGTACTCGCCGGAAATTGTGTCATACATGTGCGATATATTTAGTCACAACGCATGCGCGTTTCGTGAAAAGAAAGTGCACTGTAACACTGTATGCATATACGGAAGTAAAGTAAAGTCAGAATTTTTTTAAGCGATTCTGTTCGTACTTTTTCGAGAATGACCCTTGAAAATTGGCAATTTTTTATCTCGAAGTTCGGATAAGTGGATATATGTCGATATATGTTGCTCAATCCGGTCAACTTCGAGATATCGAGAATGAGCTTTATGTTCATCTCGTGGTGTGAAATTTCCATATTTCACTGGTATGGACATTTCACACCACGAGATGAATATATGTCATAGCTCATAATCGTTGTAAAATTTGAATATCTTCTGTATATAGAGAGATTGTATGCTTCAGGAGAAAGAGTGCGCTGCAGCCACTGCCGGCGTGACGGATGCTGAAAAAACCGGCATATCCATACAATTTGAAAACCCTCAATACGATAACGCTGCGTTTGAAGAGCGGATGTAGGAAATGCTCAGTGAAACTGAACTCAACTGGAAATGCACAATAGTGTACAATGTCATGTATATAAAATGTTCTTTTTAATCCGTACACAGCTGAATGAAATTGTATCGTCTGCTGTTCATTTTACAGTTTACATTTTTCTATTTAAACATATAATTTGACAACAGTTTAAAATCATTTCAATTTAGATGGAAAGTATTTAAAAGTGCTTTCAAACCATGTTTTCATTCAGAAAGAAAAGAAACTATGATACAACAGCAGACGACATGTTTTTGTATTTTTATACCTTACTGTATAACGTTCACAAAGTATGATGCACCGTTTTCACATGATTCACGTGCTTGCACACCATGTATAGTGTGATAAACCCATGTCTATGCCTCTTTTAACCCTTAGAATGCGGGAACCGAAAATAGTCGTCTGCTGTTAATTCATATTTTGTCTTTTTCTCTCAGTAAAAACATGGTTTGGCAGCATTTTAGAATCATTTCCATTGGCAATGATTCTAAAGTACTGCCAAACCAAGTTCTTGATGTGAAAAATGGAAAATAAAAAGTATTCAGCAGACGACACAAATTAATTCAGCATTCTAAGGGTTAAGGAATGGACGAACAACGTATACAAGAACGACACACGTTTGGAATTGATTATATACTGAAAGGAGTTAACCAGATGGCCGGGCTATATAATCAAAATATGGATGATGAAAGGGAAGTATTGGAAGTTTGAAGTAAATTAGAGTAATGCTTGTTGAGATATAAGGCATGTAAAAACGTTAACGCAGATTTTATAATAACGCAAACTTCTAAGTCATTTGACCTTGGGGCACAGGGGCCGCATGAGTGGGACACATAATGAATATATGGATGATGACCAATAAGCATACATAAGCATTATAGGCTGTTCACGAAACTTGCCCAGATTTTACAGCTATATAAACAATTCAAAAACAAGATTTATTTTGATAATATTAAATTAAAGGAAAAATTAAGAATGAGCCTTCTTTTTATTTCGTGAAATTTGGTCAAATATTGATTTTATTGCGAAAAAACAATTTCCCCATGTTAAATCCCCATAGAAATCTTCACGGAGTGAAGATGTCTATGGGGATTTAACATGTGGAATTTTTTTTTAATTTTAGAAATACTGGACCGATTTTTAAAATTTAACTTTTGTTTTCTTAGTTAGATCATATCCAAGCTATCTAGTCGGGTTTCGGAGTCAATTTCCAAATTTTTTCGTTTTTTTTTTACTCCTCCCACACTTCCTTACCACTTTTTCCCCCATGTTAAATTCCCATAGACAAATCAATTTTTCATAATAAGACCAATATTTTACCAAATTTCACGAAATAAAAAGAAGGCTCATTCTTAAATGTTCCTTTAATTTAATATTATCGAAAATAATATTGTAATTGAATTGTCTATATAGCCGTAAAATTTGGGCAGCTTTCGTGAAACAGACAGTAGTTATCATGTATCATTTATGACTTGTATTGGATGAATACAATATTGTTTAAAGTAAGCATACGAAGTTTCAAGCAAATCTGACTTACGGTTACAGAGATAGTAGGTATCTGAAAACTTTAATGCAAATTTGGACAAAAACTTTAACCCAAACTTCTAAGTCATTTGACCTTGGGGCACAGGGGCCGCATGACTGACACAAAATGCATATATGGATGATGACTAATAAGCATTTGAAGTTTCAAGTCAATGTGACTTAGGACTGCAGAGATATAAGGTATTTAAAATCTGTAATGCAGATTTCGGATGGACTGACGCACGGACGGACGCACGGACACCCTGGCGTCATTGTGATCCGAGTTATATAGAGAATAGTAGGTTAGTGCCGTGAATGGGAAAAATATCTGGCACGGCTTAGGAAACGGCATGGGCGAGGCTATGCCGAGCACATCCCGTTTCCGAGCCGCGCCAGATAGTTTTCCCATTCACAGCACTAACCTACTATTCTATTTATCCCGTCAACACCTACAAATAGCTTTAAAATGCAATACAAATAACCCCAGCCACCGCATATATTAATACGCAGTGATTATGTCGTATTGACAGAATATCAAAAATGTTTCACGGCACATACGCACTGTGTTGACTAGATACATTTGGATAGATGTCCTCATAATTTTAACGAAAGTAAGAACGTAATCAGCCCATTACTGTCAGATGTTGTAAACCAGGCTTAAACGTATCTGCCCACACCATCGATCTATTCTTATCGTTGGGCACATTTGAGGCAACAATTGGCACCCTGGAAGTTTCAGTACTTGTTGTTGTTGTTGTTGTAACCACGTGATCATACTCCTTGAATATGGGTTAATTACAGTATAACTTAATTGGTGGCAGTCGCCCAACGGCGCACTGTAATAGACTTGTAATATATTATCTTCAACGGGTTTATTTGCATGGAACCCCGCAGGGGACGTAGAATTCTTTTTTTTATTAATTAATAATATAAATAAACATGTAATATATATATATATTGTAATATATAATATAAATTAACAAGAAATAACAATTCGTTCCCACGAAATAACAATTTTTTCCCTCAATTGAACAATTCGTTCGCACGAATTAACAATTCGTTCCCTCAATTTAACAATTCGTTCCCACGAAATAACAATTTGTTCCCTCAAATTGTGTTAATTAGAGGGAACTAATTGTTATATTGAGGGAACGAAATGTTATTTCGTGGGAACGAATTGTTAATTTGTGGGAACAAATTGTTAAATTGAGGGAACGAATTGTTATTTCGTGGGAACGAATTAATACAAAAAATCCATGTCCCCTGTGGGGCTCCGTATATTTTTACATAAATATATGTTGTTGTAGTGGATATTACGGTGGCACAGAGGGGACATGGACATATGTTTTATTGTCGCGTCAGCACACGATAGTCATTGCGTTTGACTATCGCGTTTTGTCTTTGCGTGCGCACGCGATAGGTTTTGCTAGTATGGCCAGTCACAATGGCATGTCACCAGTATGTATACAAACCAGTATGACATGTCACCAGTATGTATACAAACCAGTATGGCATGTCACCAGTATGTATACTCACTAGAATGGCATGTCACCAGTATGTATACAGACCAGTATGTATACAAACCAGTATGACATGTCACCAGTATGTATACAAACCAGTATGGCATGTCACCAGTATGTATACAAACCAGTTTGACATGTCATCAGTATGTATACAAACCAGTATGGGATGTCACCAGTATGTATACAAACCAGTATGGGATGTCACCAGTATGTATACAAACCAGTATGTATACAAACCAGTATGACATGTCACCAGTATGTATACAAACCAGTATGGCATGTCACCAGTATGTATACAAACCAGTATGGCATGTCACCAGTATGTATACAAACCAGTATGGCATGTCACCAGTATGTATACAAACCAGTATGGGATGTCACCAGTATGTATACAAACCAGTATGTATACAAACCAGTATCGCATGTCACCAGTATGCATACAAACCAGTATGGCATGTCACCAGTATGTATACAATCCAAGGATGTTTCCCAGTTATGAATCAAACCAGTATATGTATCCAGTTGGTCATGTCACCGTATGTATACAAACCAGTTATGGCCATATGTCACCGTATAGTATACAAACCAGTATGGCATGTCACCAGTATGTATACAAATCCAGTATGGGGATGTCACCAGTTTGTATACCAAACCAGTATATATACAAACCCAGTATGGGATTGGTCACAAGTATGCATTCACCAGTATGTATACGACCAGTATGGCATGTTTTTCACCTAGGTATGTATAAAAACACCAGTATGACTGTCACAGTATGTATACAAACCAAGTATGGCATGTCACCTGTATGTATACTAATCCAGTATGGCATGTCACCTGTATGTATACAAACCAGTTTGGGATGTCATCAGTATGTATACAAACCAGTATGATTTTTTATCACCAGTATTTGTATACGGAACAGTATGGCATGTCAAAATATGTATCAAACCAGTATGGGATGTCATCCAGTATGTATACAAAACAGTATGGCATGTCACAGTATGTATACGACCAGTTATGACATGTTTACAGTATGTTTACAAAAACCAGTATGGACATGTCAAACCAGTATGGCATGACAAACCAGTATGAATAGTTTACCAATTGTATAATAACCAGTTTGACATGTCACCAGTATGTATACGAAAACCAGTATGATGTACAGATGTTTACTTACCAAGTATGGCATGTCACAGTATTTTTTGTAATGACATGTCCACCAGTATGTTATACAAACCAGTATGACATGTTTCCAGTATGTTTACAAACCAGTATGGATGTTCCAGTATGAATACAAACCGTAATGAAATGTCACCAGTATGTATACTGTATGGCATGTCACCAGTATGTATACAAATCAGTATGACATGTCACCAGTATGTATACAAACCAGTATGGCATGTCACCAGTATGTATACAAACCAGTATGGCATGTCACCAGTCAGGGGCGTAGCCAGGGACAAATATCTGATACGCACACAATTCAAATGGTAGAACATCGGGTGAGCACGGCTCACTCGTCGACCGAGCGAAGTGACGGAGACTGCTAGGGGGGTCCGGGGCATCAACAGCTAAGGTCATGTATTGATTGTGTGGGTGGCAGGTGGGAGCATGCGATGGCCGTTAAACACCAATAAACAAACAAACAAACATGTATTGATTGTATAAAAAGAAACTCTAAACTTAAAAAGTTACACGACCCTATCAATGGCAACAGTTAAGTGCTGTTATATTGTATTGATTACAACTGTTTAGGTTGCGACAAATAGAGAGAAAAAGAAATCCATGACGAAACAGATTACAACACATAGTTTGGGTATATCGCATGATACCGTTCGGCATTTTGAAGCATGTAAATGTTTTTAAACAGTAATTATTGCGTATTATCCGATCCTGAAGTAGGTACATTGATCAGGAATACATACATATGGGCCCTCGGCTGTAGAAATTTACCTTACGACATTTGGCAGTAATAAGTATACACATCAACATAGAACTGAGCGACATATCATCAGGAAACCGGGCAGTGCATTTTTAGACGTGAAACATTTTACGCCTGCACGGAGTCTGGGAGTGCAATACCAGTGCACAGGTGGAAGACTCGGACCTATGACACCAACAAAATGCATATTAAAAAACATCCCATTACCCCACCCACTTTGTCTCGTACAGTACTATACGAATTAACGTATAGTACTGTACGAGACCAAGTGGGTGGGGTAATGGGATTTTTTTTTAATAGGCATTTTTTTGGTGTCATAGGTCCGAGTCTTCCACCTGTGTACCAGTGCTGATATCATTCATCGTCCTTACTTGCCGTTTTGCCCTTGTTAGCGAACTTCACGTATCCGCGCCGTTCTATTTTGGGCGACGATAATATTTGTTGACACCTAGCAGAGTCACTCTCGAGAAAATCGACCAGTCACGGTAGAGCGTTTATGCATCTTGACATTTCTAAACATATGTGAACAATGGTCAGTATGTTGGTGTCATATGGGTATTTCGGTGAATTTTGGTAGATTTCGGTGGATTTCGATGTTTTGGGCGTAATTTACATAGTTTTGTGCAACTACTAATGCTGAAACATTACACACGACAGAAATCGCCAATTATCTACACATTCACCTTTCCGGCCAATTTTATATTGTCAAAATATTGTACGTAAGTATACGTGTAATTCGCGGGAGGTGACGTATATTTTATGTTTGTAACAATGCACCCAAACCACCAGATATACCGAGATAACCCATAAAATATGAACCGCTCTTCAAGAACGTATAATTCCAGCACAAAAATATTTACACAATTCCCTAACATTTGATTGGTCCGTAGCAAGTCTGTCTAAAATGTATATCCCAGTAAACTCCCATGCCAAACTACTTTCCGTAACCGTCGGGCGCAGTTAAAATAATTCTTAAGAAAACGGAAAATAAACACATTTTCTTGATTTCAAATGCTGGAATTATAAGGAATGAATGGCCGTTTTATGGAATTTATCGGGGATATAAACTTGGAAAAGTCGCGGGAATACTGGACGAGGCCTTCCGGCCTTCGTCCAGTATTCCCGCGACTTTTCCAAGTTTATACCCCGATAAATTCCACAAAACGGCCATTCATTCCTATAATGTTTCTAAATATTGCATGTATACGGCACCGCCCACCCATAGATGCAGGGCTCCAGATAAGGTGCGTACTGGCGTATTTTACGCAATTATTTTAGCTGAATACGTATTGATTATCAAAAGTTGGAGTACAAAATACGCACAGCAATGAGAAAATACGCATTGATTTTCAAATTGAGTAGTGAAACTACTGTCCTAAAGTTGAAAATTCACTTAGTTGAGCTGCAAAAAGCAAACACGCTGTTTGTTTTTTGCAGCTCAAATAAGTGAATGTTTAAATTTGTTATATTTCTTATCATTTGTCCCCTATTTAGTAATGAAGAAAATCAATAATTAATTTGCAAAAGTAAAATACGCAATGCTTTTGAAAGCAGAGGGTATAGTACGCTTTACAAAAAAAACTAATCTGGAGCTCTGTATATGTGTTTGTAAATCCAATAAAAAATGAGTGCGTGTCATTGCTGTTGTTGTTCTCTTTCAGTTCGTGTGTAATTATTTCGAGGCACCGCTATGTCTTTCCTGCCCGGGGGAAGCGTCGAGCAAATCCCAGGGAATTAGACATCATGACATAGATTAATAATCTAATTCCTGTATCTCCGAAGAAATTGATATCTAATTCTCATGTGTATTGTAATCCTGTAGAAATGGCAGTATACTAGGGGCAGGTATGTTGATATTTAGCATGCCCACCATTGATGTGTGTGTCGTCTAATTCCCGTCTCGGAGTTGTGACTGTCTACTGTCTGTTTCACGAAACCTGCCCAAATGTTAAGGCTATATTAACGAAGCAAAAAAGCAATATGTTCTTTGATAATATTAAATTATAGCAAAATTTAAGAATGAGACCACTTTTTATTTCGTGAAACTTGGTCCTATATTGATTAAATTAATTTTTTCGGATTTCAGAAATATAGGACCGATTTTCAAAATTTAAATTTTGTTTTCTTAGATCATTTCTAAGCTATCTAGCTAGGTTTCGGGGTCAACTTCCAAAGTCTTATGTTTTTTTTACTCCGCCCACAGCTCCTCCACCTCCTTCACCCCCACCCCCCCCCCCCCCCCCCATGTTAAATTCCCATAGAGAAGTCATTTTTATACGACCGTTTTTAAAAAACGGTACGTATTATGTTTTACCGCACGGCGGGCGGGCGGGTGGGCGGCTGAAGAAAAAGCGCATAGTTCGTGTACACAACTCCTCCGAAACCGTTCAGTCGATCGATCTGAAACTATACACACGTCTTCTACACATATTGAAGATGTGCACCTTGGTGTTTTTATGCCGAAAAAATATGTTTTAACAAAAATATCGCCTTTTTAACTTAGCCATTCTTTCTTCATTTTTCTATACATTTCTATATACGGTACAGAGTTTGTGTACACAACTCCTCCGAAACCTTTCAGTCGATCGATCTGAAACTATGCACACGTCTTCTACACATATTGAAGATGTGCACATTGGTGTTTTTATGGCGAAACAATATTTTTTAACAAAAATATCACCTTTTTAACTTAGCCATTTGTTCTACATTTTTCTATACAATTCTATATACGGTACAGAGTTTGTGTACACAACTCCTCCGAAACCGTTCAGTAGATCGTTCTGAAACTATACACACGTCTTCTACACATATTGAAGATGTGCACCTTGGTGTTTTTATGCCGAAAAAATATTATTTAACAAAAATATCACCTTTTTAACTTAGCCATTTTTTCTACATTTTTCTATACAATTCTATATACGGTACAGAGTTTGTGTACACAACTCCTCTGAAACCGTTCAGTCGATCGTTCTGAAATTATACACACGTCTTCTACACATATTGAAGATGTGCACCTTTGTGTAACAAAAATATCACCTTTTTAACTTAGTCATTTTTTTTACATTTTTTCTATACAATTCTATATACGGTATAGAGTTTGTGCACACAACTCCTCCGAATCCGTTCAGTCGCTTCAGTCGCTCGTTCTGAAACTATACACACGTCTTCTACACATATTGAAGATGTGCACCTTGGTGTTTTTATGCGGAAAAAATATTTTTTAACAAAAATATCACCTTTTTAACTTAGCCATTTTTTCTACATTTTTCTATACAATTCTATATACGGTACAGAGTTTGTATACACAACTCCTCCAAAACCGTTCTGTCGATCGTTCTGAAACTATACACACGTCTTCTACACATATTGAAGATGTTAGGGATGTCGGAGTTTTCCCCGATTTACGGTTTGCCTTCTGACCCAATGTTAAATTTGGCCGTTTTCAAAGTCGATTTTTTTATCAATATTGGACGATTTAGTTAATAAAAAGACATACACGCACATTGTGTAATGTATATTTTATGACTTACGATGTGTAAATATGTAACGTGTGGGTGACTTTTAATCGATAAATTCTAATCACTTGCGCGTTCACTTTTTTTTTTGTGGACGCTGCAATTTTGAAAAATCACGTGATAGGTGGTGTGGCTTAATTTCGATAACGCGATCATTTCTTGATGAATATTACATTTGGGCATGTCAACGGAAAGAAAAATGCACCCTCTACACGATTATATTGTCTGCTGTTGACATTTCTGAGAGGAAAATCGTGTTGTTGGTGCTAGAAAGAGGTAAATATTTGAACAGTGATTTTTATAGGAACCTCTGGATTCGACATCCTAGGACATCGACAGTTTCTTTAACAATCATTAATGTGCCCAAAAAAACACTTTATTGAACCGTCTGGCTTGTGCGCACTCGGTGGCAAACTTTTTTAGTAACCTCATATCAAACCGGAAGTTCGGAACACGAGCCGTGTCATGGGTTTTCGCGACCATTTTATTTTCACTTCCACATCGAAAAAGCCAGCGTTACAGTTGAGCTGGCCGTTTTTGGTGTACTATTAAAGAGCAAAATTGTTGTTTAATGATGCCTCTGTGTGTTTGTGGGTCCTTGTAGATTCACTTTGAATATATGTTCAAGAATTCAATAAAAAAAAATTGAGTATTGTGTATTTAGCGATCTTTTTTTTGGAGACACTAGACTGTCATTCCCCCCAAATTTGAAAATTTGAATAACTCATAAACCAATCAAGATATCTTGATGAAACAACTTCCATTGTTTTGCATATTTCCAATACCTTTAATTTGATACCAAACACTCCATAATGCACACTTTTGTTTTGGAAAAAATATCCACTACATTTAAAATTGGAAATATTTTTTTTAGAAAATTTGTTATTTCTCGAAATAAAAAAATGAATAACTTCTTAACCAATCAAGATATCTTGATGAAACAACTTTCATTGTTTTGCATTCGTTAATACCTTTAATTTGATACCAAACACTCCATACTTTTTCGGAAAAAATATCCGCTAAATTAAAAAACTAATTATTTTTGTTTACAATTTTTTTTATTTCTCGAAATTAAAAATTGAATAACTTCTTAACCAATCAAGATATCTTGATGAAACAACTTCCATTGTTTTGCATTCGTCAATACCTTTAAATGGATAACAAACACTCCATTCTACACATTTAAAAAAATCAAAAAATCTTTAAATACAAAGTTGACAGAAAATGGCCAGAAAATTTCAAAATTGAATAACTTCTTAACTAATCAAGATATCTTGATGAAATAACTTGCATTGCACAACTATATTCCTCAGCTTTACCAAACAATCCATACAAATCTCAATTTTTGAAAAAACTCCGACATCCCTAAAGAGTGCACCTTGCTGTTTTTATGCCGAAAAAATATTTTTTAACAAAAATATCACCTTTTTATCTGAGTCATTTTTTCTACATTATTGTATCCAATTCCCTATCATTTCTACTTTACACTCTACTTTTCTATCTCTGCCTAAATTAGTATACATGTTTAGCACAACGAGATGAAGAAATAATGCTATAGACTTTCAAATTCTCATTAATGTTTCTTGCCTTGATGACAGCTTCACATTTCTGCATCTTCGCTGTCTGGCCCATATTCGACGGGCGTATTTTGTGACTTGCGGCACTCTTGTTCGCAATAAAATCAATATTTTACCAAATGTCGTGAAATAAAAAGAAGGCTCATTCTTAAAATGTTATAACATTTAATATTATCGAAAACAAATAATTGTTTTTGCATTGTTTATATGGCCATACAATTTGGGCAGGTTTCGTGAAACTGAGAGTAGTCCAGCTGTAGCAATGCCATTTCCGCTTGCGGGGAATAACATGTGAAACGCCATGTGATTTTGTACGTAAGAACATGTGCGATTTTAAAATATATTTACAGAAACTATGATATTTTCTGTAAATGACGCTGACAGATGACTAACCTTTCATTGCTATGAAAATTTCGTCAACTTTCCACGTCATTTTCTCAAAATACATCTGCGATCTGTCCACATTCTGATCTACCCTGTTCAACTGTCTGTGATCATTCATCGTTATCGGGTTACAGGCGGGCGGCAGCTGTTGTATGTTATGAGCGGGGGGGGGGTAGTACAGGGGATCTTCATCTCCCACCTCCCTACCCCCTCCTCCCACTTCCCTCCCCCACCTCTCCCACCTTCCACCCCCTCCTCTCCCACCTCCCTCCTACGATTTCACCGGTTACCGTGTACACAAATCACCGTTTTCCGCCCCTTCTACAAATACTGACCGTAGGCGTAACTGTTTGTTTGTTGCTCAATTTAACGGTCCCAAATTGCTTTTAGGCCTTGAATACACGCAGACCAAATATAGTTCATAAACGCCAACGCCGGGATCGAGGATCGAACCCGGGCCGCCGGAGTGACAGTTGGAGATCGCAACATCTCGGTTACAAGCCTCATGATACCGGTATACTGACCGTAACTTGCATTTATTCGATGCGTCACCGCGGCGCGAAATAGTCATTATCGTATGCTGTGTTAATCAACGGGCGATAAAGGCGCATATAAATCCACACGGTACCCACCCCTTTCTCAAGACACGTGTCATGAGAAGGGGCAACACCAGGGGGCGTTTCACTAAACATTGTACAACTAAAATGTTCGTAGGTGCAAAATTATGACAGTCTGTAAATTTCACATTAACAATGTTTTCTTGTAAACATTTATTGGATTTACATTTACTGATCATAGGCTGCATGCAGCCTATGCTCAATAAATGTAAATCCATAAATTGAAATTTCCAGACGATCCTAAATTTGCACTTACGAAAATTTTAGTCGTAAGAAGTTTAGTGAAACGGGCCCCAGTACTTGTAGACACCGTGGTATTCCAAAACCAATTCTGAGATAATACACCGACCTATAGACACGATTATCTCGTGGATTCTCGACACGCCGCCGATAGCGATGGGAAAACCTATTAATCTCGGGAAATAGGGGCGTGTAGTGGTATCGTCCAATACCGTGTCACACAGCCATGAACTACACAAGTTTGGCTGTCAACACGCACGCCGTGTTGTGAATCCTGTAAGAAGCAGACGTGTTTCAGTTTATGTGTCAACCGTACAGCGAGGTAAGATGCTCTTTGTTGTGTTTTATTTGACTTCAGTTTTGTTCGTGTTTGACTTTCCGCTGTACACATTGTACATACAGCCACCTTACGACGACATAGACGTGTGTAAAGCGGCTCTGGACGCATGCTCTGACAAAACCGGGCTTACTACCCAGGCGCGGATACAGAAATAATTGCAGGGGGGTGGGGGTCTAGACCTCCGGATGCGCATCGTAAAGTCTGGGGGTCCTCCCCCAGGAAAGTTTAATGCCAGATCGCCGCAGATGCGATTTCCTGACACCTAGTCGATGTGTTCGGTGCATGTGTAGTGGTTTGGTCAGCAATAAGTATTATTTCTTAATCATAGTATTCGTTTTTAAGCATATATATACTAGTATGTATGTTAAGTCAGGATATATCGTTCATATTTTGCAAGTTGTTAAGAATATTCCGAACGGAGATATAGCACAAACATTGACAATTAGTGTTTGTCCACACAGTCTCTCGCACAGTGTACGAAACAACTACAGGTAACAATGGATAATTGGTTTCTATATACATGTAACTCCACTTTGACGAAAGGACTCGACACCTTACTATATAACTTAAGTTAGACGAACTTGCAATTAGACGAAACGACCATCATCCTGGGGAGGGGGGGTGGGGAAGGGGGGTCCGGACCCCCCTCCCCCCCTGTATCCGTGCCTGCTACCTTAGTGACAAGTGACACAAGATCAACGTGCGTTTTCGCGCAGTTTGATCAGGGTAGACACTGGTTACCATATGCATACAGGATCATACAGTTCTGAGTACATAACTCCAATTACATTTCATTACACTACATTAGTTACATAAGCGTTATGACGGAGTCATCTTTGCAAATGTGCATTTAGGCGTTCTTTCTTCACTTTCTACTTCATGGACAGTGACCTAAGTTTTTTGCTAATACTATAGGAATGAATGGCCTTTTTGTGGAATTTATCAGGGTATAAACTTGGAAAAGTCGCGGGAATACTGGACGAAGGCCGGAAGGCCTCGTCCAGTATTCCCGCGACTTTTCCAAGTTTATATCCCGATAAATTCAACAAAAAGGCCATTCATTCCTTATAATTCCAGCATTTGAAATAAATTCATCAAGAAAATGTATTTATTTTCCTTTTTCTTAAGAATTATTTTAACTGCGCCTCACGGTTACGGAAAGTAGTTCGGCATGGGAGTTTACTGGGATATAAATTTTCGACAGAGACTTGCTACGGGCCAATCAAATGTTAGGGAATTGTGTAAATATTTTTGTGCTGGAATTATACTATACACTGGTAAGTTTTTGGTAATATGTTTGTGTCATATTGTAGAATTGTCTCTCAATAACAACATAGCGAAGTATAGTCACTATAGTGTATACTGTTATGTAGTCTTGCATTTGTTTGCTACATTCTTGTAACCAATCTTTTTTGTCATCTTTAGAGCACGTAGAACAAAACTATGGTTGGTTCTAGTTCTTTTCGACAATTCCTTTAGCCGCCATCTTCAATTTCAAAATATAACTTTATAATATTTGAACACATGATAAATGTGAACATTTGCAACACATTAATATCCCCCATTTTCACGGGAACACATTGCCAAGTTTGTACAAGTTTCTTCATCATCGTATAACATTAACATTACTTGATAGACTGCTTCAGTATTTGGACACTTGATGCATGTAAGCATTTGGACCACACTCGTGGCACTATTAACATGGCCTTGACCTTCTCATGGTTATGGAAACACAGCCATTTTTTATGTCAAAAAGTTTCTTCAATCGTAACCTTTTTCTTGTTTTAAGCATGCACGTCTCTGACGGTTTTGTGAATCGTACTTTAGTACATGCCCATCAGGGATTCCGCTGGGGAAAAAAAAAAAATGGCCACTTCAAAAAAAAGAAAACATTGGCGATAAAAAATTACTATTTTCGAATTACTATTTTTTATCGCCAATTGTTTATTTTTATCGCCAATTGCGAAAGTGGCGATCGCCAGCGGAATCCCTGGCCCATGATCATGTTAAGGTCAAATGCCTCGGCAGGCTCGACACCGCGTCCGTGGCAGAATTCTTGTTCTTTCTTAGGAGTAAGTGAACCTATGGTTTAATTCATGCAGAACCAGTACAGGCTGGCTGCAGGTCATGTATATGTAGGTCCTCCAACATCCATACCAATACAGGCTCCAGATAAGCAATTAGTAATTGAGTATTGATTGTCACTTCATCATTTCTGAAGCAATTGGGTATTTCAAAATTCTAATTGGGTAAAATCACTCTAGTACTGTTTACACATCAACAGACAACAATTATTGAATAGTTTGCTTCGAAATGAAAACATGTCTTGGCATTTCTTTAGAATTGTCTCCTTGGAGACAATTCTAATGAAATACCAAAATGTGTTTTCATGGAAAATAAGACAAATATGCTATATTTGTGGTCTGTTTATTATTTTCTGCAGCATGGTAAAGCTACCACAAATTTTTTATTGCTTTTTGATACTCGCTACTTCTGATTTCAATTTGGTTTTTACATAGGGTATACCTATGTAAAGGCATCGCCTCCGACAGTTAGCCACGCCCCAGACCCCCCTCGATGCAGTGGTAGGTAGTGATATCTTGGAGTAACCATAACAACAAAATGCATTGTGTTACTCAACGTTTAACTGTCAAACGCAACCGCTAATTGAAAATAATATGAAAAACTACTTGCACTGCACAATATCAACAACGGATGTTCTACGTACAAAAATACATCGGATTATTTTGTTGTGTGTGATTTGCCCCCATTTGCAGCACAAATCGTGCGGTCATCACTAAATTTAGTAACAGAGTTAACTCCCCTCCGAATACTCTCCGAAACAAGCGACGCGTTTAACACACAAACTACATCAAGTTTGACCTTCTGACAGCCTATTTTTAAACTCACCCGACACCTGTGCGAAACAAAACTCGCACGTGTATGCCTAACTGATGTTTAATCCTCATTCTCTCTCTATCGATGGATTTACAGTGGATTTTAGTGACATTCCTGAATTCGGCCTGATTGACATTTGTCTATGGTGGCCAATACACGCCAACATGAGTGTCAATTCTACGTTCGGGGAAGGGGGTCAATAAGTCAGTATTTAAGGTGATAACTTACAGTCAGGGAACAAATTAATGACAGTATAGCACATCCAGCATATATTAATACCCATATTAATGCAAGTAAGGTACTGAAATACGACAAAAAATATCTAACAAGTTTGGGCTTCCATACATTGAAAGTTTCCCAAATGACGTCATTTGTATGTTTTAATATACTCGATCCGGGGCCAACTATTTCATTCACAAAACAGAAATAAACTTGGCGATGTACCGATAAGGCATTTTCAGGCGCGACACCACTTCCGTGGCGGAATTATTGTAACTATTGCTCTTCAATCAGTTTTCAATATATCTATAATGATCATAGATATCTGGAATCTGTATACTTGAATTGATGATGTCTTGTATATGTGTTACCGTATCTTTCTGATATTGCTATGCATAATCTGTAATGGTGTTGAATGTTTTGGTACATACTGTAGCAGTGCATACTGAACTTTAAGTTGTGCCATATCAATAGTTTACCCCTTAACCATGTTAACCATTAAAAGGCTGAAAAATAAAATTGCCGCCTGCTCATTTTGTATATTTTAATCTCTTTAAAAACCTGTTTTGGCAGCGCAGTAGAATCGTCTCGGTATGTTTTTGAGGAGAAAATATAAAAATATTAAAAACAGCAGACAACAATTGTCGTTTCCAGTGCTTTAAAGGTACATGCCCACTCAGTAAGCCCAAAATGTCATTTATAGGAATTAAATAAGTGTATAACTGTGTCACTATTCCACCAGTTCTAAACGTTACAAGTGCCCGCTATACAGATATAATCATTTAGTAATATTTATTTTACTGATAGTGACGCACGGTGGTATCAGGCTATTTTCATATGCAAATGAGGCATGATATTTTTTAATTATTTATACTAAAGAAATGCGTCGCCTGAAAAAATAATATTTTTCGACAGATTTTAAAGTATGATCATTGCACATCATAAAATAAATACAGAGATTAAATAGTAATGTCCGTTAACATTTTAAGCAAACACGGTTATCGCCCCTGATATCAGTGTGTAAATTTACGTCTGATATAAAATGTATAATAATGCCAATCAGTACGTGGGATAATGGCGCATGAATGTTTATTTTGCCAGGAAATGTCTCAGATGATGTCTCTGATGTAAAGAACATCTTGTACCTACTGAGTGGGCATGTACCTTTAAGGGTTAATGAAACTGCAACACCAACAATCAATCAATCAATCAATCTAGTTTAATCTTGTAGTACCCTATGTTCAGTACTTTCAGTACTTTGATTGGCAATTTTAATTGGGTATTTAAGCAAATACGCAGCTTATCTGGAGCGCTGCGAATAATGAAAGTAGGAGAGACAGTACTGGCCTGTTATTGGATAGGATTCAGTGAAATTATATAGTAAAACTCTTTGGTGTGTTTTAGGTCCACCACCACCAAAGATTTTTCCTATATAAACTAACCAATGACCACACATTTTGCTATTCCCTGCTACTTTTTTCGTATTGATGTTGTGGGACCTACTTTTCCATAACCTGCAGCCATTCTGATCTGGATATTCACTAATTAAAATATAGGTTTGATTATTGTTAAGAAAGATAAATTCAATCTACTGTGACCACCCTGGTGGTGGTGGTGCAAAAAGTCAGCGGCTGGAATTGAAACCGCGTCGCTTGACAAACATGCTCCGAGTTACAAAATAATCCCAAAGTATATGCTTGAAACTGAAATGATACCTTAAAGGTACATGTACATGCCCACTCAGTAGGCACAAACTGTTCTTTATATCAGAGACATCATCCGATACATTTTCTGGCAAAATAAACATTCATTCACCATTACCCCAGGTATTGATTGGCATTATTACACATTTTATACCAGAATTTTCACACTGATATCAGGGGCGATAACCGTGTTTCCTTAAAACGTTAAAGGACATTACCGGTACTATTTATTATTAGCCAATCTATTTATAGATCGGCTAATATATTGGTTATCCATCGAATTCTGAAAAAGTTTGTAGCAACCCTTTTCTCCGCTATTCGGTAATCTACGAACGCGAATTTTTCTGTATCACTTCCAAATTGCATCAACCGATAAAGTTTGCATTTTTGGCAATTATCTCCGTTTAAAACTTTAATATAGCCAAATAACACAATTTTGAATACGTAATGAGCTGAACGCGGAAGAGATTTAACCCGGAAGTTATTGTTGTTGAAGTCCATTGTTGGCTCTAATGGCCATATACGCCAACATACGCCGATTATTGGGCAAATTTAAAGCTTTTATTTATTAAACAGAACAAGTTTCAGCCACGTATAATCGCGTAAAATGTGTTTATTCGGCTAATTTATAATCGACCTCTGCTCAAAATCTCCTTACTAGCAACCCCAGCATTTTCGGGTTTATCCCAGCATCTCGGGTTTATCCCATTGGATCGCGTATGCGCGTCATTTGACGCTAGTTAATATTCACATAATTTTCCACCAATCAAAACGAAGAATTGCCCTTCATAGCGAACTTTGTTTACGTATCATGCAGGGATGGCAGGGATGCATCCAGCACGCGCGATTGCGGCAATCCCCCTTAATTATTGTCAATGCCGCAAATTATTGATTGTCTTGCGCCCGACATCGCGCAAAAAATCACGGATGGGGCACATTAGGCCAATCTGGGCATGTGCCTAAATACGCAGGAGCTTGCGTCTATTTTTAGATGACACTGTAACCGCTAGATATATATAGCTCTGGTAGCTCCGCCCACTCGCTTGCTGCCACAGAATTCGGACAAACACACAGTGACTACAACTTTGTGTATTGCGGAGTGTAATTTGTAGATAAATAGAGCATACAGTACAGGTGTTACGCTGGAATATTTCGCAACATAATGGTGACAACAAAACATTGCTGCTATTGGATGGATTTGGGAACGGGTTTCCAAAACCTGCACAAAATCGAGAAAAATGTCAACGCTGGGTACAGAACTGTGGTCGAAAATAGTTTACCATTGACAATGTTACCAGAGACACCTACATATGTTCGATGCACTTTACCCTGATTTGATCGGCTAATAACATCATGCTCTGCATGACTTTTCATTTTCTGTATTTATTTTTTGATGTGCAATGATCATACTTTATAATCTGTCAAAAATAATATTTTTTCAAGTATTAGTGACGCATTTAGTTAGTATAAATAATTAAAAAATATCATGCCTCATTTGCATATGAAAATAGCCGGATACCACCGCGCGTCACTATCAGTAAATTTAATATTACTAAATGATTATATTTGTATGGCGGGCACTCCTAATTTTTAGAACTGGTGGAATAGTGAGCGATACAATTATGCACTTACTTAATTCCTATAATGAACATTTTGTACCTTTAACATGCATGTGAAGTAGATTAGTGCATCAATTGACTGCTTTCTGTAAGCAAAGAGTGTCTATGGCATAAGAAAGCTAGCTTATTTGTTTAATGTACTACTTTTGACTACACCGCGCATGAATATCTGATGATTTAGTGTGGTTAAACATATGAGGACAACTTATGTTGAGACATCTGGCAAATTTGCCCACTATTCACAGCTATGTCCTATTCCCTGATATAGTGTGAAGTTTGGGGCCAAGGCATCCAGTAGTTTTTGTATAATGACCGTTCAACTGGAGCCAGTGACTTGTCTCAATTCGTGTCAACTCAAACAGATAGACAACTTTGAAGTTTTGAAGAGATAATGCGACAAACACTTCACTATCTGTGTTGTAATATGAAGAATTGGGCCTACATAAGAGCATATTTAACATTTCTACAATCAGACTACATGTACATACACAAATCTAGCAACATAATAACCACTAAAAACCTTTTTGTTACAAAAAGGGTCCTTGCCTTGGAACGGTCAGTCAGAAAAATGGCTTTATTGCTCAGAAAAGGACACAAAGCTGGTTTATTCCACTGCTAGTGTATGAGTATTGATCATATATATCAGGGCTCCAGTTAAGGTGCGTAATTTGACCAACTTGGGATGAAATTTTGTTATCTCTTCATCAAAAATGGCAAGTTGGAAGTCCTTTAGAATCGTCTCATTGAGACGATTCTAAAGCACTCCCAACTTGCCATTTTTGATGGAGAAATAAGAATTTTACCTCAAAATTACGCAGCTTATCTGGAGCTCTGATATATGTGAAAATAGCGCGAGGTTAGCTATGTTTGAAGACTAGATTGGCCAGTTTGTGTCACCAGGGCATATTTGATGACTTGATCCGGCTTCCAATGGATGTTGATTTTTGCCGAAAACATTAAAAAAAAAGCATTATATCAGGTAACAATTGATGAATTTCATTACAATTCATCTGAATATTAATTATATACAATGAAATGACATGTCAGCAAATACTGTAGTGATAATAGAGATTTTTCCTATTTTTACATAGGCAGTTAAGAAAAATGTCGTCCCGCAAAGCTTTATGAGCAATATATTCTGCAGGGGCGTAGCTAGCCCTCTATCCATGTGGATTCATAATTGTGCTAGGTGGGTCCGGGGGCATGTCCCCCCGGAAAATTTTGAAAACAATGGTACAATCTGGTGCATTCTGGGCATTCTGAGGTGCTTTATTTAGTACTGGAAAATAGAAAGTTTTATGATCATAAATCAACAAATAAACCCTTTACTCGGCAGATTTTTTTCTCAAAAATAGAGCTAAAATAGCAAACAAATACAAGCCCCGATTATGTTAATAATACTCAGATTTTTTAATTTTTTTTCTCAGAATCATGTGGATTCAGCCGCTTACTCGCGTATAGGCAGCTACGCGCCTGTTCTGTGACACGAAGTTTTACTGCAGGTTTACGTTGATGCAATTCCTATTCTTCTCGCTGAATCGACATATTTAAGAATTGATTTCCCCGAACTAATTATTCTCCAGACAGCTGAATTCACTATGTGGGCCTTATTGATGCTTAGAGGTCCACCACCACCAAAGACTTTTCCTATATAAACTAACCAATGACCACACATTTTGTAAGTCTCGACTATTTTCATTTTTCGTATGAATGTTGTGGGACCTATTTCCCCATAACCTGCAGCCATTCTGCTCTGGATATTCACTAATTAAAATACCGTAAAGATTCTAATAGACGCCCATGCTCTAATAGACGCCCACCCCCAAATTTTTAAGTTGAAAATGACACATTTTTTTGCCGATTTTAACAAAATTAGTGCCTCTAATAAACGCCCAGTACCGACTTGAAACAAAATCGGAGCTAATTGTCAATTAGATTTTTTTTCTTTCCATTATTTCGAAAGCAACTTCCTTTAAAATCGGGGAAAAAACATAATTGCTACTTTCACTTTCAAAAGCGGAAGCGAAATTCGACTGTTTCCGGTGTCACAGTAAATTCCTCATCAGCAGTAGCTATTTGCACGGACACAGGGTGATCAGAATTTACACGGTTACGGAGATGCCATTTTCAAAGCATCTCGAACCCGACAGATCCGAAACGCTGATGCTGACGAAAGTCCGTAGGCGTAAATCAGATCAGCATTAATGATTGACGCTGTCTTGATATACATTACCATTAAATTTAAATTTAACATTTCTACCGACTGTACCATAATGACCAGAGTGGGCCGAAACGTCTTGGCCCAAATGTTTATAAACTGACAGACAGTACAATCAAGTCTGGCGTTTGAGAGTAACGTCCCTTAGTTATGTTTTTGTTCAGATAGCAGAACATCGTATATTTTTTTTATCATTTTCCCTTTGCTGAATAACACTTGCCTCTATTAAACGCCCACCCTGGACTTCGGAGCCAGTGGTGATTCTAATAGACGCCCGGGCGTCTATTAGAATCTTTACGGTATAGGTTTAATTATTTTTAAGAAAGATGAATTAAATCTCCTGTGACCACCCTGGCTGTGGCACAAAAAGTCAGCGGCTGGAATTGAAACTGCCTCGCATGACAAACATGCTCCGACTTACACAATAATCCCAAAGCATATGCTTGAAACTGATGTAAATGATACCTTAACATGCCTGTGAAGTAGATTAGTGCATCAATTGACTGGTTTCTAGTTTCTACAAGCAAAGAGTGTCTATGGCATAACAAAGCTGGCTTACTTTTTTAATGTTCTTTATAGGAATTAAATAAGTGCATACTTGTGTCACTATTCCACCAGTTCTAAAAATTACGAGTGCCCACTATACAGATATAATCATTTAGTAATATTTATTTTACTGATAGTGACGCGCGGTGGTATCAGGCTATTTTCTGATGCAAATGAGGCATGATATTTTTTAATTATTTATACTAATTAAATATGTCACCTGAAAATATAATATTTTTCGACAGATTATAATGCATGATCAATGCACATCAAAAAATAAATACAGAGAATAAATAGTAATGTCCCTTAACATTTTAAGGAAACACGGTTATCGCCCTGATATCATTGTGGAAATTTACATCTGATATAAAATGTATAATAATGCCAATCAATATGTGGGATTATTGATGAATGAATTGATGAAAATGTCCCTGATGATGTCTCAGATGTAAAGAACATTTTGTGCCTACTGAGTGGGCATGTACCTTTAACACCAGTTTTCTGCATATTTGTAGAAAAGAAAACACTGGACCTATTGGTCACGTGATGTAAACAGTTTTCGTGGCCAAAAAATGTAAACAATATTGGGGGATATGACGAGATTCGATTTTTCTTGTAAGTCTATATGGAGGGAGAAAAAAGTGTTTTTTTAGCTTATTTTTTTCTTCATTTATTGATGCTTTTAGGCATATTTAATGTATTTATAGACATCGGTCCGTTACTTCAATCTGTGTATTGGATGGGATTCGGTTAAATTACGATGTGTATGCATGTAATACAATTATTTGGTGTGTTCTAACCTCTAAGGTGGGCCTAGGCCCTATGTGAGATATGGTTTTCTGTAGAATTTGAAGTTGGAAGTTTATGTTTCTTGTCGTTATGTCTCTGTGAACATAATTTAAAGTTACTGCGACAAGAGTAAGTGGGTGAACTCCGCGTTGCAACACATTTTATTATTTTCATATCGCAGACGAACAAGGACCGCTTTCAAAATCTTCTAAAATCTTTATTTCTCAGCTTTTTTTGTCAAATATTACAGCCCAGTGTCTGTAAATTACCTGTCAGTGATTGGGCTTTGAATGTGACAGTAATATACACCAAAGTGAAACCAGTCATTATAGTGTGTTTTTCATCATTTTTCATTGCTATTTGCTTCCTGTTGGACAGTTAAGAAGTTCGGGAAAGTGGCGCGACAACAGCGCAACACTGTTCCTACATTTGCCAACATTAGGCGTAAGTGTATTGTTTTCGCACATCGGTATAGTACCAATACACTAGTCTAGCATTCAGAAAACAATGTTTTTCCTTCCTGTGTCATAAAGCAAATGTCTTGACTGACCGTTCCAAGCTAGTACCCTTTTGACTGTTGACCATTCCAGAGTGGCATACATGCTGATAGTTTTTTGAGTGTTTTGTTTGTATATTAGAATAGTTTAATATAACATTATTTAGGGTAATGTTATGTGATTTTATGGACTTTTGTGTTTTTATGCCCCACCATGGGCATCGGAGGGGGCATTTAGTGTTGTTACCCTTGCCCGCCCGTCCTGTCCGTCCATCATTCCGTCCATCCATCACGTGGGTCGTATACAAAACGAAGCACCATCCCTAGACACACATTGTGGCCAAATGAAAGGTGTTACTAACGTACGTACGTACGTACATGGACTAACGCTATCGGCGAGGCAATAAAAAACAACAAAATATTCATTGTAGATACGGAAATGTATTTTGCATACCATTTAACCATCTATGTTATTTACCAAAAAATATGACTTGATTTTCATAATAAAATTGCCTCCATGTAAAAGTGATATATTTGCATTATATGTGGCCGTGACTGGTGATGTGATGTTTACGAGAGTTATGACCAGTGCAACTCCTGATCAAATAGCACACGTCTGTGTCCTGAAAACAATCCATTTGGCTTATTGGAAACAGGACGGGTGTTTCATTGATGGAATGGCGAACAGTGCAGATCCTGATCAGACTGCGGATGCACAGGCTGATCTGGATCTACACTGGTCTACCATGTCTCCTCCAGTCACAGCCATATACCGGTATTATATTCTTCCTTGTAACTCGTAAAACATTTAAACCATACTACCTACAGCTAGGCTACAGACCTGAAACTTGGTATGCAGCTTCTGTATGTTGAGTAGATGCGCAAAGTTTATTTCGATTTTTAGCTCTGTTACTGCAATGTGTCCGTCCGTCATCCGTCGTCCGTGAACATTTTCAAACTTCATGGTCATGGTCCTTAGGTTGGGGGATTACAAAATTGTTAAAATGATGTCATTACGTAATCCGATATGGCTGCCGTCTAAAAATAACACAAATTCTTCAAAAATCTTCTTCTCAAGAACCGCCAATCGGATGGTTATGTCATCCAAGAGGGCCACCGAAAGGTCAAACGGTCGTTCTTTTATTAGAGATTTCAAAATTCTTCTTCACATGAACCGCTTGGCCCATGGCAGCCAAACTGGAAGCATCCTGTTGCGGTCTCCAAACCTCTCAAAGTTGTGTAAGATACATGTGTACATATCGCGAGACAACTCCTACCCTGGTGACTTCTCAAGTTTGTCGCATTGACATTTTGTGCCTGTCGTGGGTTTATTTTGATGTATATGTAGTGCAGGGCTGTACAAATTGATTTTTTAGCCACTTGTCCCGGACAAGTGACTTGAAAAAAGTGACTTCAGGGCAAGTAATTTTGAAAAAGTGACTTGTCCTCGTAATATTTCTTATACGAAACTGTCCCAAAACATTGTAGTGACAACTTTACATACCAGTATTTGCTTGAGTTTTGTGACATTGCACAGGTGAGCGATATAGGGCCATCATGGCCCTCTAGTTTGATTTCTTGCTCTATTTGGATGATTTCTTTTGTAATAACAGAATTAACCATTTCTTGATACGATATTGCTACATTTACACAAGAAACCTGTATATTTCCTGTGTCAAATCCTTAATCTATATTATAACACCATTAGTTTTGTATTTTAGCTGTTTACGCTAATACAAATAGCCAGTTGCTGTTTAAATTTGCGCTAGAGCTCTCGCGCTAATAGTTTGTTTTTGTTTCTTGCTATATTTAGCTGAATAGGCGCCACTTCGCTTGCAGGTATTACCCAATGTGTATGATCACGTGGTACTAACAACAACAAGTACCGATTCAAAGTACGTATTCTTTTATAGTGTCCTTATTACGTAACGGATTTTGATGTAATATGGCGCATCAAACGCGTCTTGTTAAGCTGCATCTGGTGATCTCTTTATTTTCGCCCAAACTTTTGTCGTTTTTGCGAAGAATCGATTTCCGACTCACTAGACCAACAAATGCAGCTCATGAAAACGCGTTTGCTGCGCCATATTTCATCAAAATACGTTACATATTAAGGAAAACATCAAATAATACTTAATTGGAGTGGGCGACATTGTTGTTGTTGTAACCACGTGATCATGCACCTTGTTACCTGTGTCAACTGGTATTTAATGTGTGAGGTAACGCGCCACGAACATCACTGAACGCCATAAATAGCCCCAGTTGCCTCTTGCAAAATACTCATAAAGTGCAATTTGCTAAGTTGCTCATCTCTACTAAATAAGACAGTTGAAAAGCTGAAGTGGAAACATACCGTATATATACCGCTGTGAACTCATACTGGTGAACCCAGGTAATCACACACGCTGAACTATACACACAGCTGTCAAATCTTAATTTTCATTATAGGAATGAATGGCCTTTTTGTGGAATTTATCGGGGTATAAACTTGGAAAAGTCGCGGGAATACTGGACGAAGGCCGGAAGGCCTCGTCCAGTATTCCCGCGACTTTTCCAAGTTTATATCCCCGATAAATTCCACAAAAAAGGCCATTCATTCCTTATAATTCCAGCATTTGAAATAAATTCATCAAGAAAATGTGTTTATTTTCCATTTTCTTAATAATTATTTTAACTGCGCCTCACTGTTACGGAAAGTAGTTCGGCGTGGGAGTTTACTGGGATATAAACTTTGGACAGAGACTTGCTACGGACCAATCAAATGTTAGGGAATTGTGTAAATATTTTTGTGCTGGAATTATATATATATAACCCTATGTACTCGTGATGCCTGTGTTAGAGAAACTAGAAGACTGTCAGTTAAAATCAAACTAACATGTGGAACGTATATACTACCAACAAATAGGATGAAGTTCAATCAGTCCAAAGTAAACGAGACATGCCTACTTTGTGATAAAACAGATGAAACACTTGAACAATTCCTACAGAACTAGATGCAGTAAGAGAAAATGTGCTCCTTGACACTGAGCAGTATGTGTAACCTACAACTTCAAAACTTTGAACAATCGGCTCAAATCCAGATATTACTTGAACTTGTACCCACCTCAAAGCAACCCAACGCAGACTCCACGTCTACCCTAGAACATCACACACGGCTCCTGTGCTACACTCTTCATAGTGCGCGACTGAAATACAGAAAGACCAGTAACAGGAAGCGCAGTCGTCGTGGCATACAACGTTAACAAAAGATAGAACAAAATCAGCTTCAAGTGTTATATTTATGTAAATACTGGTTGCGGTTACATTGTGGTGAAGGAGCATTTCTACTCTATAAAGACGTTACTCAACATTGAGTAGGTCGAAGAAAGAAAGCAAGAAGAAAGAAAGATGCCTCAACTTAAAGGTACATGCCCACTCAGTAGGCACAAAATGTTTTTTATATCTGAAGACATCGTCTGCGACATTTTCTGGAAAAATAAACATTCATTCACCATTACCCCACGTATTGATTGGCATTATTATACATTTCATATCGGATGTAAAATTTGACACTGATATCAGGGGCGATAACCGCGTTTCCTTAAAATGTTAACTGACATTACTATTTATTCTCTGTATTTAATTTTTGATGTGCAATAATCATACTTTATAATCAGTCGGAACATTATTTTTTCAGGTGACGCATGTAGTATAAATAATTAAAAGATATCATGCCTCATTTGCATATGAAAATAGCCCGATACCACCGCGCGTCACTATCAGTAAAATAAATATTACTAAAAGATTATATCTGTATAGCGGGCACTCGTACGTTTTAGAACTGGTGGAATAGTGACACAATTATACACTTCTTTAATTCCTAAAGAAGAACATTTTGTGCCTACTGAGAGGGCATGTACCTTTAATCCTTTAAGTAATTATAACATATGATAGGCACACCGAGTTGTTCCAAGAAAACGCGATGTTGCCTATCTTTCTAACTCAAAATCCTTGGGTGGAGAATCCACAGCTGGGGCCCGTTTCACTTAACTTCGTATGACTAAGAAGTTTGTAAGTGCATAATTGAAATCCACAACAAAATTTGTTCTGACAGCCGATGTTGGAAAATCGTTTGTGGATGTGCTACATTTAATGACATGGGCCCGTATGTGAAAATTGGTAGCATTAGAGAAACACGTTAAAGGTACATGCCCACTCAGTAGGCACAACATGTTCTTTATAGGAATTAAATGAGTGTATAATTGTGTCACTATTCCACCAGTTCTAAACATTACAAGTGGCCGCTATACAGATACATGTATAATCATTTATTAACATGTATTTTACTGATAGTGACGCGCGTTGGTATCGGGCTATTTTCATATGCAAATGAGGCATGGTATTTTTAGCTCGCCTTCAAACGTCTTCTCCTCGGTAACCATTGGGCCTATAGTCACCAAACTTCATGGTCATGGTCCTTGGGGGATTACAAAATTGTTAAAATTACGTCATTACGTAATCCAAGAAAATAGCACAAATTCTTAAAAAATAAGAACCGCCAACCAGATTTCAACAAAACTTGGTAGGAATGATCGATGTACAATGCTCTTTCAAAGTTGTTAAAATGGTGACCCCGGGGTTAAAATTGGGCGTTGCCCGTGGGGTCAAATTTTATTTTTGACCGAATATGGTCATGTTTTATATCAAATCGGGTATCAACGAGGCGATCATTCTGGTGCATTTTCGAAATTGGATGGTTATGTCATCCAAGATGGCCGCCGAAAGGTCAAAAGGTTGTTCTTTTATTAGCTCACCTGAGCGAAGCTCATGTGAGCTATTGTTACCGCAATGTGTCCGTCGTCCGTCGTCGTCCGTCGTCCGTGAACATTTTCAACCGTCTTCTCCTCGGTAACCATTAGGCCTATAGTCACCAAACTTCATGGTCATGGTCCTTAGGTAGGGGGATTACAAAATTGTTAAAATGACATCATTACGTAATCCAAGATGGCCGCCGTCTAAAAATAGCACAAATTCTTCAAAAATCTTCTCAAGAACCGCCAACCGGATTTCGACAAAACTTGGTAGAAATGATCGATGTACATTGCTCTTTCAAAGTTGTTAAAATGGTGACCCTGGGGTCAAAAATGGGCGTGGCCCGTGGGGTCAAATTTTATTTTTGACCGAATATGGTCATGTCATATATCAAATTGAAGGTGTCAATGAGGCGATCACTCTGGTGCATTTTTTATCGAAATCGGATGGTTATGTCATCCAAGATGGCCACCGAAAGGTCAAAAGGTTGTTCTTTTATTAGAGATTTCAAAATTCTTCTTCACATGAACCGCTTGGTCCATGGTAGCCAAACTTAAATGTTATGGTCCATGGGTGAAGCCTTTTCAGATTTGTTAAAATGGAGGTCATCGCTAATCCAAGATGGTCGCCGTCTAAAAATAGCATAAATTCTTAAAAATCTTCTTCTCATGAACCGCAGACGGATTTCGACGAAACTTGGTAGGAATGATCGATGTACATTGTTCTTTCAAAGTTGTTAAAATGGTGACCCCGGGGTCAAAAATGGACGTGGCCCGTGGGGTCAAATTTTATTTTTGACCGAATATGGTCATGTTATATATCAAATCGAAGGTATCAATGAGGCGATCACTCTGGTACATTTTTTGTTGAAATCGGATTGTTATGTTGTCCAAGATGGCCGCCAAAATGTCAAAAGGTCGTTCTTTTATTAGAGATTTCAAAATTCTTCTTCACATGAACCGCTTGGCCCATGGTAGCCAAACTTAAATGTTATGGTCCATGGGTGAAGCATTTTCAGATTTGTTAAAATGGAGGTCATCGCTAATCCAAGATGGCCGCTGTCTAAAAATAGCATAAATTCTTAAAAAAATCTTCTCATGAACCGCTAGCCAGATTTCGATGAAACTTGGTAGGAATGATCGATGTACAATGCTCTTTCGAAGTTGTTTAAATGGTGACCCCGGGGTCAAAAATGGGCGTTGCCCATGGGGGTAAAATTGGAGTCAAATTTCATTTTTGACCGAATATGGTCATGTCTATATGCTGTTTCAAAGTTGTTAAAATGGTGACCCCGGGGTCAAAAATGGGCATGGCCCGTGGGGTCAAATTTTATTTTAGACCGAATATGGTCATGTCTATCAAATCGAAGGTATCAGAGAGGCGATCGCTCTGGTACATTTTTTGTCGAAATTGGATGGTCATGACATCCAAGATGGCTGCCGAAAGGTCAAAATGTCATTCTTTTATTAGAGATTTCAAAATTCTTCTTCACACAAACCGCTTGGCCCATGGTGGCCAAACTTCACAGTTATGGTCCATGGGTGAAGCCTTTTCAGTTGTTAAAACGGAGGTCGTCGCTAATCCAAGATGGCCGCCGTCTAAAAATAGCAGCAATTCTTAAAAAATCTTCTCATTCGGCGTAAACTTGGTAGGAATGATCGATGTAGAATGCTCTTTCAAAGGTGTTAAAACGGTGACCCAGGGGTCAATGGGCATGGCCCGTGGGGTTAAATCGGGGTCAAATTTTATTTTTGACCGAATATGCTAATGTCATATATCAAATTAAAGGTATCGATGAGGTGATTGCTCTGGTGAAATATTTGTGGGAATCTGATGATTATGTCATCCACGATGGCCGCCAAAAGGTCGATTTATTCGAGATTTTCAACGTCTTTTTCTCAGGAACCACATGGCCGATTCTGGCCAAACTTCATAGTAAGTTAAGCATTTTTAGATTTGGTAAAATGAGTGTCATTGCTTAATCCAAGATGAACGCCATCTAAAAATAGCACAATTTTTTTAAAACACATTAACTCAATGTTGCATTCTCCTCTGGTGTTCATGGAGTCAGGTGAGCGAATTAGGGCCATCATGGCCCTCTTGTTTAATTATTTATACTAATTAAATGCGTCTCCTGAACAAAAGTAATATTTTTGGCAAATCACGAAGTATGATATCAAAAATGAAATACAAAGTATAAATAGTCATGTTCGTTAACATTTTAATAAAACACGCTTATCGCCACTGATATCAGTGTGGAAAGTTACGTCTCATTTTAAATGTATAATAATGCCAATCAATACGTGGGGTAATGGTAAATGGATGTTTAGTTTGCAAGAAAATGTCTTAGATCATCATCTGGTATAAAGAACATTTTGTGCCTACTGAGTGGGCATGTATGTACATACTTGCTCCAAACCGTGTCAAGGAATAGAACCTAGTTTTGAATAGTGAATATTGTAGGGTTTATGCAAAAGTACATGTAGTCTGGTATAAACAAAATATTGTGCGTGTTTTGAGGTCACAGACACAGCTTGCAAATCTTGATCCATTAATTACCACCCAGTTTCACTTGAGCAACCTTTTCAGGTGTTTTGACACCAGTTTTCTGCATAACTTGTAGCATTTAAAAGAAAAGACTCAACCTGTTGGTCACGTGATGTAAACAGAGTCACTACTCAATTTGAAAATCAACGAAAACCAATGCGTATTTACGCATTGCTGTGCGTATTTTGTACTCCTACTTTTGATAATCAATGCGTATTCAGCTAAAATAGTTGCGTAAAATACGCCAATACACACCTTATCTGGAGCTCTGTATAATAATAATAATATTATACTTTATTTATAGGCAACATTTCAATATTAACTTCATACACACGATTCCGTTTTCTTTTCCAACTTGAATACGCCAGTAGCAAAATCACCTGAAACAATGGTTTCCCAGTGAATAAAAGTTTTTCAATTTCTTTGTTTCCTAATTTTGCCTTGTAATACGTACAACCTTTAAACGTACTAGGTACAGACCTAAAAGTTAGTATGTAGCTTAATAATTTCCTTATGATGAGTAGATGCTCAAACTTTGATGTTTTATTCTCCCCCTTTTCGGCTTAGAATTTGGCAAGTTTGCCTTGTAACTCGTAAAACTTTTAAACCGTAATAGCTGTATGTAGCTTCCCTGTGATGAGTAGATGCGCACAGTTTATTAATATTTTACCAGCGCGTTATGGAGTATCTCCCCCTTTTCGACTTAGAATGTCACCATTTTACCTTCTAACTTGTGAAACTTCTAAACCGTAACAGTCTGAGGCTTTATGCTTGGTATGTATCTTCTTTATGGTGTGTAGATGCCGCGTCATGGATTATCTACCCATTTTAGCATTTTGCCTCGTGTACTATCATTTCGATATGTGGGGCATCCGTGTTCTATGAACACATTTTATAGTTTTTGTCGCACCTGCTTTAGCAGAAGGCGCGACTATAGTCGCCGCTTTTTCCACCGTCGTCCGTGTCGTCGTCCGCGTCATCGTCGTCCGAAATATCAAAAACTTTGTACAAGCTTCGTCATCATGCTAACTTTAATATTACTTTACGGATTGCTTCAATAGTTGGACACTTGATACATGTAAGCATTAGGAACACACTCATGCCGCCAATTCACATGACCTTCGCCTTTTTTACCTTCAACTGTTTGCTGAAACACTTAGCCATTTTTTTGTGTCAAAAACTTTGTACAAGCTTCGTCATCATGCTATAACTTTAATATTACTTTACTGATTGCTTCAATATTTGGATTCTTGATACATGTCGCCTATGCATTAGGAACACACTCATGCCGCCAATTCACATGACCTTCACCTTTTTTACCTTCAATTTTTTGTTGAAACACTTTGCCATTTTTTTGCGTCAAAATCTTTGTGCAAGCTTCTTCATCCTGCTATAATTTCATATTACTTGATGCATTCCTTCAATGTTTGGACACTTGATACATGCAAGCATTTGGAACACACTAAATTCACATGACCTTGACCTTTTTTACCTTCAAATCTTTGCTGAAACACTTAGCCATTTTGTACAATCTTCATCATCATGTTATAGCTTTCATATTACTGGACGGATTGCTAAAATAGTTGGACACTTGATATATTGAGCATTTCGAACTCATGCCAACATTAACATGACCGTCACATTTTTCACCTTCATATTTTTGCGGAAACACTTAGCTTTTGTTTGCGTCAAAACGTTTGTACAAGCTTCGTCAACATGGTATAACTTTAATATTACTTGATGGATTGCTTTAGTATTTGGACACTTGATATATGTGAGCATTTTGAACACACTCATGCCCCCATTAACATGACTTTGACCTCTTCTACCATAACATTGTTGTGGAAACACTTGACCATTTTGACCTTCACATGGTTGTGGAAGCACTTAGCCATTTTTTATGTGAACCATTTTCGTACTTTAAACATGCACTTCTCTGACGGGTTTTGTGATTAGGCGAGAACCTAATGGCAATAACATCATTGGTAGTTAGTTAAGAATGGTTAATGATGGTGTTGATATCATTCTATGTCGTATAAATCCAATATGGCTGCTAAAAAATCCAAAATGGCCGTCATATTATAGTAAAAAACACACATATAGTCATTTACATCTGAATTTGTGAGTTAATCTCAAGGAATTAAGACATTTACCACATTTATGGATCTCTGAACTGCATGTATGACATGCAGTTGCAAAGCTAAGGCGGTTATGTGAGACCCATATGTCTACCGGTATTTCATGTTACAAACGGATGAACATCGCTCTCAATGAATGTAAACTTTTCATTACCGTTATTTCTGTTATTCAACGGTTAGTCATCAAATTAACATATATATATTATGTATTCCATTTAAAGAACCTTCTATTTGTCACGAGCAATGATGCAATTACTAATATGTAGTTCTTTTTAAAGACTTCCGCTCATTTAGTTTAATGTTATTTTACTGTGATGTGCGGGACTTTGGATTTGAACTCGTTGTACTGAAAAGCTAATTAAAACTATACACAGTAACTGGAAGCTTTAGAACGGTGGTTCCTGACATCGCATGAGCGAGCGGCGATTACGACAGCATTGCGAAATATGTGTGGAATCGGAGAGTGTGAACGTGTTGGAACACATAAAGACTGTGTACAGTCAATAATTGAACGTGACGAGTCGGATGTTCAGCAGTTAGTTGAAGTCATTACATCTAAAGCGATGGCAAATCCATTCCAATTTGATAAACTGCAAGCTGATGATAATGACATATCGCCGCTGACGAACAACACAACAGGACTCGTCGCTTCCCAAAACGTCAGCAATAGCCTTTTGGGTGCCAAGACAATAGGAGAGCTAAAACTAATGGAGTTTGTTACCACAAGACTTGAGAACAATGAAATAAAGTTCTGGGACACACTTAAGAAGACGAAAATCTCAACCTTCGCCAACATGATAAAGAAACGGAAAACTAAGGCTGTGGATGAGAAGATAGTCAGCATATCCGCCGACAGGGACCTGTTCGGAAGGCTGGTTATTGTGGCTAAAACGAGATCTGTCAACCTGAAGGAGGTATTGAGCTATGAATTATCGGCTGTTCCATATTCACTGGCACACAGGGATAGTACTATGAGAAAGACTGACATGAGTGTGCTGATGAAGGTACTGGAAAGCAAAGTTGAGGTAATGCCAAGGCTGCCCGTATCTGAAAGTAGCGTTCCTACCGCTGTCATTGTTGATGGAATGGCTGTGTTGCACATGCTACAGTTTGGCGGAGCTGCGACATTTGGTGAATTGGGTAAAGTGTAGTATAATCACATCACAAAGGCGCTTGGTGTAAATGGGTGTAGACGAATTGATTTTGTGTTTGACAGTTATAGAGATATATCTATCAAAGCCGGTGAACGAGTGAAACACGGATCCGTCTCTGAAGGTCATGAAATTCACATTCACAGCCCATCCACACCAGTACCATGCAGATGGAACAAGTACATTGCAAACGTGGATAATAAGAAGAATCTGTGTAAATTCCTGGCGCAAGTCCTGTGCGACCTAGGTGTGGCGAATCTTGAAGAAGGTCATGAGGTTGTCATTGGTGGAGGCTTTGTTGACAATGAACAAGCAATCAGTGTGAAAAAGGGACAAACGGCTGAGATCGATGTGCTGAAATGTGATCATGAAGAAGGTGATACAAGACTGCTATTACACGCGGCGTATGATGCTTCTAGCTATTCACGAATAATAGTTAGCTCGCCAGATACGGATATAATGGTGCTGTGTATTGCCCATTTCGATGAAATTGCCTGTGATCAACTCTGGTTTAAGACCGGTACTCGAGACAACCTCCGTTTCATTCCAATTCACATACTTCGTGAAGTACTTGGTGAAGATCTGTGTCACTCACTTCTCGGGTTCCATGCTATAACAGGTTGCGACTCGATATCATCATTCTTTGGAAAGGGCCAGAAAAGGGCATGTTCTGTCCTTGAAGACAATGATGATCTACAGCTGAGTTTCCCGAAGTTTGGTGAATGTGAAACTGTATCGGAAGAACTATTTGCATCCTGCGACAAATTCGTTTGTAAACTGTATTCGGGTTCTACAGAGACGGGCATGGGTGTCAACGGGCTGCGATATTGGCTTTTCTGTCAGAAACGACAACAAAATGAAAATCTGCCCCCGACGTCTGATAGCCTCCGCCTTCATGTGGCCAGAGCGAATTATCAAGCATTGATTTGGACAAGGGCCCTTGTAGCGAAACAGGATCTTCCATCACCTCTGGAGAGCGGCTGGGAGAACACGACAGCTGGATTAAGACCAGTCTTTATGGAAGCTGAACCTGCACCCAAAGGCCTAGTGGAGTTGACCTCCTGCAACTGCAAGAAAACTGCATGTGCAATGGACTTATGTACTTGTCGGAGAAATGGGTTAGCGTGTACTGAACTGTGTGTCTGTATGACAGATGAGACATGCCAAAATCCGAACAATACAGAGTCTCTGAGTGTGTTTCCGATGACGATGAAGACTGATCATTTACCCGGATAATCATAGTGATAGGAATGTACAAAAAGTCAGAATATGCACTGATGAAGCGTTAATTGAGACAGTGCATGCAAACATCTATAAACTGACGATTCCATACAGCATAGCTCTAGACCATCATGCTGCTATTTTCCATTTAAGTATGTCATACACCGACTATTAGAAGCATGCTTAGACAGTGTTTCAAAATATAGCAAACAGTACAAGACCTGATGAGACTGCGCCGATGCACATGAAAATATCTGGCTATGCTGGATGCAAATGGCAATTTGTAGGTTTTCGTATGCGCTGACTCAATAATTTACCGATACAATTAGATATCCATGTTAATAACTATATCATGTTTCAAGGTTACACACAGCCTGTTTCATTTGCGTACAGCTACAAATGAGTGAATTAAAATTCCATTTAAATGACATTTTACTTGATATTTCCTTCAGAAAACAGCAAATCAATGTCATCGCATTGGAACGGTCATTGAGCAGTGTCACTCTCCGGAATATTACAATGGTAGTTGTGTTAACTCTTTGCACACTGGTGGTAAATATAACAGCATACACATCGGTAGTATTTTTCTTATTTGTCCCTGTCGTCTGATAACTAAATTATAATGAAATTCCAAGACAAATTTTCAGGGAGAATTTGGAGAAATAAGAAAAATATTAGTTAATTGTCGTCTGCTATTTTCATTACCATTGTGCAAAGACGTGCGTACGACGTAGGATCTTAAATTAATATTAAAATCACAAATATAATACAAATGTAAGAGCCAGCTTCATGAAAAGCAAATTTTCAGTAAATTTATGGCGGCCATCTTGAAATGATCATTTCATGAAACGGCACCACATTACAACCGTACACTGTAGCCTAATATGTTACATAGGGTCCCAGGAATACAATAAAAGTGTCAAACCTTTTATGTGGGGGGTGTTGAGCGAAAATATTTGTTTCATGGGCCAGCTGCCCGTCTAGATGCTTACTTTAGCACATGCCCATGATGATGTTACGGTCAAATGCCTCGGCAGGCGCAACACCGCTTCCGTTGCGGAATTCTTGTTCATACATTCTTGAGATACGAGTATTATCTTTTTCGGCAGTAAGCATGCATTTACCATTAATCGGACGTGTTTGTATCACCCCGGTCTCGTTAGAGACAGAGGCATATAGTGTTTGGACTGTGTGTCCGTCAGTGTGTGTGTCCGGCACGTTATGAAGTTCGTTGGAGTTAATTCTATCATTACTTCTATATCCCTTGAAGGATTACTTAAATATGTCAGCACAGCATACGTGTGGGCATGTACCTTTAATTCATATAAAGAACATGTTACATGTACCTTTAAAGCAGGGCTTTAACCCTTAGGTCTTACTTTTTTGTCGTCTGCTGTCTATTTTCCATTTTTAGCACCAAAAACATGCTTTGGCAGCACTTTAGAATAATTTACAACATGCTTTGGAAATGATTCTGAAGTGCTGTCAAACCATGTTTTTATTGAGAAATAAGGCAAGATATAAAAGCAACAGCAGACGTCAATTGTTGTGAGTAGCGGTCTAAGGGTTAATATGACATTTTGACGTTGTAGAAAAGTTGGTCAAATTTTTAGCTCACCTGAGCAAAGCTCATGTGAGCTATTGTTATGGCAAAGTGTCCGTCGTCCGTCCGTCCGTACTTACGAGAGCTACATTGTGAGGTTGCTGTGTTGTGCTGAAACCCACCCACCGGCCTATTTAAGACACTTGGATAAGTGTTTTTCAAATATAATTAACTAATGGCTAGCTCATTTGCATATTATGCGATTTATTCCGTAAGAGAATCGTTAAGGAAGAAAATAACGGAATAAGTTGCTACATTGTGAGGTTAACCCCACAGTGTAAACATCAAAGGAAATAACCTCACAATGTATCTCTCGTAAGAACGTCCGTCCGTCCGTCCGTCCGTGAACATTTTCAATCATCTTCTTCTCCCGAACTGCTGAGCCGATATTGGTTAAACTTCACAGGGATGATATATGGGTGATGCCATTTCAGATTTGTTAAAATGGAGGTCATCGACAATCCAAGATGGCCGCCATGGAAAAGTAGGTCAAATTCTTAAAAAATCTTCTCACAAACCGCCAGGCCGATTTCGACGATACTTGGTATGAATGATCGATAGTTAGCGCTGTTTCAGATTTGTTCATATGGTGGCCCGTGGGTCAAAAATGGGGTCAAATAGGGGTCAAATTTTATTTTTAACCGAATATAGTCATGTAATATATCAAATCGAAGGTATTGACGAGACAATCACTCTGGAACATTTTTTGTCTAAATCATATGATTACGTCATCCAAGATGGCCACCGATAGTTCAAATGGTCATTCTTTTACTAAAGATTTCAAACGTCTTTTTCTTGTAAACTGCTTGGCCGATATTGGCAAAACTTAACTGTAATGGTCTATGGTTGAAGCCTGTTCATTTTTGTTAAAATGGAGGTCATCACCAAATCCAAGATGGCCGCCGTTGAGAAGTAGATCAAATTCTTAAAAAATCTTCATCTCACGAACCGCCAGGCCGATTTCGACGATACTGGGTATGAATGATCGATAGTTAGCGCTGTTTCAGATTTGTTCATATGGTGGCCCCTGGGTCAAAAATGGGCGTCGCCCGAGGGGTCAAATAGGGGTAAATTTGATTTTTAACCGAATATAGTCATATAATATATCAAATCGAAGGTATTGACGAGACGATCACTCTGGAGAATTTTTTGTCTAAATCAGATGATTACGTCATCCAAGATGGCCACTGATAGTTCAAAAGGTCATTCGTTTACTAAAGATTTCAAACGTCTTTTTCTTGTGAACTGCTTGGCCGATATTGGCCAAACTTAACTGTAATGGTCTGTGGGTGAAGCCTGTTCATTTTTGTTAAAATGGAGGTCATCACCAAATCCAAGATGGCCGCCGTTGAGAAGTAGGTCAAAATGGAGGTCATCACCAAATCCAAGATGTCCGCCATTGAAAAGTAGGTCAAATTGTCCAAAAATCTTCTCACAAACCGCCAGGCCGATTTCGACGAAACTTTGTATGAATGATCGATAGTTAACGCTGATTCAGATTTGTTCATATGGTGGCCTCTGGGTCAAAAATGGTCATGGCCCGAGGGGTCAAATAGGGGTCAAATTTTATTTTTGACCGAATATGGTCATTTTATATATCAAATCGAAGGTATAGCAGTAAATCACATGCACATTCGCAATACATGTTAGATCAGAAGGTACCAACAAATTCTGTGGAACATTTGAAGTTGTAAGTGAAGAGTCTTTGTGATATCAAGATGACCACTATGGAGGCTTTTAGGTGAGCGATACAGGCCCATTTGGGCCTCTTGTTTAGAAAATCTTCTCATGAACCGCCAGACTGATTTCGACGAAATTTTGCAGGAATGATCATGATGATCGATAGTCAATTTAATATAATGATGACCCCCCGGCCGCGAACAAACATTGGCGTAAAGTAGTGGTATATCTCTGCAGCCCTAAGTTACTTTGACTTGAAACTTCATATACTTATTAGTCATCATCCATATATTCATGCTGTGTCCCACTCATGTGGCCCCTGTTCCCCTATGTCAAGGTCAAATGACTTTACTGATGCTGGCCAAGCTTCACAGTTGTGGTTTGTGGGTGAAGCATTTTCATATTTGTTAAAATGGAGGTAGTCGCATAATCCTAGATGGCCGCCATAGAAAACTAGGTATTTTGTTTTAAAAGTCTTCTTCTCATGAACTGCCAGGTGGATTTTGACGAGGCAGGACTGATTGATAGTCAATACTTTTTCAGATTTGTTAAAATGATGAATCCGGGATCATGAGCGAAAGCTGGGGGGGGCGGTCAAGAGGGGGTCACATTTGACCAAATATGGTCATGTTATATAACAAATCGAAGGTATCGAGGAGACGATCACTCTAAGAGCATTTTCTGTCTAAATCCGATGATTACGTCATCCAATATTGCCGCCGAAATGTCATTCGTTTGTTATATTTTTCATTCTTCGCTCTCTTCGTTTTTGGTCCAACATCAAAGATGGCCACGAAAAATCACTTTAGTAAGACGATTAATTTCAAAATTTTGGGTTTGTCGCCTTCAGATTTATGTTATTATATTTTTGTCGCGCTCGCTCGTGGACATCCCGATATAGTCGGAAGATTGGCGCAAGCACGTACGTACGTGTGTCCGGGTTAAAGTTTTTCCGGAAAACTATCAAAGCCTCTGCATATTGGCGTTCTATGCCCCCACACGTGCGGCGCCTGTGCCCAATGTCAAGGTCAACTTACTTTGAAATTTTATACCTTAAAGTATTTTTGAATTTAAGTTGAAGTTTTTAAGAACACTATATCTCCGAAACTGCTTCGCCAATTCACTCGAAACTTCACATGTGTGTTTATCATCATCCATTTTTGTCGCGCCTGCTTTAGCAGAGGCGCGACTATAGTCGTCGTATTTTTCGTCGTCGTCCGCGTCGTCCGCGTCGTCCGTTTTTTTTGTAAGGCAAATGCGTTAAAGTTATTGTTTTTTCACAATATCTCTTTAACCCCTTGCCAGACATTGATAATATTTCACATCAATGTTTGTCTAGGGATGATGCTTCATTACGCACACCCCCACATCCAAATTATCAAGGTCAAGGTCATTTATTTACACCGGTTTTGTAACAGAAATACGTTAGTTATTGTTTTTTCACAATATCTCTTTAACCCCTTGCCAGGCTTTGATAATATTTCACATCAATGTTTGTCTACGGATGATGCTTCATTACGCACACCCCCACATCCAAATTCTCAAGGTCATTTATTTACTTGTAATGTTCACCGGTTTTGTAACAGAAATGCCTTAAAGTTATTGTTTTTTCACAATATCTCTTTAACCCCTTGCCAGACAGTGATTATATTTCATATCAATGTTTGTCTAGGGATGATGCTTCATTACGCACACCCCCACATCCAAATTTTGAAGGTCAAGGTCATTTATTTCCTTGTAATGTTCACCGGTTTTGTAACAGAAATGCGTTAAAGTTATTGTTTTTTCACAATATCTCTTTAACCCCTTGCCAGACATTGATAATATTTCACATCAATGTTTGTCTAGGGATGATGCTTCATTACGCACACCCTCACATCCAAAGTCTGAAGGTCAAGGTCATTTATTTCCTTGTAATGTTCACCGGTTTTGTAACAGAAATGCGTTAAACTTATTGTTTTTTCACAATATCTCTTTAACCCCTTGCCAGACTTTGATAATATTTCACATCAATGTTTGTCTAGAAATGATGCTTCATTACGCACACACCCACATCCAAATTTTGAAGGTCAAGGTCATTTATTGTCGCGCCTGCTTTAGCAGAGGCGCGACTATAGTCGGCGCTTTTTCCGTCCGCGTCGTCCGCGTCGTCCGCGTCGTCCGGTTTTTTTGTAAGGCAAATATGCGTTAAAGTTATTCTTTTTTCACAATATCTCTAACCCCTTGCCAGACATTGATAATATTTCACATCAATGTTTGTCTAGGGATGATGCTTCATTACACACACCCCCACATCCAAATTTTGAAGGTCAAGGTCATTTATTTCCTTGTAATGTTCACCGGTTTTGTAACAGAAATGGGCGGTTAAAGTTATTATTTTTTCACAATATCTCTTTAACCCCTTGCCAGACATTGATAATATTTCACATCAATGTTTGTCTAGGGATGATGCTTCATTACGCACACCCCCACATCCAAATTATCAAGGTCAAGGTCATTTATTTACTTGTAATGTTCACCGGTTTTGTAACAAAAATACGTTAGTTATTTTTTTTTCACAATATCTCTTTAACCCCTTGCCAGACTTTGATAATATTTCACATCAATGTTTGTCTAGGGATGATGCTTCATTACGCACCACCCCCACATCCAGATTCTCAAGGTCAAGGTCATTTATTTACTTGTAATGTTCACCGGTTTTGTAACAGAAATGCGTTAAAGTTATTGTTTTTTCACAATATCTCTTTAACCCCTTGCCAGACATTGATAATATTTCATAACAATGTTTGTCTAGGGATGATGCTTCATTACGCACACCCCCACATCCAGATTCTTAAGGTCAAGGTCATTTGTTTACTTGTAATGTTCACCGGTTTTGTAGCCCCGTGCAGGCACCGGGCGGGATCATCAACTGATCCTGAGAATAGTGCTGCTGTAGCCATTGCTTGTCGTAAAAGGCGACTAAACTGGCTTAACGATTGGGTTCATACTTTCCGGAACCCACTATACCGGATTTGGCCCTCATGTACATTTTTGGCTTTCTTGTTTGTGAGAGTTGAGTCAGGCTATGCCCCATATATAAAAGTAAGATTAGCGCTAATCCTATTACTTTTAGGGGATGGGATAAATGATGCTGGTGTGGCGAGGGCCTGGCACCAGATCAGGTTGTTCTAATTTCAGGACTGAATATATATTTTGATTGTAAATATTGAGTTCTGAAGTTGGGATTTACCCCCCTCGGACAGGTGGATACGGGACACGACCCCGTTGACCCGTCTGCGTGTAGACTCCCTGAGGCTTGTACCTCTTATGTCAGAAAAGCGGACGTTAAACCCTATTCACTCACAATATCTATTTAACCCCTTGCCACACTTTCATAATATTTCACATCATTGTTTGTCTAGGAATGATGCTTCATTACGCACACCCCCACATCCAAATTTTGAAGGTCAAGGTCATTTATTTACTTGTAATGTTCACCGGTTTTGTAACAGAAATGCGTTAAAGTTATTGTTTTTTCACAATATCTCTTTAACCCCTTGCCAGACATTGATAATATTTCATAACAATGTTTGTCTAGGGATGATGCTTCATTACGCACACCCCCACATCCAGATTCTTAAGGTCAAGGTCATTTATTTACTTGTAATGTTCACCGGTTTTGTAGCCCCGTGCAGGCACCGGGCGGGATCATCAACTGATCCTGAGAATAGTGCTGCTGTAGCCATTGCTTGTCGTAAAAGGCGACTAAACTGGCTTAACGATTGGGTTCATACTTTCCGGAACCCACTATACCGGATTTGGCCCTCATGTACATTTTTGGCTTTCTTGTTTGTGAGAGTTGAGTCAGGCTATGCCCCATATATAAAAGTAAGATTAGCGCTAATCCTATTACTTTTAGGGGATGGGATAAATGATGCTGGTGTGGCGAGGGCCTGGCACCAGATCAGGTTGTTCTAATTTCAGGACTGAATATATATTTTGATTGTAAATATTGAGTTCTGAAGTTGGGATTTACCCCCCTCGGACAGGTGGATACGGGACACGACCCCGTTGACCCGTCTGCGTGTAGACTCCCTGAGGCTTGTACCTCTATGTCAGAAAAGCGGACGTTAAACCCTATTCACTCACAATATCTATTTAACCCCTTGCCACACTTTCATAATATTTCACATCATTGTTTGTCTAGGAATGATGCTTCATTACGCACACCCCCACATCCAAATTTTGAAGGTCAAGGTCATTTATTTACTTGTAATGTTCACCGGTTTTGTAACAGAAATGCGTTAAAGTTATTGTTTTTTCACAATATCTCTTTAACCCCTCTCCAGACATTGATAATATTTCACATCAATGTTTGTCTAGGGATGATGCTTCATTATGCACACCCCCACATCCAAATTCTCAAGGTCAAGGTCATTTATTTACTTGTAATGTTCACCGGTTTTGTAACAGAAATGCGTTAAAGTTATTGTTTTTTCACAATATCTCTTTAACCCCTTGCCAGACATTGATAACATTTCATATCAATGTTTGTCTAGGGATGATGCTTCATTACGCACACCCCCACATCCAAAGTCTGAAGGTCAAGGTCATTTATTTATTTGTAATGTTCACCGGATTTGTAACAGAAATTCATTAAAGTTATTGTTTTTTCACAATATCTCTTTAACCCCTTTCCAGACATTGATAATATTTCACATCAATGTTTGTCTACGGATGATGCTTCATTATGCACACCCCCACATCCAAATTCTGAAGGTCAAGGTAATTTGTTTACTTGTAATGTTCACTGTCAAATGCCTCGGCAGGCGCGACACCGCTACCGTGGCAGAATTCTTGTTTTATTCTATGCCCAACCCGTGCGGCCGCTGTGCCCAATTTCAAGGTCCAGTTACTTTGATATTTACCTTAAAGATTGTATGAGAATTGGTGAACGTTTTTACGTATGCTATATCTCTGCAACCGCTTCACGGATTAACTTCAAACTTCACATGGGTAGTATGTGTACGGGTTAAGGCATTAACAGTTTTTGTTGCACCTGCTTATAGCCATTTTTTATGTCGAAAAGATTGTACAAGCTTCTTCATCATCATATAACATTAATATTTAAGCTTCAATATTTGGACACTTGACAAATGTACATGTAAGCATTTGGAACACACTCATTCTGCCGTTAACATGACCTTGACCTTTTTCGTGCCCATGATCATGTTACGGTCTTCCGGAATTATTGTTTAACCACCAGATACATGAGCCGCATGCTCTCTCCCGATTAATGATTTTCAACTGATGTGTCACACGTGTTTGTCAGAATGAGACGATGTGTTGCGTTCAATGCTCATATGCCTATGTCCAAGGTCAAGGTCACACATAGTTGTCAAGGGTAACACATGTGTATGATATTTTGTTTCCGACATATATCTTCTAAACCGATGAATGGATTTTCAAATGATTTTCCATAAATGTTTATATGATAAGCAGATGTGTCGCGTTCAATACCCATGTGTCTACATCCAAGGTCTAGGTCACACTTAACGGTCATAGATACAAGGTCAATGTCACACTTAGCTGTCAAAGGGAACACATGTGCATGAGATTTTGTTTCCGTCGTATATCTTCTAAACCGATGAATGGATTTTCAAATGATTTGCCACAACTGTTTGCCATGATAAGCTGACGTATCGCGTTCTATATACATGTGTCTACGTCCAAGGTCAAGGTCACATTCAGGGGTCAAAGATAAAAACGTGCAGGAGATTTCGTTTTTGCCGTAAATCTGCTAAACCGATTAATTGATTTTCCACTGATCCTCCACAAATGTTTGCCATGATGAGATGGTTGCATTCAATGCCCACGTGTCCATGCCCAAGGTCACACATAGCGGTCAAGGGTTAAAAATGCACATGGAATTTTGTTTCCGACGTAATCTTCTTTACTAATATTTGCCATAATGAGGCACTGTGTCACATTCAATACCCCATGTCTACGCCCAAGGTCAAGATTACACTTAGAGGTCAACGTTAAATAAACAATGTGCATGAATTATCGTTTCTGCCATACATCTTCTAAACCGTTGAATGGACTTTGAAATTATTTTATCCCGTCAACACAGTGCGTATTTGCCGTGAAACACGGTGCCGTGAAACATTTTTAGCTCGACTATTCGAAGAATAAGTAGAGCTTATGTTGTCACCCCGGCGTCGGCGTCACCGTCACGTCACGCCTTGGTTAAGGTTTTTAGTCAAGTTTGTATATGGAATACTACTGGCCCTACACCCACCATACTTGGACAACTTCATCTCCTAGTGATGTACATCAATAACCCCTGATCTATATTTGACCTTGACCTTCATTTACTCTTGAATTACTTGGTTAATTCCCCTTGGTTAAGGTTTTTAGTCAACCTTGGTTAAGGTTTTTAGTCAAGCTTGTATATGCAATACTACTGGCCCTACACCCACCATATTTTTGGACAACTTCATCTCCTAGTGATGCACATCAATAACCCCTCATCTATATTTGACCTTGACCTACATTTCCTCTTGAATTACTTACTTAATTCCCCTTGGTTAAGGTTTTTAATCAACCTTGGTTAAGGTTTTTTTTCAAGCTTGTACATTCAATACTATTGTGCATCCAGACACCATACTTCGACAACCTTTTCTCATAGGTATGTACATCAATAACCCCTGATCTATATTTGACCTTGACCTTGACCTACATTTCCTCTTCAATTACTTAATTCCTTTTGGTTAAGGTTTTTAGTCAACCTTCTATATGGAATACTACTGGCCCTACACCCACCATACTTGGACAACTTCATCTCCTAGTGATGTACATCAACAAGCCCTGATCTATATTTGACCTTCACCTACATTTCCTCTTGAATTACTTACTTAATTCCCCTTGGTTAAGGTTTTTAGTCAAGCTTGTAGATGGAATACTCCTGGCCCTACACCAACCATACTTGGACAACTTCATCTCCTAGTGATGTACATCAACAACCCCTGACATATATTTGACCTTGACCTACATTTAACCTTGAATTACTTACTTAATTCCCCTTGGTTAAGGTTTTTACTCGACCTTGGTTAAGCTTTTTACTCAAGCTTGTACATGGAATTCTATTGTGCATACAGACACCATACTTGGACAACCTGTTCTCATAGTGATGTACATCAATAACCCCTGATCTATATTTAACGTTGACCTACATTTCCTCTTGAATTACTTACTTAATTCCCCTTGGTTAAGGTTTTTAGTCAAGCTTGTAGATGGAATACTCCTGGCCCTACACCAACCATACTTGGACAACTTCATCTCCTAGTGATGTACATCAACAACCCCTGACATATATTTGACCTTGACCTACATTTAACCTTGAATTACTTACTTAATTCCCCTTGGTTAAGGTTTTTACTCGACCTTGGTTAAGCTTTTTACTCAAGCTTGTACATGGAATTCTATTGTGCATACAGACACCATACTTGGACAACCTGTTCTTTCATAGTGATGTACATCAATAACCCCTGATCTATATTTGACGTTGACCTACATTTCCTCTTGAATTACTTACTTAATTCTCTTTGGTTAAGGTTTTTAGTCAAGCTTGTAGATGGAATACTCATGGCCCCTACATCCAACCATACTTGGACAACTTCATATCCTAGTGATGTACATCAACAACCCCTGACCTATATTTGACCTTGACCTACATTTAACCTTAAATTACTTACTTAATTCCCCTTGGTTAAGGTTTTTACTCCACCTTGGTTAAGGTTTTTAGTCAAGCTTGTAGATGGAATACTATTGTGCATACAGACACCATACTTGGATAACTTTTTCTCATAGGGATGTACATCAATAACCCCTGACCTTTATTTTACCTTCACCTACATTTAACCTTGAATTACTTGCTTAATGTTTATAGTCAAGCTTGTATATGGAATACTTCTGAGCCTACATCAACCATACTTGGACAACTTCATCTCCTAGTGATGTACATCAATAATCCCTGACCTATATTTGACCTTGGCCTACTTTTATCCTTGGATTACTTAGTTATCTCCCCTTGGTTACGGTTTTTACTCAAGCTTGTATATGGAATACTCCTGGGCCTACAGCAACCATACTTGGAAAACTTTATCTCCTAGTGATGTACGGTACATCAATAACCCCTGACCTATATCTGACATGGACCTACATTTAACCTTGAATTACTTACTTAATTTCCCTTGGTTAATGTTTTTAGTCAACCTTGGTTAAGGTTTTTATGCAGGCCGCAGCCACCTTCTTTGTCAAGCTATGTGTACATCGACAACCCTCGTAGTCGAGCTATGCTGTTCTCCTACAGCTCTTGTTGATATCCTGTCAATACGACCTAACCACTGCGTATGAATATGTGCGGTTAACATACTAGTAGATTCTCCGATTTTGAGGATGCGTTTGGGTTTTTTTTTTTTGCATTTTAAAGCTATTTGTAGGTTTTGACGGGATAAATATAATAGTAGGTTACTTCCGTTAATGGGAAAGAATATCTGGCGCGGCACGGAAACGGGATGGGCGAGGCAGAGCCTCGCCCATCCCGTTCCCTAAGCCTTGCCAGATATTTTTTTCAAATTCACGGCACTAACCTACTATTCTCTATTTCCACCACAAATGTTTGCCATAATGAAACTGTGTGTAGCGTTCAATACCAACGTACCCAGATCAAGGTCCGCTTAGAGGTCATACGTAAAAAATGAGCATGACATTTTTTGATTCCGGCGTATAAACCGATGATTGAATTTTCACGTTCACATACCCAGGTCTAAGGTCAAGGTCACACTTTGACTTCGAGGTCAAAGGTAAATAATTGGCATGAAATTTCGACCCCGACTTGTAAATCTCATTCTGATATTAAACCTGTTGATGTGTTAAAGCGATGATTGTAGGGGTATTAAGATTGTAAAGTATTAAGATTGTAGGGGTATTACCGGTATTAAGATTGTAGGGGTATTAAGATCGCTCCTGTGATACCCAGAGTATCAATATAGGAATGAATGGCCGTTTTGTGGAATTTATCGGGGTATAAACTTGGAGAAGTCACGGGAATACTAGACGAAGGCCGGAAGGCCTTGTCCAGTATTCCCGCAACTTTTCCAAGTTTATATCCCCGATAAATTCCACAAAAAAGGCCATTCATTCCTTATAATTGCAGCATTTGAAATAAATGCATAAAGAAAATGTGTTTATTTTCCGTTTTCTTAAGCATTATTTTAACTGGGAGTTTACTGGGATATAAATTTTGGACAGAGACTTGCTACGGGCTAATCAAATGTTAGGGAATTGTGTAAATATTTTTGTGCTGGAATTATAAAGCAATAAAACATTTGTGGTACCTTTATCATGCTGCAGAAAACAATAAACAGAGCACAGATATAGCATATTTTTCTTATTTTCCATGAAAACACATTTTGGTATTTCATTAGAATTATCTCCAAGGAGACAATTCTAATGAAATGCCAAGACATATTTTCATTTCGAAGCAAACCATTTCAAATACCCAATTGCTTCAGAAATGATGGAGTGACAATACTCAATTACAAATTCCTTATCTGGACGTACATTCCAAAAACTGCTGACAGCAAGGCCAAGATCACCCGAATGACACTATGTGGATATCCAGTAATGTGAGGAAGCTATTAATAAAGTTGTAAAGACGTACGTCCAAAATTATTGACATGAAGGTCAAGGCGAAACGAAACGCATCAATACCGATTCCGTAGTGGACAATTTTTCGAAAAACTGAAAAACGAAGTAACTAAACTAATCCGAAAATGCAAGTCTGAATATCGTAAGTGTGACGTCTGAACACCACATGCATTCATTTTATTATACACATTTTTTTGGTTCAAACAATGTTACCATATTTCACCAATTTGTTCCTTAGCCATATTACACATGTAGTAGAGGAATAACTGTAACTACCCGCATAAATACATTCACCTTGTACTGAATGGGATTTGCTTTGGCATTTTCCGATTGCTTGCATTTTTGTGCACAATGGTGCATACGTGTAAGAGGTCTCTATAGAGGGCCTCTATGCTCATACCATATCCGTACATATATCGTATATACGGTATACTTGTATAATATTTGTATAGTATTTTTGTATAATGTAAACGAACGATATAATACGATACAAACGTACCAATTGTATACGAGTATACGATAAACTCATTAATATACCAATAGTATACGTATCCGATATGTATACGATATTTAGATATATATAGGTAACCAGCACAAAGGCGCTACTGTACGGTACATTGGTGTGTGATAAGTGCAGTTTTTATGCCCCCACTTTGGGGGTGGGGTACGTTTGTAGTTGTCTGTCCGTCTGTGCACCCTTGCTATGCGTTCGTCGGTGCATTCAAATGTTGCGCATATTGCACAAATTTTATGTTCCGTGTATCTCCAAAAGTATTTGAACAATATACATGTACATGTACTTTACAGAAATGTTAATTACCATGTGCAGTTGTACACCTGTGGTTTTTGTCTCGCCTGCGAAGCGGAAAGCGAGACATAGGTTTTGCTTTTCCGGAGTCGGCGTCGTCGGCAGCGGCGGCGGTGTCATCATTTAATCTTAAGTTTTCGTGTTACGGTCATTGTTCAATGTTAAGTTTTCATGTTACGGTCATTACTTCAACACCTTATCAGCTACAGTCATCAAACTTAATACATACCTTTACTATGATACATGTATGTAGATGAATATAGGACTATTAAAAAAAATTAAAAAAGGTCAAACACTATTTCTTTCTATGCTACAAACTGAACATTAATGCATGAAGACCCTTTTTCTCGTGCGCTCTGTACACCTTACCTGTAGAGAGAACAATAGCCTTCTCCAGTTGAACACTTGTGCATGTGCAAGCATGTGCAAATGTCCAGACTGACCACTAACTGTCCAGCTAAATTATTACAGGTACCGTAATTTATACAGGTAAATTATTATACCTGGGTATTACATTTCCGTAAACTGTGTTGACAATATTGTGGCAATATGTGGACCTGTGCAGATATGATATGTAGATAAATATAGGACTATTATAAAAATTCTGGGCTCCAGTAGCGAGCATTATTTTTGTTAATTTTTAAACTCGTTTTTTTTTTAAACTTTTTTTCCATTTTTTTTTCTTCAAATTCTTTTTCAATTTTTGTCTAGTAGCATAAGGTCGTAAAGTGATAAATACCGACTATTATCATATAATAAAACAATTATTGACTAGTGAGCCATAGAATATAATCTGATATTCTAGCCATAGAATATAATCTGATATTCTATGGCTCACTAGTCAATAATTGTATAATATGGGCCAGTGAAAATTGCTTTCTGGCCCAGGCTCGAGGTCAAGGCGGCAGGACAAGGCAAGACATTTGTTTCTGCGGAATTATTGTCTTTTTTATTTTCGCAATGGCTCTTGACTTAGTCAATTTGCATATCTCCATAGTATGTAAAGTTGTGCACTTGAGGTTTGCGCTGGTTCCGAATACAACCATACAAGAGTTATATGGCCCGTGATGTTGCGTGCATCCGTGTCTTATGAACACGTTTCTAGTTCTGTTTGTTTTTGTTTCAGATCCAGAAGCATCTCGGCACTTTCTGTCGTGTATTTCGGCAACGTAGTCGCGTATTGGACAAGACAGTGGCATATTCGGCAACACAGTGGCGTCTTGTACAAGGCAGTGGCATATTGGGCAACGCAGTGGCACATTGGGCAACACAGTGGCGTATTGGGCAAGGCAGTGGCGTATTTGGCAACATAGTGTCGTGTTGGGCAATGCATTGGCGTATGGGCGAGGCAGTGGCGTATTGGGCAACATAATGGTGTATTAGCAACACAGTGGCATATGGGCAGGACAGTGGCATATTTGGCACGTGTATATTACTGTGCTTGTCAACTAAAGCCGGTTCTAGGACATGTACCCGAGTATTACATCGCAACTAACAGGTACATTGGCATACTAGTGTACATGTACATTTTACGATAATAAATTGTGAATTTGACACGCCTGTCCATCGAGAACGGGATATCAACGGATTTTAATCATGACATCGCGTGTTAAAAATGTTGATGAGAGTCGCAAACAACTTCAGTGCAGTTTCTGTGATAGGCGATGTTTTACTCTGGCGGCCATGTCGGGCCACATGCGGATGTTACACAGAAAACCTTACAGCTGTGACATGTGCTTTGCCTGGTTTTCTAATGATGACGACCGGCAGGAGCACACTCAACTCTTTCATCGTCATCCGGTCAGTACTACAGGATGTAGCAGTAACAATAATGGTGCCTCTCAGTCTGTAGATGCAGTAAGTAGCCATAGCAGTATTATTGTTTTGTCTAATGTGTCATTGGATAGTGATTTTGATGACGATTCTAGCTCACTTTCAAACATTTCCAGCTTTACATATTCTGACACCGATCCAGTGTTAAATAGTGCAGAAGCTGGGGAGTTCGACATCACAACTACTGTAGGCGAGGGTATTGATAACAGACCCGTGCTAAACGTTTCACAACCCACCGAGGTTGTTCAACCGCCATGCACGATAACTATGTCCGATGATGATGCCGATAACCAGGATGAATTCTCCTGCGGGTACTGTAAGAGCATATTCACCTCTGCATTGGAATTGGTGACACATATGTCACTGCCGCATATAGTCAGTACCCTAGTTACAAGGTCGTGTAACGGAATTGATAAAACAGCGCAAATTCATTTCCTCTGTCAAATATGTGGCCATGATTTCAATGGCTCAACAAATTATGAACAACACGCAAAGGAGAGACATGCAACCAATGATATGATAAATATTATTGAAAATCAACAAGCACACAACAGTGAATCACATGCAGTTGATCGTTCGGGGAAAGAACATTCAGCTATATCTGTTGCTGATAATGAAGCAAATTTAGACAAAAATGCTGTCTTTGAATATTACACGAGCAAAAGATTGTCTACTAATTATGATGAAACAAGGCTTATGTCTCCAGATGTGAATAGCGTGTATACAATTCAACTAGAAAACTCTATTCCGAGGCAAGTATCATTAGAATCGGATCCACGAAAGCGACAGTTATGTATTGGCACTGACACACATAACGGAGGACGTTCTCAATGTAAAGCTAAGAGAGTTGAATCGTGCAGAAGTGACGATAAACGTCGAGTTTCTCAAAATGATGATTCTCTGATAAACCATGCCACTCAAAGGTATGATCATATAATAGATGTAACGACTCCCCATGTTGATAGAAATTGTTCAGATATCTTGGAGAATGGCAAATGTTTGGATACGGTTTGTGGAATATGTAAGGATATTATGTCGTGCAAACAAGCTCTCTATACGCACATGAACGTCGTCCATGGGATAGTTATGTCTGAACATACATATTGCTCATTGTGCGGATGTCACTTGGAATCTCAAAACGATCTCGCAGAGCACATGTCAGTTATTCATAAAACATCCGACACAAACGATGAACGTATTGCGTCAATTAGTTGCAAAATAAACAGAGATGAACGAAATGCACCATATAGTACCGTTTCAGACGATTACAACATGTTGTCAGTAGATGAAATTCAGGTAAATAAAACTATAAAAGCAGGTAGTAAACACACCACAACACTGCATAGAAACGGTCGGCCAATTAATAGTGCGATCAATAAAAACAGAAAACGAACAAATATTCAAAATATGAATTTCCAGTACTGTAAACAGTATCTTAATAGGAACCATATCGATACAAAGGTAACACCATATGGCGATCGTCTAAATGAAAACGAAAGCACTGTAAATTATAATCATAGAGACCAAGACAAACATTTAATGTTAAATCTCGAACACGTTAGTGATAGAAATGAATTTGTTAGGAGCATGACATCTGCAAATGAAAACGACAAATCATGCATGGAAGATACCTCTACAAATGATGTTATCATGGATGAGAATGTCGTGGATACGGATTCTAATAACAAAAATGCACCACACTTCATGAGTTGCCCCATATGTGGTTGGCGTTTTGACGTCATCCGCGATCTTGTCTACCACATAGCTGTTCACAAAAGACATGATGAACATAAACCCACATACACAAGAGGTGGTGATCGAGAAATAATTACAGAATTTCCTTCATCATTCTCTGAGAACAGCAACAGTGACATTATCTGTAATAATGATCAGCCTGTAGTCCTAGATTTAAGTCCTCGAGGCATAGGAGACGATACCGGTGGACACATCGGTACCGATGATGACGTTATAGTAATTGAGGACGTCGTAAATTCTAAAAAGTCTACTTGCTTAGATCCGGACAGCAGTGAGATTGGTCAGGTAAACATAATCAACCGAGACAAATGCCACAGGTCTGATACAAAAGGTTGGGATTCAGTTGCTAATATTGACAAAATTACGTTCATGAAAACATCGGGGATAGAAACCCATAGAACATATAAGCATGCTGCTGAGATGAATAACGAAAACAACCCTACCATAATAAATAATGTGAGTTCACGCTGTTACACATGTTCCGTGTGTGGAAGTTCCTTCACTTCTGACGAAGGACTCGATGAACATCTTGCTACGCATAGACGGTGTAACTTTGGACTAATTCATCCAAAAATACTAGCTGCATTTAAAATGAGACATATATATGGAACAGAAACTGAAAATAATAATGATATTGCACTCATAACTCACAACGAGCCAATAGATCCACATGTGAACGATACAAACGGAAAGGAAGGCGTAGTAAGTGCAGATAATTGCGGAGTCTCTGGTGATGTTACGATGAGACCGGTTCTTTCACAAGTATCTTTAAACCTGCAGGAGTTGGATATTAAAGTCGTATCTGGCTCTAAAACAGTTAACAGCGTCGCAACACGGGTCAACAATGACATCTACGATGACATGTCACCTGTTACATGCATGCGGAAGCGCATGTACGATGGTGAAGATCCTGAAAAATCTGATAACGTTGACGATTTGAAAACATGCAGCCTGTGCGGATTTGCATTTAATCCCGATAACTTTATAGCCCATCCTCCCGTTAGCAGTAGGTATCTAGTCTTACAACATTTAACACAGAATCACAACGTATCGATTAAATTGACATTTCCATGCAGGCTATGCGGAGCTTATTTGTCCACCTATCCAGAATTCGAACAGCATATTCATAAACACGAGGAATATTTCTGGCATTTACGAAGTCCTGTTCTTTGTTTTTCTTCTGCATTTTATTGCGAAATGTGTTTGTTTGACTGTTTTACTATCGCCAAACTGACTAGACACATTAAAACGCACAACAATCATAAACTGTCTGCTGCAGCCATCATTGAAAAGGTGGACAGCAATCACGAATCAGAAATTACTGGTACAAGTGCTAAAAACATGGCCACAGATGGGCCTATGCAATCATCTGTGATGGATAAACTACGATTGACACTGTCCACGACTAGTGAACTCGCACATGAACTTATAACTACTTGTGACATTTGTGAATCAACCATTCCGTCTCGTGTATCGATGGTAAACCACCTTTTGGTAGCACATAATGTGAATATTATTACATATCATACGTGTAATATCTGTGACAAAGTCATAAATTTACATTCATCATTTACCAGCCATTGCCGACAACATGAAATTGAAGCAAAGGCAAAGTTGCGATTTAGTGCCCCGAATCAGTTATTTAGATGTGCAACATGTTCGGTGCTCTTCCGTGATGTTTTGGAGCTTTTATCGCACATGCAACATGGACATAACACTACAGACCCGAGACCTCGTAAACGCAGAGCTAATGAAGTCGACTGGATTCATTGTAAGGAATGCAACAAGACCATACGGTCGACAGAATTTTCAAGACATGCTAACTGTCGTGTCTTTGGTACAAACTACGCTCGTGATAGTGCACCACCTCTGACAATAACGAGTCGTCAGAGTACACATGCTAAAAATAATAGCTTGAATGAAGGAACTTTGATTTCTCACACTAAAGTGACATCGGCTTGCATTAAACACTCTGACTGCAGTGCTGGTGATCCAAATAACACCACGGAGACACGGAATGGATTTTATCAACCTATCGATGAAGTAGCGAATTATATAGATGGACAAAAAGAAACTCAATTAAAAGATTTGTATCAAGACCCAGTTGCAATGAAAGAAGTGAATAGTAGGAGAGAAATTCACAAACAAGATACAACAGGAGTGGTTAAGCAGATCGTCACTGAAAGTACTAACTGTGATTCTATGATAAACACGCCGAAGTTATTAAATAATATTGTCAATGATACTAATAGGAACATTCTTGAAAATAGTATTAATGAAACTGGTAACGAAAGTCGGGTAATTGACTATATTAAAACCAAAGAACGTTTGTTTGAAGTCTCTGTGAATGATATTGATGATGATATTCTTGTAATTAGTGATGACGAAATGTCTGAGATTCGAAATTCAGATCGCATCCGCACAAATCACGAAGTCAGTGTTGTGGACGGTGGTTTAAATGTTGACACGCCGCATCAGTCGTGCATCAATCGTGAATCACGTGTGATGAATAATGATACAGAACTCGCAATTGTAGAAGAGAGAGGCAGTTCCAGTGGTGCACCCATATGTATTGAAGACGACGTCAGCGGTATTGACGCACATGTCACTAGCATGTTTGAAAGTGCAAAACATGATACTGGTCCAGGTTTAATTAAAAGTAAAGCATGTGATTGCGGCCATGAATCGCTGAAATTGATTAACAACAGTGAAACGGTTTCATTAAAAGGGAAGCCTGTTATTAAACACACAATTGACTGTCTTGTCGAAAATCGACACACAAGTACAGGACGAACTAAGAGTGAACAAAAGGTTGCAGATTTAATACAAAATTACCTGATTGGACGTTTTCAACTGAAGTGCAAGCCAAGTGATCTGTAGCCGATTTCATCAAAATTGCAAAGTATACTTTTCTAGCAAAGTATACTTTGAGGGAGAAATTTTAAATTTTAGGATAAATTTATTAATTTTTATTATACTGAATTTATTACATTATCACAGCCATTTGGCTGTGATAATGTAATAATTTCAGTAAAATAATTCTGCATACTTTTAATCATCAAATAATTGCAATTGTTACTTTTATATGAAATAATGCATTTCAGGAAAAATAAATGATTACTCCCTCAAAGTATACTTTGCTAGAAAAGTATACTTTGCAATGTTGGTGAAATTGGCTAATGGAGTTTACTGTTAAAGAACAATTCCACGAGCACACAAGAATACACCATAGTGACAATTAGAGATATGAGTGATATATTATGTTCATAAATGTTCACGATTACGACACCAAGGTTGATGGTTATTATGATTCAAATGTTATGCTTCAGACTTGTCATTAACCCTTACTACGCTGAATTAAATTTTATCGTCTGCTGGAAATGTTTTATTTTCAATATTTCTCGATAAAAACCTGTTTTGGCAGACGATTCTCATGTGCTGCCAAAACAGGTTCTTTGCTATGAATTAAGGCAAAAATGAAAAACAACAGACGACAATTTTCGTCTCCCGCGTAGTGAGGGTTAATGACCCTTTGGGACATTTTGATGGTCATTGGAATCCAGGTTTGAATTTGGATACCACCGGATAATTTCGCTGTGTAAATCATATTGAAATTGTTCTTCTTACTTAAACTTTTATCATGATCGGCAATTTGGACCTTCAATTCCGCAGCCTATATAAACACATGAGTTTTTACCTTTTACATTTGTATCAACAAAATAGTTTAGCAGCACTTTAGAATTTTAGAATCATTGAAATAATTCTAAAGTGCTTCCTAACTATGTTTTTATTGAGAAAGAAGACAGGATATGAAACAACAGCAGACAACTACTTTGTGTCCAGCAGTCTACACCCCCAGTGGGCGGTTGTTTAGGAGAATGTGAAGGATAAATTATGAACCTGTTTTTGGCATGGTTGTCTGTCCGTATTTCTGTCCGTCCGTCCGTCACAAAATTTGTGTCACGCGTTTCTCCAAAAGTATTGAGTTAGTAGTCGCGAAGTTTTACAGGAATATTTTCCATCATGTGAACCAGGGGCCCGTTTCACTAAACTTCGTACGACTAAAATGTTTCGTAAGTGAAAATATAGGATCGTCTGGAAATTGCAATTGATGGATTTACATTTATTGAGCATAGGCTGCATATGCAGCCTATGCTCAATAAATGCAAATCCAATAATTGTTTACAAGAAAACATTGTTAATGTGAAATTACAGACTATCATAATTTTGCACTTACGAACCTGGGGTTTTAGATGCGGATTCATCCAGTATTCGCAGTTATGGCTCTTGACTTAGTGAAAAGTGGCGATTTTCAAATTGTGTCGCACATAACTGAAAAACTATTTGAGCTACAGTCCTGAAACCTTATAGGAATGTTTATCAGCATGTGAAGTTGTGCACCAGGGGCCCGTTTCACTAAACTTTGTACGACTAAAATGTTCATAAGTGCAAATTTAGGATCGTCTGGAAATTGCAATTGATGGATTTACATTTATTGAGCATAGGCTGCATATGCTCAATAAATGCAAATCCAATAATTGTTTACAAGAAAACATTGTTAATGTGAAATTTACAGACTATCATAATTTTGCACTTACAAACATTTTAGTCATACAAAGTTTAGTGAAACGGCCCCCTGGGGTTTTAGATGCGGATTCATTCAGTATTCGCGGAGTTATGGCCCTTGACTTAGTGAAAGGTGGCGATTTTCAACTTGTGCCGCACATAACTGAAAAACTATTTGAGCTGCAGTCATGAAACCTTATCGGAATAGTTTGTCATCATGTGAAGTTGTGCACCTGGGGTTTTAGATGCGGATTCATCGAGTATTCGCAGAGTTATGGCTCTTGACTTAGTGAAAAGTGGCGATTTTCAAATTGTGTCGCACAGAACTGAAAAACTATTTGAGCTACAGTCAGGAATGTTTATCAGCATGTGAAGTTGTGCATCGTTATGGCCATTGACTTAGTGAAAATTGCTGATTTTTATCTGTGTCTCCGATAACTCGAAAAGTATTCGAGTTACAGGCATGAAACTATATATGTATGTATATGAATGTTAACCAGCATGTGACCTGTGCACCTGTGGTGGTTTTGTTTGCAGAATCATCCAATAAGGATGGAGTTATGGGCCGTTACTTAGTGAAAATTGCTGATTTTTAACACGTGTCGCTGGTAACTCAAAAAAGTATTTGAGTTACAGGCATGAAACGTTATAGGAATGTTAATCAGCATGTGTAGTTTCGCACTTGGAATTTTGTTTGCGGAATCATCCAGTAAGGATGGAGTTATGAGCATTGACTTAGATAAAATTGGCAAAGATAAAATTGGCATATCACATTTCATTTCAACACAAATTTGTGTCGCACGTATTTCCAAAAGTGTTTGTCACTATACGAAGTTGTGCACCTGGTTTTTTTTATGCGGATTCATCGAGTATTGGCAGAGTTATGGCCCTTGACAAGTGAAAATTGCATATGTTGTCTCTTTTTATTAGCTCACCTGAGCGAAGCTCATGTGAGCTATTGTTACCGCAATGTGTCCGTTGTCCGTCGTCGTCCGTGAACATTTTCAAACGTCTTCTCGTCGGTAACCATTGGGCCTATAGTCACCAAACTTCATGGTCATGGTCCTTAGGTAGGGGGATTACACAATTGTTAAATTGACGTCGTTACGTAATCCAAGATGGCCGCCGTCTAAAAATAGCACAAATTCTTCAAAAATCTTCTTCTCAAGAACCGCCAACCGGATTTCGACACAACTTGGTAGGAAAGATTGATGTACATTGCTCTTTCAAAGTTGTTAAAATGGTGACCCTGGGTTCAAAAATGGGCATGGCCCGTGGGGTCAAATTGGGGTCAAATTTTATTTATGACCGAATATGGTCATGTTATATATCACATCGAAGGTATCAATGAGGTGATCACTCTGGTACATTTTTTGTTGAAATCGGATTGTTATGTCATCCAAGATGGCCGCCAAAATGTCAAAAGGTCGTTCTTTTATTAGAGATTTCAAAATTCTTCTTCACATGAACTGCTTGGCCCATGGTAGCCAAACTTAAAAGTTATGGTCCATGGGTGAAGCCTTTTCAGATTTGTTAAAATGGAGGTCATTGCTAATCCAAGATGGCTGCCGTCTAAAAATAGCATAAATTCTTAAAAAACTTTTTTCTCATGAACCGCTGGCCGTATTTCGACGAAACTTGGTAGGAATGATCGATTTACAATGCTCTTTCAAAGTAGTGAAAATGGTGACACCGGGGTCAAAAATAGGCATGGCCCATGGGGTCAAATTGTAGTCAAATTTTATTTTTGACCGAATATGTTCATGCCATATATCAAATTGAAGGTATCGATGAGGCGATTGCTCTGGTGCAATATTTGTCGGAATCGGATGATTATGTCATCCATGATGGCCACCAATAGGTCCATTTATTCAAGATTTTGAACGTCTTTTTCTCAGGAACCACATGGCCGATGCTGGCCAAACTTCATAGGAAGTTAAGATCCTTGGGTGAAGCATTTTCAGATTTGGTAAAATGAGAGTCATCGCTTAATCCAAGATGACCGCCATCTAAAAATAGCACAATTTTTTTAAAACACATGAACTCAATGTCACATTCTCCTCTCGTGTTCATGGAGTTAGGTGAGCGAATTAGGGCCATCATGGCCCTCTTGTTTTATCTCTTTTTATGCTCCCCGAAAAATATTTCAGGGGAGAATATAGTTCATTCATTGTATACCCTCCATGTTGCCCTGGGGCCCGTTCATTGTATACCCTCCATGTTGCCCTGGGCCTCATTGTATACCCTATCCATGTTGCCCTGGGCCCGTTTCACCAAGCTTCGTACGACTTAAAATGTTCGTAGGTGCAAATTTCACATTAACAATGATTTCTTGTAAACAATTATTGGATTTACATTTATATGCAGCCTATGCTCAATAAATGTAAATCCATCAATTGAAATTTCCAGACGATCCTAAATTTGCACTTACCGAACATTTTAGTCGTACATGTACAAAGTTTAGTGAAACGGGCCCCAGCAGCCCAAGGTCAAGTGACTTTGATTATTTTTTTAAAGATTACGTGAAACTTCATATACACATTTATCACCATGTATTGTGATTAATAAGCATACTACACCAATACCCAGGGTCAATGACTTTGAATTTCAATCCAGGCGTCATCGGGGAGCATTTGTCGGATTTATCGACCATCTAGTTTTTGTCAAGCCCGCTTGTGGAAAGTGAGACATAGTGATCACAATGACGTCCGGGTGTCCGTGCGTGTGTGCGTGCGTGCGTCAGAAATCTGCGTTAAAGTTTTTAAATACCTTATATCTTTGCAGTCCTAAGTCACATTGACTTGAAACTTCATATACTTATTAGTCATCATCCATATATTCATGCTGTATCCCACTCATGCGGCCCCTGTGCCCAAGGTCAAATGGCTTAGAAGTTTGCGTTCCGAAATCTGCGTTAAAGTTTTTAAATACCTTATATCTCTGCAGTCCTAAGTCACATTGATTTGAAACTTTATATGCTTATTAGTCATCATCTATATATTCATTCTGTGTCCCACTCATGCGGCCCCTGTGCCCCTATGTCAAGGTCAAATGACTTAGAAGTTTGCGTTATAGTTTCTGTCAAAATTTGCGTTAAAGTTTTCACATACCTATCTCTTTAACCGTATGTCAGATTTGCTTGAAACTTTGTATGCTTATTGGGCATCAAACTTCAAATAAATACACTCTGAGACCATCAAATGCCTCGGCGGGCACGACATGCGGGCCGCGGCCATCCTCATATAGTTAACTTACGCAGAAAAAACAAGGTAGCTACATATATACTGTTGTTGCCTTAAATTCTAATTTTCCAAGTCCTGATAACACGCAGGACTTTTTTCGTGGCCTAGGTGTCGCATATGCGGCGATCTGGCATTTAAAGATTTTGTGGGGGAGGGCCCCCAGACCTCTCCGACTTTACGATTTCGCGCTCGCGGAGGTCGCTATGCCGAATTCTAATTACAGACCCCCCCCCCCCCACCCCCCCCCCCCCCCCCCCCCCCTGCAATTATTTCTGTATCCGCCCCTGATCATACATTAAGGACTTAGGTCATAGAAAGATACACTTGCCTTCAATGATATTTGTTTCATAAGAGTGATGCCATATATGAATATAAGATTATGTGAATATTCTCGTGTTACTATATGCTACATTGAGTTGCCATCTCCGCCATCTTTGTACAAGCTATCTATACAGTTTCACCACTTCGAGCGTTTGACACTACAGAAAATAATACGACAGTGAAAGAAATACTATTTGGTGCAATACATCATAGACCGATGTGAATAGCTACAATATATCATATGTTCTACTTCGCATTTTGCGTTCTTTGTCAAACGACAGAACATGTGAAACTGGCTAATGGCTGGAACACACAAAGATGGCCAACTTGGCTACTCCATGTGCCGTAACAAGGCAGTGTTCACATATATGTTATACATATATTCCATCACATTTACGAAGCAATTATCTTTGAATCATACGATGATCAGGTATAGAACGGGTCCTTAAGGTATTACAGCGTTTGTGGTTATTATACATGTATACAAGTGCATGTAAAATGCTGAAAATATCTTTAATACAGTTCTTGAAGAGTTTCAAGCAGGTGTGTCTTTGTGTGTTATCTGCAGCAAAGCGGTGGTCAGTAGTAACCATGAGTTGGTAAAAGGGATTACATCACTACTCCCATGGTTGTCCATAGATATATGACGCAATAGGCCTACAACATAGTTCAATTTATCCTGAAATTTCCTGGAGTTGATGTTTACTATATCGGCAGCTGACATTCAAATTAACTGAAAAACACACGATTATGACCAGTGACAAGTTGCATCTGAATTCATATAACATCGACTGACATAGCTCGACTGTTTCTGTGCATCTTCGGAAGTACCATCTGAGATGCTTTAATAACCATATATAAAGTTTGAGAGTACATTGTATCTTGCACCACAGAATCCAATACAGTCAGTGAAATTGTTTGTTTGAAGTTTGGTGTTCAAAACTAGATCATGGCAATGCAGTACCATCTGAGATGCTTTAATAACCATATATAAAGTTTGAGAGTACATTGTATCTTGCACCACAGAATCCAATACAGTCAGTGAAATTGTTTGTTTGAAGTTTGGTGTTCAAAACTAGATCATGGCAATGCAGTACCATCTGAGATGCTTTAATAACCATATATAAAGTTTGAGAGTACATTGTATCTTGCACCACAGAATCCAATACAGTCAGTGAAATTGTTTGTTTGAAGTTTGTGTTCAAAACTAGAATCATGGCAATGCAGTACCATCTGAGATTGCTTTAATAACCATATATAAAGTTTGAGTAGTACATTGTATCTTGCACCACAGAATCCAATACAGTCAGTGAAATTGTTTATTTGAAGTTTGGTGTTCAAAACTAGATCATGGCAATGCTGATGGCATATTCATTCCTCTTCCCAAGTCCCACATACATGACGTAGTACTGAATGCAGATCCAGCCAATCTCTGGTAGGGATATTAAATATTCTCATATGGTTTCCTGAAAAATATAAATTAAACAATATGATACGACTAGTGGTAGTTGAATAAAAATTATATTTAAAGAGAACAATTTGAATAAAGTAGACCTTATCAAATCCAGTGATTTCTTAGTACAGATATTAAAAGATATGCAGTGGTAAAATGAAAGAAATGCTGTTCTTACATAAGTAAACAACCCATTTGCAAAAATAAACTAGACAAAATGTCGATTGCAATGTACCCATTTTTCAAATTTCAAAGTCTGAAATGGGTAGATAATCCTTGAGCCGGAAATCAAATGAAAAATCACTTTGCGATGTACAAAGCATAACTTGCATTGTAAGTAAGCCACCTACCGAATCTCAAGTCTCCATCTATCATAGGTGCCAATAGTACGGACAGTGGCGTAGCCAGGCATACGCACGTACGCTTATTTTTCGAAATATGCAATAAAATATTGGGGGTGGTGGGGGTGGTGGGGGGGGGGGGTGGGGGGTTGCTATTGAGTCTGGAACAGAACGCATTTTGTATCAAACGTACATGTCGATTCGATTACAAACAAATGGTGCCGTAAATAATGCAGGAAAACGCGTTAGATAGGACCCCCCTAGCACTCTCCCTCACTTCGCTAGGTCGACGAGTGAACCATGCTCACCCAATGTTCTACCATTTGATATGTGTGCATATCAGAAATTTGTCCCTGGCTACGCCCCTGACGGAGCACGAACATTCCACTCGTCCGCTCGACATAACGAGTGTAAATGCCTGCAGGACGAGTGGAAATTTCAATTTTTGTAATGTAGATTTCTTAATTTTGTCATTCCGGTCAAAGTAAGGACGAGTAAATATTTCTAGAATTTTCGTGCCCTGTAGTAACTCTTGCAATCTACTCCTGTACCGCCCATCTACGGATGGTAGGGTAGTAAGTTGCAGGAGTTTCTGTTCGTTCCCACCAGGAATCACGATTTGCCTGGTTTGGCCCTCAGGTACGTTTTTATCTTTGGCTCTTTAGTTACCTGGGAGTTGAATTGGGTTATTGCCCATTATAAAAGTAGTAAGATTATTACTGATCCTACTGCTTTTGGGAGGGGCCAAATGATTCTGGTGTGGCGAGGACCTGGCATCAGATCAGGATTATTCTGATTTCAGGGCTGAATATATAGTTTTGTTATTGTAAACATTCAGTTCTGATTTTGGGATCCCCCCCCCCCCTTTGTACATTTACTTGAACATGTACATGTACTACTTGTACAGGTAATATATGGGATTTAGTACTAAACCCATTGACCCGGCCTTAAATGACCTTAGCTTTTGATAGGCCGCTAAACCCCAACAAACAAGCAAACAAAACCTCTGACAAGAAAACATGACGGACGGACATACATGTACGGACGGGAGACGTATATACGGACGGACACTTGTGACAAACAGAATATACCAATTGTTCTACAAAAAAAGTGGGTACAAATTAGTTTCGAGAAGTTACTCTGCAGAATACTCTGCGTACAGACGATACAGGAGTATTCTAGAGTTACTTCTTGGTACAGATATGTGTCACGGTACGTAACTCACTATGGGAAGAAGATGTGTATTCGTGTCCGGATAGCTCACTTGGTTAGAGCGATGGTACGGTAAACCAGATGCCCCTGGTTCCAGCTCCGGGCCAGTGCACATTTTTCTCGACCTGTGACATAGGCATTGAATAACAATCTACTATAGTCATTAAATAGACAAAATCTTTTAAATGTATTAATTAATAATTTACATCAATATTGGGCTAGTTGCGGGAAGAAACTGCAGAATACATGTACTCCCTATTGTCCGTACCCAGCGCTTCCATAGATTTCCCCTGCAGAATAGTGAATCAGTAGCCGATTTCATCAACATTGCAAAGTATACTTTTCTAGCAAAGTATACTTTGAGGGAGAAATTTTTAATTTTAGGATAAATTTATTAATTTGTATTATACTGAGTTTATTACATTATCACAGCCAAGGATAATGTAATAAATTCAGTATAATAATTCTGCATACATGTACTTTTAATCATCAAATATATGCAGTCGTTAGTTCTATATGAAATAATGCATTTCAGGAAAAATAAATGATATATTACTCCCTCAAAGTATACTTTGCTAGATAAGTATACTTTGCAATTTTGATTAAATCGACTACATATCTGATTCGATCTTATAGATGTTCATAATATGGTACCTTTTACATACGGATTCCACATAAATGAAGGTTAGTATTATGAAATGAACTTATTGCAATAGTTCTGTCATATAGTTACAGATGTAGATTAATGGCATGTTCTGTACATTTTATCTAGAATAAAAAATGAGCCAGTCAGTGGCATCCAAAAACTTATTCAAATAAATATTCCGCTTTTCGCTACGTCTTTCTTCGCTTAGGGAGCGACCCAGTAAGCGGATTTAAACCGTGAAATACCTTCACCAAAAAATGGATGTAAAATTTATATTGGGGTCCAGTAACTGGAAATGCAATATTTAATTTTCTTGTCCGACTATTACTACAATAATAAAATTTATTTCAGAATTACAAGTTTGTTTTACTTTTAGAATACTGACGTTTCTTTCAATTGAAAACTAGATCTACAGTCTACATAAAAAGTTTCACAATTAACAGCTAAAGTGTGAATCAGATGTGATTCTGCAGGGGAAACCTATGGAAGGCACCGTAACTCTGGGTACGGACAATACGGGAGTATAATAAATAAAGCACATATTCTCAACCTCAAACCCACGGACCCCCTTGCAACATCAGGCCCTTTGGGTCCTCAAGACTGGGTCCTGAGAATGCAGGAAATGGCGTTTTACGCCTCTTCAGGCTCTTAGATTTAAAAAATTTCCGGGGGACACCCTAGCAACATCGGGCCCTTTTGGCCCTCACGATTGCCGCCCCCCCCCCCCCCCCAATAATGTTCTGGTTCCGCTGCCTATGTGTAAGGATTGGAACTAAAGATATTTGAAAGTTGTGGGGACATAACTCTGCAAAACCTTGCACAGCGTGCCGACGGTATGGTAAGTTTTTTCAGTTACAAGCCTTGGCCCTTAAACTACGGTATCTGCATTTATAATTTGAAAGTGGTCAACTTATCAAACGACAAAAGAAAAGTATAAACAACCACCACCACAGTCCACACCCACAGATCCATTCCCCCTTCACCCACACCACCGGGTCCTTAAATTAACAAGTGTTTTCTGTTGTCTAGCTATCTGTATCTGACAGTATTCTGTATATCTCCACGTTAGTGGGATAGGACTGCGCATGCGCGTCAAATATGTCTGTTAATACACAAGAAGACAGTGCAGCATATGATTTCTTCGAGTGTGTGCTTGATAGTTTCTTATATCAACATGTCAATGAGCCTACAAGGTTCCGTGATAACCAGTGTTGTAATACATTAGACCTTATATTTACAAATGAGAATATGCTAAGACTCGCTGCAAATATACAGTCCCAGAGGAGCTATTCATTCTCTTCTGAAATTTGAATTCGTCTGCTATATGGATACAGATAATGATAGGTACATTTATTCCCAAATACAAATATTACAAGGGAAATTACCATAATATATCAAATGAGTTGGACATTTGCGATTGGGATAATTCACTCTGTAATATTGACATAAATGTGAATTGGAACTTATTCGGTACACACTAACAAACCTTATGGAGAAGCATATTCCTAAATCAAAGAAAACTAAAAAGTTTGTAGATAAACCACTTTGGATGAATGAGCAAGTGTGTAATGCTATTCTACATAAAATACGATTATGGAAAAAATACAAATACTGTAAAACGACAGTCAAATATAATCAATATGTTATAGCAAGAATTGAATGTACAAATACAGTTAGTTTAGCTAAACGTGAATATGAACGGCTTTTTGATAGGTCACTTGATGACATCAGGCCCGTAGCCAGGGGAGGGGGTCGGAGTGGTCGGACGACCCCCCCCCCCCCCCCCCGCCCAGCCTTGAGGTCCACTTTTTTAGACCCCCATAGATACTTCAGACCCCTTGAGCCTTCGAAACGACACCCCCCCCCCCCCCTTCAAACAGGCAGATACTTCAGACCCATTGAGCCTTCAAAACGACCCCCCCCCCTTCAAACAGGTCTGGCTACGGGCCTGGACATTCATACTACCCGTGAACAAATAAGTAAAAAATTAGCCAATCTGAAGACGAGCAAATCGGCTGGGCCAGAAGAACTCCACCCAAAGATTTTATATGAAATCAGGAATTCTATAGTAGATCCATTATATATTGTATTCAATCAGTCACTCGCAACTGGTATAGTGCCATTTGGATGGAAGGAGCCGGCAATTACAGACCTGTGAGTTTGAAATCAATTGTTTATAAGATTCTTGAATCAATAATAAGATATAACTTATATAACATATTTTCCGGATATCAATATGGTTTTATACCAGGTCGTTCTTGCGTAACTCAGCTTATATATGTCATGGATAAATGGACGGAATATATAGATAACTCGGTACCGGTTAATGTAATATACTTAGATTTCAGTAAATATTATCAAAGATTATGCATAAAGCGTTACCGATATGGTGTCAGAGGACGGGTTCTTGCTTGGATCAATGACTTTCTTAATGAGAGAAGACAACGCGTTGTATATAAATCAGCAAAATCGTATTGGCTCGATATTATTTCTGGAGTCCCACAGGGCAGCGTACTTGGTCCTGTTCTCTTCTTGATATTTATAAATGATCTTCCGGACGTTGTCACTCAGTTTGTGAATATATTTGCTGATGACACAAACATTTTCACCTCTGTTGAAAGTATATATAAATGTGAATTATTACAACACGATTTGGATAATCTCAGCGACTGGTCGGAGACTTAATTAAGTTTAACGCTTCAAAGTGTACATCGATGCATTTCGGTTACAACAATAACTGTCATACGTATCATATGTGTGATAATAATAGACAATCCGATATTTTAAATCCGTAACTGAGGAGAAGGATCTCGGTTTTGACATTTCAACCAAACCTGAAATTTGACAAGCATATTGGCAATAGTGTACTCAAAGCAAATATAGTTAATTATTGGTGTAATTTTTCGTATATTCGGTAAATACAACTTGACACACGTTCTATACGAGTACGTTAACACGGCGACATTTCCATCAATTGGATCCTGGAAGCATACAATCAAGACAGCGATTTACCAAAACGCGAATTACAATTTAAAACAGCGCCTACTAAACGACCAACGTTTGTCGGGATTTTCTAGGAATCACACTGAATACACCCCCTGCGGTATCTGGCGGTTCAGTGAACTATATCGCGATTATCTACCGTATTGTAAAACTGGTGCAATGATCATGGGTAAACTGTTTTCTACAAAATATACCACACACTGTCCAAAATGCAAACTGTGCACAGATTCCATCGCAGAACATCTTATTTTATTTTGTAGTGAAAACAGTACCCGTAGACATCGTATGTGGTGTGATCTGCATAGCCTGTTAGGTAATAGACATTTTGAAGAGTTGTGCAAACTTAACAGTGAACTACAGGTGGTGGAAATGCTTGCTGGTTTTCCAGCATTTGACATTAGCGATGACAGTAGAGTAAACAGTTTACAAAGTAGCATTGCGATCTATGCACTATATGGCGGCACCGCTATGCTACTACTTTGTGAACACATAAACTGGTGCACTCATGAGTGTACATGGATAGACAATATTGAATGTGCATTTGCACTGCCATCACCACACCCGTGACTGCCGTGGGTGATCGTCGACCACCGACTCTCGTCGTCAAGTTACTGCAAGGATGTACATTCGCATCACATGAGGATCGGCTCCTTTGGGGCCGACCTTGATGTGCAATGGGAACATGCATCAGTGTTGGATGAGGTCACGGTCGCCGATTGCCGTAAGGTAGTGAGTAATTTGTATATAGTTATTGTAAATTATATACATATATATTTTTTGCGCAGCTAACTGTATTATATATTTCACATGACATTTACATTTACATGACTTGTATTGCTCTCCTGAAGGAGGAAATAAAGAAATAAATAATAAAAAAAAATGTTTGGAATCCACACTTAAAGAAAGACATAAGACGGATTGAAAGAGTACAGCGTCGAGCAACCAAAATAGTCCTTGGATTTTATAACAGAACATATACTGAATGCATGATCCAACTTGGGCTTCCTACGTTATAGTACAAACGGGCGAGATACGATATGCTTCAAGTGTACAAATGTATGCATAATATTGACGATACTGCGGGGAATATTTTTTCATTGAACGATTCTACTACTCGCGGTCATAACTTCAAGATATACAGACGCCAGTGTCGACTAAAGATTAGAGAGAATTCATTTGCATTCAGAGTAACTAATACATGGAATCTGCTTCCTGCTCGAGTATAAACGTGCAGACGATCAACAGTTTCAAATCCTTGCTGAACGAGACGAGCTGGAACCGTCACAAGTTTATATCAACATCATGCGCAGTGCTATAAATGGTATTAATACGTACACATACGAGGGGTCTAAGAAGTCCATGGTGTCGTAACAAAATATTATAGCAATGATACTTGCACGAGTTCCTCGCAGCATTAATGACTTAGAAATGCTTCAGGCGCTGTGCATTGTCGCCTAACTGTCGTTCTTTGACATTGTCATTCTTTTTCGTCGGTTATCCTTATGAATTCAAAATGGTGAACGCATTATTTAACTGGCTACATATCAGCGAAGTCTTCGCTTACACTGCACCTTGATTCCTAAATAATCTTAAATATGAACAACCTATAGTGTATGCCAACGATATTACCATCTATTATATTGGTAAATTGAGACACTTTTAAACAATTCTATTCAGTACTTAGCGAATGATATGCCATTTAATGCCACTCATTGTATCATAAATGGAGGTAGACACGCAGCTATTTAATGGCATATATATCCGGGGTTTGTATTGAATTTGGCAAAATATACTAGGCAAAACAAGAAACGCAACATTTACAAGCAGGCATACGGTAAAAAGAAAACGTCCATAAATTATTATACCCGTTTTATCATCGAATTAACTTTTACCGTAACAAAATGCCGTACCAGTTAGTCCGGTTTTGTCCACACACCGCACCCTGAAACGTCAAATGCTAAATTCAATGGTTGCACGTGCAAACCCGTATGTCACCGCAGATATTTTGTACGGATTGTTGTTGAATCTACTGTAGAACGCCAGTCCATCAAAAGTCAGGTTATTTTATCTCAGTTGATAAGTTGTGTCAATGTGACGTTTACGTCAAACTCAACGCCAGGAAGCGGTGACAATGTTGTTACGTGGAGTATCCCAAAGCAACATTGCTCGTTACTTCAGAGTTCATCGATCCCATCGCTCGACTAAACCAACGGTCTACGAACGACTGGTACCACCAATGACCGTGCTAGAAGTGGACGCCCGAGGGTAACAACACGTCAACAGGACCGTTATGTCAGACTTTGCAACTTACGTAACCGATTCCTAAATCCTGTAGAAACTGCTGCAAACACTATGGGGATCCACAACAACAGAATCAGTGCACAGACTGTAAAGAATAGACTCCGTGAGGATAAGTTACGTGCACGCCGCCCATACGTCGATATGCCACTCACAGCACCCAGACGGCGGGCAAGAATGACATGGTTGACTGCACACAGGCCGCGAGTATTCACTCTGTTTCAATGGAGGCAGGTACTGTTTACATATGAGTCGCGGTACCTATTGTATAGGTCCGACAAACGTATTTGAGTCTATCGCCGTCCTGGTGAACGTTAAGTCGACTCGTGTCCTAGAGCGTGATAGATTTGGCGGAGGCGGAGTCATGGTTTGGGGCGGTATCTGTCATAGACACAAAACGCCACTGATTATTTTCGACGGGACTCTGACAGCAAACCGCTACCGCGATACTATTCTTCAGCCTACCGTTGTTCCATTTGTGCGCCGCCATAACGTCATTTTCCAGCAAGACAATGCACGTTGCCATGTTGCCTGTGTTTGTCGCGATTTTCTTCACACTAGTGACGTTCAGGTTCTCCATTGGCCTGCGTACAGCCCAGACATACCTCCTATTGAGCATCTTTGGGACGACTTGGATAGGAGGGTAAAGGCGCGCAACCCACCACCTAGTTGCGTCCCTGAGCTAAGACGTACGCTTGCAGAAGAGTGGAACCGTATCCCAGTCGCAGTGGTGAAATAACTGAATACGAGCGAATACGAGCTGCAATCGACGCAAACGGAGATCACATTAGCTATTGATCAGCCATGTGCTATAAATGCTATGAACTCTGAACCACCGTCACTGAAGAATGACGTTACTTTGAGTGGTATCAGGGATATTACTTTGGAATTTAGTGTGTAAGTGTTCTCCGGATTAAATACAGTAAAATTAAATTATATGAAGAATATCTTGCGAAATGTTAAATAATGTCGCTATTATTCCCCAAAATTATTTCAGACAGAAGCAAACAACACGGAAACGCCAACACTCTGCCTTATTTGAAAAGTATTCATACGAAATTACGTTACTTGGGCCGCAATCCAAAAACATGAAATTACATTAGCAAACTGCAATACACATTATGTTCATACTTTGTCTTGTCCTAATAAGAGACACTTGAAAATGCTACGAGATATCCAAATTTGGTTGACATACGATAAAAGATGACAAATCTATAGGACTTGTCCGGGTATTTTAACACCACTTGTATACGCCGTTGATAAAAACGTAATTTCAACGTCATTGATCTAAAACGTCATATAAGTTTTTCCACGCGTCATAAAAATACTTCTAAAACGAAAAATAATTGGGATACATTGATAATTTTGGCGGCATATGGCTTTTAAAAGATGTACAATTCAGAATACGCGAAAAAGTAAAAACTGAAAATGTTGTCATTAAGCCAGTTTTTCGCACGGCACGGCTCATATATTATATGTATAATAATAATAATAATACTAATTACATTCCTTGCCCTTATATATATAAGGGTCAGTGGTCAGGAATGTAATTATTATTATTATTATTATTATATAAACATGAACTATGCATGTCTCCTCCTACTGTTGACTCCAACATGAATGTTCGGTTTTGTTGTTCGCGTCGGCTAGTACTCGTTTGATATATTTTATCAGCCGATGCACAAATCTCTAAATATTTTCTGCAATTTTTCTCATTTCTCACCAAATGTGTATGTTGTCACCACTCAGTTGCACCGTCTCGACAAGATGGTTCAACGGAGTGGTAACAACTACACTTTGGGTGTGTGGTGGGTGGGATCCCCGACCTTCGCCGGATCAATCTTCCGACGCTCCTGTTCTCGGTTGTTTAATTCTTCAAATAAGTATATTGCACAGGTTAGTTTCAACACATTGGTGCCAATGTGAAATTTACAAACAGGTCGTTGGAAATAGTCTTCCGAATTTCCACAAAAAGTAGTCCTTCGATCTGGTTCACACGAGCGAAACTATAGCACAGGATGTAAACATCCTACATAAAAACAAACAAATGGACATACATGTATCTCCAAAAGAGAATTCTCACATCTTTGACACGATATCTATGAATGTGTGATTTTTTTTTTTAAATATTCCATACGATATTCAACTTATGCTCCGGACAAGAAATAAAAAAGAAAAAAGAAAAAAGAGCGATAACTAAACAATTAGCGACGACTTTATCCAAATTAGCGATGCGAGAATAGTCATTCCTGCGTGCGACACACCTTTCACTCAATATCTTATATGCGTGTGTGAAGTTTTGTTAAAATAGTGCACACGTTATTCAGTACATGCACACGTAGTAGGCACAACATGTTCTTTATAGGAATTAAATAAGTGTATAATTATGTCACTATTCCACCAGTTCTAAAGATTACGAGTGCCCGCTATACAAATATAATGACTTATTAATTATCAATTTACTGTTAGCGACGCGCGGCGGTAACAGTCTATTTTGATAATGTGCGGGGACGACGACTTTCACATCACGGCTTGCGGTGCGCATGCGCAGTATAATACGCACGCTAGTAGGCTTCCCAATATGTAAACAAGAATATCAACCTGTCGAAACGTCCAGGACGGAAATTGTATGAAACGGCGTCGGCCAAAAAAAAAGGCGAAATGTCTGAGGGACAGGCAGTACAGAGAGATAGAGTGGTTAATATTGGCGACCAGATCACCAAATGGAAAGAGTTACGTGGAGATTTAGATTTGGACTCGAACATAGATTTTTCTTCTCAACTTCCGATACTTCACTGCGCATGTCAAAGATGTGATATGATTGACCGTGTCACGTGACGCGTATTGGTAAAAATAGGACGAGGTCGGAAAATACCCTTTCTGGTCGCGGCATATAAAATGCGATTTAACACCAATTAACACGCGCCTTAATTAAAAATAACTCGTTAGTGGGTAGACAAATGGCTCATATAAGGCATGACAGAAAATGAAAAGTATTAGTACAGTGTAATCTGCTGCGTGGGCATGTACCTTTAACCCTCACACCGCTATCTTAATTTTTTGTCTTCTGTTCTTTATTTTCCAGTTTTATCATAAAAAGCATGCATTGACAGCACTTTATAATAATTTACAACATGGAAAGTGCTGTCAAAGCGTGTTTTTATTGAGAAATAAGGCAATTTATAAAAGCAACAGCAGACGACAATTGTTGTGTGTAGCGGTCCAAGGGTTAAGATGGTCCAGACAAGAAAATGTTTCCAGACACGACTGCTTGACCACGTCAAATTCATAATATTTACACTGTCCTTCAATTCATAATGGAAACGTATTCAACGTATTGCGTTTATACCCCAGTACATTACATTAGCCCAACGTGACGTCGCATCCGTGTTCTATGAACACATTTTCTATTTTACTATTATTGTTATAAAGCTGACAGATAATCCTTGTAATATGTTAGTCTAAGTTATTACTTACTACAAATTTGGCTGCAAGTAAGATTTTTAAAAAGAATAAGCCTAAAATTGACCGAAAATCAAAACGTTTTTGTTGTTGTAGTAAATCTACATGTCTGTGTAAAACCCGCACTTATTTTCCGTGGCACCGGAATACTTCCAGTAAACGCTTGCTCTCTTGTGTCGGTCTCTGCATGATAAAACAAATATTAAAAACTTAACGTCCTGTCACATTATCGAGTATCCCAACTTTATTATTCAGAATTGTCATGCTTACGGAGCCTTATAAGGGACATGAGAAGAGAAACAAACTTTCTGACCAATTTGATTATTTCGTTCTAACAAATTCTAATTCAAACGCGTTCGAATTAGTTCTAACGCATTCCAATTCGTTCTAACGAATTCGAATTGATTAGAACGCACAATCCATTAGAACGATTTCAATTATTTCATTCTAACGCATTCGAATTCGTTCTAACGATTGCAATTATTTCGTTCTAACGAATTCGAATGTGTTAGACGAAATAATTGAAATCGTTCGATAAATCGATAGAGCGAATTGGAATGCGTTAGAACGAATTTGAATTCCTTAGAATAAAATAATTGAAATCGTTACAACGAATTGGAATGCGTTAGATCGAATTCGAATTCGTTAGAACAAAATAATTGAAATCGTTAAAAAGAATCTGAATGTGTTAGAACGAAATAATTGAAATCGGTAGAACGAATTGGAATGCGTTAGAACGAAATAATTGAAATTGTTAGAACGAATTTGAATGTGTTATAACGAATTAGAATTCATTAGAACGAAATAAACAAATGGGTCAGAACATTTGTTTCTCTTCTCATGTCCCTTATAAGGCTCCGTACTTTTTAGTGATTGGACGTTTTCGACTGGTAAGTTTCGTTGATTATTTTTATGCTGTTAAGCACATTGTTCATTCGACTGACCACTTTTGTTTTTTACGTAGAGCAGATTCAATGTTCCTAAATTAGTCACGTGATCAAACAAGATATACTGTGGATATAGCGTTCGTTCTTGAGACTGTGACTGGACAAATGGGGCTTATGGGATTTATGACCAGTGCAGCTCCTGATCAACATTCATATCTAGCCTGATAACGATCTATATTCTTTGTTAGAAGCATGACAAAGAATGTTTCATTGGTGAAATGGCGAACAGTGCAGATCCTGATCAGACTTGCGGATACACAGGCTGATCTGGATCTACACTGGTTGCAGAATGCATAAACCCCATTTCTCCAGTCACAGCCACATATTATGTATGTACGATCGCCATATGTATCGTATCGTCCCAATGGGTGGTTGGTTGGGAGCATGCGAATGGTAAAATGAACGGCAGGATTCATCCTTTCCGGAATCCCGATCTACCTGGTTTGGCCCTCATGTACGTTGTTGGCCTTCTGGTACTTGAGTTGAATCCGGTTATACCCCATTTTAAGAGTAGTAGGATTAGTACTAATCCTATTACTTTTAGGGGCCAATATTCAGTTCTGATTTTGGGATCCCCCCCCCCCCCCCCGCACATTGGGCTGAGAATTCCAAATCCAAAACCGTTGACTTGAATGTTCAGACAAACTACAGAAGTAATGTTGCTAAATTTGATATTGTTGGACTCGCAGCGTTAATGGCTGGAACATGGCCATCACTAACAAGAAGAAACATCAGTCGTATTGATGAAAAATAAGATTTACATCAGAACTCATGCGCCATGACAGTTTCGTCATTAACATCAAAACAATAGACCTCGTGATCCTACACCCTGTTGTCTGAAGGTAGAAATATGTTTTTTATGATTTTAGACAAACCAGTGGTTGCTGATATATCTCATTGAAGTCTGTATGCAGGCGCGGATACAGGTGGGGGTGGGGGGGGGGGGGGGGGGGTCCAGGGGGTCCGGACTTGTATTTACAGACCCCCCCCCCCCCTGCAATTATTTCTGTGTCCGCGCCTGGTATGAATTTACGAACATGGATAGATCCATTCTTGCTATCAAAAGACACATATTCTTATGTCCCTGTCATCGAAAATATGTTGTGATAATGCATTTGTATCGTCTCAATGATACATCACTACAGTCAGTACTGTCTTCCTCTTCGCTACTCTCAAGAAGAATCGCGGCAAGTTTACGTTTTCCGAACATCTTAACTTGTTGTTGTTGTTGTTGTAGAAAATACCGGATCTGGATCTGTTGAGTACGTTTTCATTCGACTGAGCTCGGAACGTTCAGTACGGTCTACCCAATGCGCATGTGGGCGGAGCTTAGCAGTGCTTAACAAAAACGGGCCAGTCGAATACGTCCATTGTTTTGATGTTAATTTTGCAAATAAAAGTACAACATCTGACTTAGTTTGGTTTTTGATTATGTCCTACCTGGATGTTTTTTTCCGGGGGTGGGGTATTGTCCAACCTTGAACTTCGATGGAGCTGGCGTATTGTCCCACCTTGAATTTCGATGGGGAGATTATATCCTACCGGTGATTTAGATGGTGGTGGTGGTGGTGGGGAGGGTGGTAATATTATCGAAGGGTGGGGTCGTCATCAGAAAACATTGGGCGGGTGGTATTTTGTCTTATAGGCCGACACATGTATGTCTAATTCTTCGAGATTTGTTTAGTCCCGTGACACAGAACTCGTGTAACATGGCATCGTAGTTAAGGACTGACTTTGTAGAATATGACCTTTTGTTTCAAATGTAGTAGCATCATACATGTGACTGAATATTTATATAAGGTATATATCTGACTCTGTTATTTTTAGTGTATATTATACAGAGCATTCGGTCGGTTGCCATCTCCGCCCCCTCCTCGCGCGTTTGACTAGTGGTGGACCGATAGTATCGATGCATCGATATATCGAGGTACATATCTTCACGATACATGTATCGTGATACACTGCCAACTATCGATAGTTGACGATAGCTACATTGTAATTATTAACACATTTTCAATGATCGTGTTTTTGGTGCTAGAAAGAGGTAAATATTTGAAGTGATTTGTATAGGAACCTCTGGATTCGACATCCTAGGACATCGACAGTTTCTTTAACAATCATTAATGTGCACAAAAAAAACACTTTATTGAACCGTTTGGTTTGTGCGCAGTTGATGGCATTTTTTTTATTAACCTCATATCAAACCGGAAGTTCGGAACACGAGCCGTGTCATGGGTTTTCGCGATCAATTTTTTTTCACTTCCACATCGAAAAAGGCAGCGTTACAGTAGAACTAGCCGTTTTTGGTGTAAAAATAAAGTGCAAAATTGTTGTTTAATGATGCATCTGTGTGTCCTTGTAGATTCAGTTTGAATATATGTTCAACAATTCAATAAAAGTAATAATAATAAAAAAAATCAACTCCAAATCATAATGTTATTATCAATCAAATTGAGCTGCATCATTATTATTAAGTATTGTGTATTTAGCGATCTTTTTTTGAGACACTAGACTTTCAATCCTCCCTACCCAAGCGCCCTCCACCCCCTCATCACAGCCCCACCTCTTTCTGTCCACGGGCATTTTTTTATTATTTGAAAACCGTCTGGAGGCCAATTAATTATGCAATGTAACTAACTGATCTATTTTGTATTAAATAAAAACGAGTAGAACATGCATACAACTAATTATAAACTGTGTTAAACACCACACAACAACTATGTATGGTACACAACTTTTGCTGCACAGTACAAAAGCAGTGTAACTGGTTATCAGAGTAATCCGCGATACTATCGTGATACGTATCGTGATACGTCCCGACTATCATGATACGTATCGCGATACGTTTTTTCCGGCGATACCAAACTCTACGTTTGACACATACAGCAAATAATATGGCAGATTATAATATAATAAAATGTGGTGCAATTCGTCCCATATATATATAACAGCACCGTCCTATAAATATTATTTCAACAGACTACACAAAACGCTAGATATCTGAGCTTTTCTACCATCACTCACAAAATATACAATGGACACTTGTTTACAATGTGTAAAATGTCAAACTGATGCACTGTCTATTATTAGAAGTACACCTGCCAGAAGGAAAGCCTTATTTAGCGGCATAGTTGCCAAGTAGACAATAGTGGCAATACACTCAGATAACTGCTTACAAGTCACTGGATTCGATACAGTATGTATGGTAATACATAGAGGATATTCATATTTTTGCAACGAATATGACATATATGTTCATGAGTGGTGTGAAATATGGACATTTCACACCACGAGATGAACATATATGTCATATTCGTTGCAAAAATATGAATATTCTATTTATTATATACCGCTCCATGGAAATTAGCAGTTTTTTAGACTGTATACGGTACTTAATGTGTATTTGCAGCCTATTTGCAGTCTGGCACTGCAGATGCGCGTTATGAATATAGATAGCGGAAGTAGTTGTATTTTCACCGGAAGATGTTTATTTCATCGATGAGAACATATGACTTTTATTTACATCGTATAACTATGTATTTCATGGGTAGGTATATAATACAAGTATACATTTACTGCACTGTGTGTTGTTAGGTTTGAGGCGGCTTTCAGCTGCGCCGAAAACCTATTGTTTTCGTTGGTTTTTTTTTTTTTTTTTTTTTTTATTCTGCCGTTCAGTCTACAGCCCAAACCGCTGGTCGGATCGACTTCAAATTTTGCATGCCGATTCGGATCAAGTGTGAGTCGAGACTTAGAGATTTTCAGAAATTTCTTAATGCCACTTTCCACGAAACCGGAAGTGACGTCATACTTTCTATAACTTCCTTATTTTCCAACCGATTTCAAAAATTCTTTTTACATTGGAAAGCTGATAAAATTCTCTATCTCGGACTCGCTGACAGTTCTCGGCTATCTGGTCAAATAAGAGAGCTATAGGCATTTGAAGTTGAAAATGTACATACTTTTCAACGATTTTGCCGAATTTCGGCTGATAACGGGTGCTCTTTACAAACGTTTTCCAATTTGTACAGTAATGTCAGCAACATAATTTCTTGCCAGTGTGATAGGGGAGTGTCAGGCCGGTTCTATTGGATGTCAAAGATGAACGTCTTTTTTTTCACGTTTTCAAAATAGAGCAAACGGATGTGACGTCAGCTTCGTTATTTATCATTCGATTTCAATTGTTTTTGCTGTAGTCGATATTTCAGTCCTTTAACTAAAACTTTCCCGCTTTGTGTCCGGCCTATGGTGAAATTATATCACCCTAAAATACAAAAATGTGTTTGGCGTCAGTCTCGAACATTTCATTTTCTATGAAATAAAGCACACAGCAAAGGGTTATTATGTTTGTAAAAGTGTGATATCATTAGGTGTTTCCATATAGCATATAGGTTTCCCATTATCTATTCTGGCCTTTCCTGGTATCCTTGGAACATCAATATCCCAAGCTCTGTGAGAATACGTTTGATATGGGAAAGTTCGTCAGCTTATGGAAAGGCCATCGGCTTATGTCGGTCACTCCGTCATTAAAACTGACCGGCACGATATGACATTATTCTCCTATTGTTTTCGGAACTTTGTTCCGATTATCAATAGGATGAGTAGCCCAAACTGCACTGATGAGCCCTGGGAAGGGCGAAACATGCCTTTGGAGGGATATTGGGATTTGGATGGCTTTGTGCCAGTAAAGCTTTCATTTCAAATTGTTTAAACTGTCCACCATTATGAGTGGTGATATTCTGCTTTTGATTCAGCGCCATATAGGCGGAACATCGCAGACTTCAGCTGTTGAGCAATGTGGGCTAAGTGTCTTGCTCAAGGACACAAACAGCCGCCCAGGCTGAGGATCGAACCCGGTATCCCTCGCTCCGAGTCCTCGCTCTACCTCTAAGCTAACCGGCCCCACAACGGTGTGATGATGCGAACACAATAATGTTGGACTTAATTCTAAAACTTCAGAAATTCTTTTTGCAACCGATAGTTTACAACTTGGGCTAAAGCTTAGTTACACATGAAATCAATGTTTGAGGCTCAAACCGTTGATGCAGCTCAAGCTGCTCTAGTTATTATTTTTTTCATTGATATTGGCTTCCTGATGGACAATTAAGAAGTTCGGGAAAGTGGCGCAACATCGCGACGCTGTTCCAAAATTTGCCAAAATTAGGCGTAAGTGTATTGTTTTTGCATATCGGTATAGTACCAACAATACACTAGTACTCAGAAAACATTGTTTTTCCTTTCCTCCTGTGTCATAAAGCAAATTTCTTGACTGACCGTTCCAAGCCAGTACCCTTTTGTCTGTCGACCATTCCAGAGTGGCATACATGTTGGTATAGTTTCAGTGATGAGTCTTTATATGTAGAATGGTTAGCTATAACACTATTTAGGGTAATGTTATGTGATTTTATGGAGATTTGTGCTTTTAATTCATCATCTATTAAAATTCTCCATAGTTCTGTAGTAGCTCAATTTAAGGCAGAATGTGGACAGTCACATGGTGGAGTTACACAGCTGCTGTGTGACAACCATTTGAGATATTTGCTCAAAACTTGGTACTGTATCCAGGAATAGAAGCTAGTTTTGAATAGTGAATATTGTAGAATGATTTGTAATGGGACTGGTACACTTATAGGTTAGAAGACACCAAATGGTGCGAAATCGCCCAGGGTGTATGCAAAAGTAGTCCGGTATAAAAGAAATAGTGCGGGTGTTTTGAGGTCACAGACACCGTTTGCTTGCAAATCTTGATCCATTACTACCCATTTTCACTTGAGGAACATTTTGGGGTGCCTTTAACACCAGTTTTCAGCATATTTGTAGCATTTAAAAGAAAACACTGAACCTGTTGGTCACTTCATGTAAACGGAATTTCCGTGGCCAAAAAATGTACACAATATTGGAGGATATGACAAGGTTGGATTTTTATTTCTTAGGAGTAAGTGAACCTATTGTTTAGTTCATGCAGAACCAGTACAGACTGGCTGCAGGTCATGTACAAGTGGGTCCCACAGCATCCATACGAATAGTGAAAGTAGGAGATACTGGCCTTATTGGATGGCATTCGGTTAAATGATATAGTAAAACTATTTGGTGGTGTCTAACCTCCAGCTGCCCTCCAGAATATTTTTGATATCTAAACCCCATTTTGCTGCTTTATGGCGTATTTTAGAGCAAAACTATCTTTACTCGCCAAATTTTAGGAGGGGGTGTGGGCGCGCCGGGTTTTCTCCTACGTGAATCCGTCCTTGTATTTTATGCATAACTCCCATCACATTTACATGACTCATAGGATGATCCGGACCTGAACATGTATCACGTGACAAGTGATGTGGAGCACGTGAACAGGTCATTTCATAAATATGGCTGTGACTGGAGTAATGGGCTTTTCGTGTTTTTGACCAGTGTAGGTTCAGATCAGCCTGTACATCTGCACAATCAGAATCTGTAATGTTGGCCATTCCATAAATGAGACGCCCGTCATGCTTCAAACAAGCATTATATATATATCCCTACCAAGTTACAAGAGTGTGTTATTTGATTACGAGCTACACTTGTCACAATTTCCATAAGCCCATTTCTTCAGTCGCAGTCACATATATGAACATATCACAAACTGTCAGTTAATAAAAATCTCTATTATTTGATAACTATTTCATTTCAATATGTCTTGTTTAAAGCCTGTTCCGTACAGTGCCTGTAGTTTCCTGGAGAAAATTTCACTAAACCTCGTACGACTAAGACCGTACTATTATACTTGCACAACTTCATAGCCAACGGGTGCCCACCTCATACCACTATCCAACATGTGACCTTTTTGTTTACCTTGACCTATTTTTCTGTGTAATTGACTTGTCATTCTCAATGTTAAGTTTTCGTGTTTATGTCCATTCTCTGTTAGTGTACCACCTTGGACCACTTGCACAACTGCATAACCAACGGGTGCCCACCACATACCACTATCCACTATCCACTATCCACTATCCAACATATGACCTTTTTCTGACCTTGATCTATTTTTGCCACGTAATTTTCAACATTCTTTTTTCGCGTTTAGATCAGTTTCTCACTTTCCGTACCACCTAGTACCGCCATACCTGCACAGCTTCATAACCAACGGGTGCCCACCACATACATGTTCCACTGTCCACCATCTGACCTTTGTTTACCTTTACCTATTTTTTTCCGCGCAATCGACTTAGTTGTGTTCAATGTTATGTCTTCGTGTTTAGGTCCATTTCTCTGTTACTGTACCGCTTAGGACCACCACAATTGCACAACTGCATAACCTTTTTACATTTACCTATTATTTCCGCGTAATCTACTTAGCCATTTAAATTGGCCAACACTCTTCAGACAGCACAGATGTTCACTCGTATATTGTACTAATACATCTGTGCCAGCCTGCAACTGTATGTAGGTTTTATCATACGTTGGCTTCTTTTGCCATCTTATGCCACTGACAGTTGTCACTTTCAAGTGTGGTCATAATAATATTAATAGCCAAGTATCTGTTATCCAATTGCCTATGCCTTAAAGAAAACCCGGCCTTCTTGGCTTTACCTCGTCTCTTGTGAAGTTATATCAGTTACTCAAATAAACATTAAAAGTATCTCAACCAGTAAATGTATACATACGGGTCTTTAGGCCAGGGACAGGACTATACACAATCCTCAGTTTCCAGGAACAGTTAGAATATGACATTCAAACTCGGCGCATGCCCTTCAGTCATATGTGGCTGTGACTGAAGAAATGGGACTTATGGATGTTTGCGACCAGTGTAGATCCAGATCTCTAGTCACAGCCACGCAGTTGGCGACTTCGATTTCGACGTAAAATCTGTCGATGGTTAACTGGCCGCCAAGAAAAAACATGTGATCTTATTTTTGATGAGGTCATTTATCACAGCTGATAATGCCTGTTCATGATCGCATAGCACACAACTATGGCTCAGAATAATCAAATGCCCGATGTACAGTGAAACCTCTCTAACCCGGAAACCCTGGGGACCTCCCAGGCTGTCCGGTTTAGAGACGTTTTAATGTGTGTACTAATAAATGTAAACATGACGCACGCATGTATCTGTAACTGACGGGTCACACATTCCTGTTTCAATTTCAAACATATGACATTAAACACTGTTATAAAGATTAAAATGAAATTGATGCATGTTACTTTTTCTGCTTCGTAGTTTCGCAAATATATAATATCTCGAAAATGAAACACACAGTGATATTTCACTGTACATCGGGCATTTGATCATTCTGAGCCATAGTTGTGTGCTATGCAATCATGAACAGGCATTATCAGCTGTGATAAATGACCTCATCAAAAATAAGATCACAGGTTTTTTCCAGAAAATGGCCAATTTCCTAACGTTACCCCACCCACCCATTTCTACAGGCTGTACATAATAGTAACTCTAAGAATGCGGGACATGTACATTTTCATCTGCTGTTGTTTAATATTTTGTCTTCTTTGTCAATAAAAAAAAACATGGTTTAACATCACTTTAGAATCACTGCCATTATCATGATTATACAGTGTTGTCAAAACATGTTTTTGATGAGCAAAACCGAAAATATAAAATTAACATGTTAAACGACATTTAAAGAGGCATATCAGGATTTTAAAAATACTATAAAAACGTGTTTTCATCATGGCCCTGTGTAATGTGGTTTAACCCTTTCCCTGTTTTGCGATATTTCGACTCTTCCAAATCGAAAACATCTGAATAAAAGAATCAAATGCTGGGTCAAATGATGGTTAAATTATCTGATAGAGTAGAAAACATTGTGGGAAAAGGAGAAATTGCTTGTTACAAGCAATTTCTCCTTTTCCCACAATGTTTTCAAAAAAAATCTTCTGCAGAGGCGTGAAAAGTCGTCTCTATCAGGGAAAGGGTTAATTGAAGATATATGACGATACTAGGACCGCTTGGCTGTTTCTATTTTCACCCATATAGGTACATAACACGGATTTCCGATCTTGTTGCGTTCTGATACTTATGTACTGATATCGTTGAAAATTGAAACACCCCAGCAGTCGTAGTATCGTCATGTATCTTCAATTAAACCACTTTACACAGGGCCATGATGAACACATTTATATTTGTTATATTTGTTTTTTAAATCCTGAGAAAAAAACAGTTCAGCGGTCCTTGTATCGTCATACCGTAAATATTCTAATAGACGCCCACCCCCCACTTTTTACGTTGAAAATGACACATTTTTTGGCCGATTTTCACGAAATTAGTGCCTCTAATAAACGCCCAGTACCGACTTGAAACAAAATCGGAGCTAATTAGATTTTTTTTCTTTCCATTATTTCGAAAGCAACTTCCTTTAAAATCGGGGAAAAAACATAATTGCTACTTTCACTTTCAAAAGCTGAAGCGAAATTCGACTGTTTCTGGTATCACAGTAAATTCCTCATCAGCAGTAGCTATTTGCACGGACACGGGGTGATCAGAATTTACACGGTTACGGAGACGCCATTTTCAAAGCATCTCAAACCCGACAGATCCGAAACGCTGACGCTGACGAAACGTCCGTAGGCGTAAATCTGATCAGCATTAATGATTGACGCTGTCTTGATATACATTAACATTAAATTTAACATTTCTACCAACTGTACCATAATGACCAGAATGGGCCGAAACGTCTTGCTCCAAATGTTTATAAACTGACAGAGAGTACAATCAAGTCTGGCGTTTGAGAGTAACGTCCCTTCGTTATGTTTTTGTTCAGATAGCAGAACATCGTATATTTTTTTTATCATTTGCTGAATAACACTTGCCTCTATTAAACGCCCACCTTGGACTTCGGAGCCAGTGGTGATTTTAATAAGACGCCCGGGCGTCTATTGGAATCTTTACGGTATATCTTTAATTAAACCACTTTACACAGGGCCATGATGAACACATTTTTATTTTTTATATTATATTTTTAAATCCTGAGAAAAAAACAGTTCAGCGGTCCTAGTATCGTCATTTATCTTCAATTAAACCAGTTTACACATGAAAATACGATGTTTTTATTTTTTATATTTTTTTCAAAAAATCCTGATATGCCCCTTTAATTCAGGATTGTAAGGGTTAATATTAATAGTCCATAGCAGTGAGTTGGTAGGGCAACATGTTTGCACGGGCCAGTCCTAGGTCCGAGTGTTTTACATGCGAGTAAATACATATAACAAGTGAACCACCCGACATTGAACTTCTCTCCATTCCGCCATTGGCTGGATGGGTCCAATTGGTCGGCATATATCCACTACTGTACAGATCATATAATGTACATTATAAGTTACAACATATGTATATTATATGATAAGTAGACTTAAGTAGTAGACACTTATGGATATTATCATCAGTTGTATATGCGGACGAGTTGGATCTGTGTAATGGAATGTAGGGAAGTTCGATGGACTATGATTATTGAAACGCACGATTGATATAGAGAAGGCGGGAAATAACAATTGTGGTCTGTTGCTGGTTAATAATTTGACTTTTTTTCCTGAATAAACATGGTTTGACAATATATCAGAATCATTTCCACTGGAAATGATTCTAAACTGCTAACAACTCATGATTTTGTTGTGAAACATTTAATTTATCCCGTCAACACGGTGCGTATGTGCTGTGAAACATGTTTGATATCCTGTCAATACGACCTAATCACTGCGTATGAATATGTGCGGTGGCTGTTTTTATGTTTGCATTTTAAAGCCATTTGTAGGTGTTGACGGGATAAATATAATAGTAGGTTAGTGCCGTGTATGGGAAAAATATGTGGTGCGGCACGGAAACGGATCCCATTTCCTAAGCGTTGCCATTCACGGCACTAACCTACTATTTTCTATTTACACAATAAACAGCATAGCCACAATTCAGCATCGTAAATATTAATTGCTCATAGCCCTGTCTCTGTATGGACTAGATAGTATGGTGTGTATGTCATGCCGGGTGACCCTGCAGCGCGCCTCCTGCAGTCTCAGGCCGTCCATCCGCCTCAGGATCTCCCTCAGGTACTGCCAGTCCTTGCCCGTGACTGGCAGCAGGTTCACGCCGGCCCCCGCCAGGTCCCGCAACCCCTCCCGGTTCTCCAGCGAGTCCCTGTCCACACCCTCAGTGTCTGTCACGCGCACGATCTTGATCTCCACCCGCACTTCCTTCCCCTGACCTTCAAACGACCGTTTCAAATCTCCGAAAGCCACGGAAAATGCAGCCAACGGCGAATGGTTTGTGAACATTTCAATATCCAACTTCCGGCTGGAGTTTACATACGGGTCATCGGGAATCCATTCGAGGAATTTCTCTTCGGCTCGCTGAAAGGCATCTGCTTCCGAGTGGAACACGTGAATTAGCAGACTGTCGCCGTCGTTAATAGATATGTTGCAGACGACAACCGTTGCCGTGGGAACGTTCTTGTCGTCACAGATGCCGCTCCGCCACAGTATGTAAAATTCGTCTCTATACAGCGACTCGCTGAGTTGGCTGTTATCCGTCGCCATAGTTACTGAAAAATGGAAAAAGAATGTCCCGGAGTACATAGTACACATGTTAAGTATTTATGCTATTTCCTTGAAAAGTTATTAGTAAAACGACGCCATATGATTAATTTAGTTTATGAAACCGCGATATGAGACTAAATATGAAATACAGTACGATACCAATTTACGAGAAATAGAACGCTTGTACAGAACAGAACAGAACATATCCTTTATTATGGCATCAATCTCATGAGTGCATACATGTATACATATACATGTAATACATTGTATTTTCAACAACAACATGACGGACGGCATGATACACGTATATGAGTGGGGTTGTCAATTACAGATGCATTAAATAGTATTCGTTGGTGTTTGACATCAATAATACATTATCAGTAGTTTAAGACACGAGGTTGGTTGCAGAATATATTCTACTTGAACAATTACTGGAGGTACTCTAGTAATTGTATACATGTTCAATAAAATGGAGTACATGTATATCCTAGGAGAAATTTCGAGCATTGACAATACTGGTAACATTAATACGTCGAGACGGGGACTGAAAAATGAACATTTGATATATGCGAGAATTTAGACTAGTGCAACGTGAGAATATCACGTACATGACACGCGTTGTGCTGGTAACGTTCTAGATTAAACTTCATTATAAACATAAATTAAGATATATGTCTTTGTAAAAAGTATCAAGTCGAATGAAAACATTATGATATGTCAACCCACTATACTCGATCTCCAAACAAATCGAGATCGAGATCGAGTTAATTAACCAATCTAATGATGTACAACCTAATGATGTACCGTAACATGTGGCGTGTTCTCGAAAGCAGGTGAGAGCACATCATGTCGCTAAGCAATATTATAGTACGTGATTTTCATCTCTTTCAACGAGCGATCGTAGAAGAGTACAAAAAAAAAAGGTAACCGCTAGTGTGATCATATCAATATTGTAAATATTCACTATAAGATCAAGATCAAAGATAATAGCCAGTAGCAATAGTTACAGGATGTCGTGAAAAACATGTGAAAGACATATATGGATATACTAGAAGCATGTGCTTACATATATGAACATGTATCGGAACAACTATTGTATTAATGATGTATACATATCAATCCACACAATAGGTAATAGTCACGAATCGATGAATTCGGCGATTGCAGACGGACAACAAAACGACACATGGTCCTTGTGTTGTATATCTGAGATCACCCATTCACCATGTATACTTTCATACATTCAGAGATATGAATTAAACATACATTCAAAGATTATACATAGTAGACATGTTATTATGTAAGCTAAAAAAAGTACTACGTCTACAAATAATAATAATGGTAATAATAATAATGATGATAATAACATAATGCAGATTTAGAAACTGCTGAAAAACAATATAATTTCAGCAATAAATAAGCTAAGCCTTTTTAATTTTGACTCAGATGTTGTGTTAAGAAGTTCCTTGAATTGAATAACATTTGGATGTAGATAATAGTATTTCTTTAAGAATGTCTTACGTGATTCAAAAAATGCTGGACAAACTAAAAGATAATGAAACTCATCACCGAAGTCGTTAGTGTTACATATAGTACATTTGCGATCTGAATGTGGTATACATTGGCATGACAAATATCTACACGCATATTTTTACCGATTCTGATTTTATTCGAGACTACTTAAACAAAGTTTTACTGAGTTGGGTAAAGTCAACCACTAACCCATAATTTTTGAAACGTAAAAATATGCATGCATCTGCAACGTTAAATACCTAAATGCCGCGTAACCCTAAATTATAAATGTACGCTTGTCTACATGCTCATGTGTATCCCTCTTCACGCCAAAACAAAATATGGCTACAAAAATAGTTGAAGACATGCAACAGACACAAATACGGTCAACTAAAAACAAAGAGAGTTAGTAATATAACAAGAGATGTAGGAGAACAGCATAGCTCGACTACGAGGGTTGTCGATGTACACATAGCTTGACAAACAAGGTGGCCGCGGCCTGCATACAAACCTTAACCAAGGTTGACTAAAAACCTTAACCAAGGGAAATTAAGTAATTCAAGGTTACATGTAGGTCAATGTCAGATATAGGTCAGGGGTTATTGATGTACATCACAAGGAGATGAAGTTTTCCAAGTATGGTTGCTGTAGGCCCAGGAGTATTCCATCTACAAGCTTGACTAAAAACCTTAAACAAAGGGAATTAACTAAGTAATTCAAGAGGAAATGTAGGTCAAGGTCAAATATAGATCAGGGGTTATTGATGTACATCCCTATGAGAAAAAGTTGTCCAAGTATGATGTCTGTATGCACAATAGTATTCCATGTACAAGCTTGACTAAAAACCTTAACCAAGGTTGACTAAAAACCTTAACCAAGGGGAATTAACTAAGTGATTCAAAGTTAAATGTAAGTCAAGGTCAAATATAGGTCAGGGGTTGTTGATGTACATCACTATGAGATGAAGTTGTCCAAGTATGGTGGGTGTAGGGCCAGGAGTATTCCATATACAAGCTTGACTAAAAACCTTAACCAAGGCGTGACGCCGACGCCGGGATGACTACATAAGCACTAACTATTCTTCGAATAGTCGAGCTAAAAAGTGTTGATCTTTAACTTGATACGATTGTCATAGAACATTTACAGAACTTCTTCAAATTGATCAAATGCACGCTAACCGATAACAAACCCATTAACGCTTATACAACCTAGCGCCGTGAATCTAGATTCAACATCTAATTACAAAGACGTTTGCTAAACAACGTCACATGACCGTCCAATGACGTGTGATGCCGCAACGTAAATAAGACAGTGTTCCGTTACTGAAAGCAGCAGTATATTTGCATATTGGATGTTTGCTTAATGTTGACAGTATTCCACCCGGAAACTGAGGGAATTCACCAGTGAGCCTCTCCTTTCCAGGCCTCGTCTGATAAACGTGATATCTTGAAATCCCGGGTTGACGGTGACTATATGTTATATTAGGACTATATATCTCAAATTGGAGAATTGACGTAGACAGTCCACGTGACGCCGCCTGCCCATGCACGTCATTAGATATAGATAATAGTAGGTTAGTGCCGTGAATGGGAAAACATATGTGGCAAGGCTTAATAGGAAACGGAATGGCCGAGTCCATCCCGTTTCCGTGCCTGGCCAGATATGTTTTCCCATTCACGGCACTAACCTACTATTCTATTTATCCCATCAACACTACAAATAGCTTTAAAATGCGAAAAAAGATAACCCCAGCCGCATCCTCCAAATCGGAGAATCGACTTGTATGACTACGGCACATATTCATACGCAGTCATGAGGTCGTATTGACAGGATATCACACATGTTCCACGGCACCGTGTTTCACCGTGTTTCACGGCACATACGCACTGTGTTGACGGGATAAAAAGAATATAAACTCTGTGAATGTTGTCTCCACATAGCTTGCATTAATATATGGGACGTTTCCTCGAACTCCTTCACCGATTACAACAAAGAAGATTTACACTTCGCCAGAAAAATGTTCGACAGCTGACATGTTTTAAAACGGCATGTATCACATACTGATTGATATCCAGTCAGAGCTCCAGATAAGCTGCACATTTGAGTAATACCCAATAAAAATTGCCAAAAACCCAATTGAAATCAGAAGTAGTGAGTATCAAAAAGCAATGAGAACAATTGTGGTACCTTTATCATGCTGCAGAAAACAATAAACAGACCACCAGTATAACCATAACCCTAACCCAGACTAACCCAACACCTTTTCTTATTTTTCCACGAAAACACATCTTGGTATTTCTTGGTATTTCATTAGAATTGTCTCCAAGGAGACAATTCTAATGAAATGCCAATACAAGTTTTCATTTCGAAACAAACTATTCAATAATAGCTGCCTGTTCATGTGTAAACAGTAGTGTGATTTTATTTTACCCAATTCAACTTGAAATACCCAATTGGTTCAGAAATGATGGAGCAACAAGACTCATATTACTAATTCCTTATCTGGAGCCCTGTCCAGTATTAACAACATGTGGTGGGCCATCAATAAATAAAATCCACACTATAAACTGTGTTTGTATGTTTGTTCTTGCTTTGTTGTTTTTGTGGTCGCACGGTCCCATTTTTCGTTTTTCAAAATATATTTGTTAACTTGAAGTATTATCTCTCAAAGCGCGTAATATGCAATACGAAGGAACAATTACGGCAATTAAGCGGAACACAGTGTACCAATACTGCACATTCTCCAATAGCATACGCTAGGCCAAACACGCAATACTATATGTTCCCCTACCACGACCCAGACAAAAACATGTATAATTATATATACATTGTATTCTCCAGTCGCAGACACATTTGACCACGTTCTTGGACCATACTTACGGTGTTGTCCGAGGACATGCAATCCTGTGTCCAGTTTGCGCGACCATATCAACATGTTTCCGTGACAATTGCCATGTTTAGTGGTGCATACAAGAGAATTGAGTAAATAAATATGACATTCTAACTGCTGGGTGAACAGTGATACTCCTGGCGTGTCGTCGCTAACATATGTGGAACAAGTGGACTACATAAGTCTGAGTAATTAACTCTATATGCATGTATGTAGTAACAGCATATGAGTTATGATGCACCCCTGTTTGATAACTTGCGTTTTTCGTTATCGCACATTTGTGGCTGTGACTGGAGAAACGGGGCGTATGGGTTTTGCGACCAGTGTAGATCCATGTCAGCCTGTGCATCCGCACGGTCTGTCACGATCAGCACCGTTCGATATTCCGTCAATGAAACACCCGACATGCTTCTAGCACGCAATATAGATCATTAGCAAGCAGGTTACGGGAGTGTTCTATTTGATCAGGAGCTACACTGGTAACAAATCCCATAGTTGGTATTGTTTGAATAACAGTGTATCAAAGGTTTAATGTGTATTTCCAAAGGTGTGTATGTGATTTTTAGTGCCCGAATATGAAACCGTATTACCAAAATCCATGTGTTGTTGAATGGAGTCTGCACTCTAGAGCAACCGATTGCATAGAACGCGGATAACAGCCATGGAATGCCTTTCTAATACCAGGGGCGGATCCAGCATTTGGGGAACTGGGATCGGGGTTGTCTAGTTGCGAAGATAACTCTTGCAATCCACTCCCGTACCATCCATAGCTAGCTAGCAAAAATTACCTTTGGTAACTAGGTTTTTTTCCTATTTTCAAGCACTTCGAATGCACTTTCCTGTGTTTTACAGCATTTAAATTCAGACTCCAACTGGTGGTAAACTGTGATCTATGTAAATTCCGTGGCCGCCATCTTCGACGCCATTTTAAAGTATGCAACGTACTCAATGGTGGTATCTCGACTTCAAGCTATTATACGCATGGGTAATCATGTGAAACCCCATGAGAAAAACAACATGTACAAGCTTGCATTAGCTAACAAAGGCCGTACTGATATGTGTATAAAATACCCCCAACATAATATGCTGCTTCTGTTTACACAACTCCGATACACAATACACTCAGGCTGCATACGTGAAAGTTGTCAATATCAATACATGCGCTACAGCGTACCATTGCACATTAAACAAAATGATCTTATAAATAGTGAATGTAAAAGTTACTTACATTTCCTTGTGACGACCTTTGTTTATCATCGAGGTAAACCAACGAGGTCATGTCCGAGTGTGGCATATACAAGCATAGAATTGTTACACGTGTAGAACAGTCACCAAGACAAGGGAATTAAGCCAGGCGATACAGATTCAGCGAGTTATCATCTTGCGGTGGTTTGGTCTGACAATGTTCGATGTCCATCGCTCTTATAGTCTATTAACCCTTTCCCTGTTTTGCGATATTTCGACTCTTCCAAATCGAAAACATCTGAATAAAAGAATCAAATGCTGGGTCAAATGGTGGTTAAATTATCTGATAGAGTAGAAAACATTGTGGGAAAAGGAGAAATTGCTTGTTACTGAATTCTCAAACATTTTAACAAAGGGTCAACAATACATATCAGATATCAGACTGTGTATATCAATTTGATGAAAACCCCGTTGTGTTGCACCAAAGTGTATGCTTATGTTTTATGGAACGCCAAATCTACATAAACTAAAATAATTAATGCTAGCTTCAAATAATTAGTGCTCTCTCTCTAATTCTATTAGTGCTCTCTCAATTTCAATTAGTGATCTCTCTAATTCAATTTGTGCTCTCTCTAATTCAATTTGAGCTCTCTCTAATTCAATTTCATTAATAGAGAGAGCATGAATTAAATTTGAGAGAGCACTAATTGAATTTGAGATATCAATAATTGAATTTGAGAGAGCACAAATTGAATTAGAGAGAGCACTAATTGAATTTGAGAGAGCACTAATTGAATTAGAGAGAGCATTAAATGTATGTGTTTTTGAGCTCTGCAAATAATATAGAGCTAGCACGAATTCAATTAATGCTCTCTCTAATTCAATTAGAGATCTCTCTAATTCAATTAGTGCTGTCTCTAATTGAATTTGTGCTCTCTATAATTGATTCTAATTGAATTTGTGCTCTCTCTAATTCAAATTTGTGCTCTCTCTAATTGAATTTGTGCTCTCTAATTCAATTTGTGCTTCTCTAATTCAATTTGTGCTCTCTCTATTAATTATCGTTACAGCTAGCGCTAATTGAATTAAAGAGAGCACAAATTGAATTTCAGAGAGCACAAATTGAATTAGAGAGAGCACAAATTGAATTAGAGAGATCACTAATTGAAATTGAGAGAGCACTAATAGAATCAGAGAGAGCACTAATTATTTGAAGCTAGCATTAATTATTTGAGTTTATGTAGATTTGGCGTTCCATAGTGTTTGTCATACTATTAGTGATATGTATCAAACGCAATAAGAGGTAAAACTGACCGATGGCCATTTACGAAGCAATTATGCATGCATCATTGGATGATCAGGGGTCCCACGGGTCCTTAACATTGCAAACGCTAGAATTTCTTTCATCGTTTTGGTTACTAATTGTGTCACCCACATTAGTCACAAATTCCGGCGTTTACGGCGACAGCATCGTACTTGGCGTCAACAATTGTGGCTACCCACCCAGTGTCATTCGGGTGACGTCCTTGGTGACCTTAACATTCGTGTCAACACTTTTGGACATTGACCTTGCCCACCAACATAGACAGGTTTATCAGTATAGCTCAGTCCATGTGAGATACCCTGCATGCCCTTGGCTCACATTATAGGAATGAATGGCATTTTTGTGGAATTTATCGGGGTATAAACTTGGAAAAGTCGCGGGAATACTGGACGAAGGCCGGAAGGCCTCGTCCAGTATTCCCACGACTTTTCCAAGTTTATATCCCCGATAAATTCCACAAAAAGGGCCATTCATTCCTTATAATTCCAGCATTTTAAATAAATTCATCAAGAAAATGTGTTTATTTTCCGTTTTCTTAAGAATTATTTTAACTGCGCCTGACGGTTACGGAAAGTAGTTCGGCATGGAGTTTACTGGGATATAAATTTTGGACGGAGACTTGCAACGGACCAATCAAATGTTATGGAATTGTGTAAATATTTGTGTGCTGGAATTATCTAGCAACAGCACGTTGTCTACAGGGGCGGATCCAGGAATTTTAGAAAGGGGGGGGGGGCGCAAAAGTTGGTCGAAGACCGACTGTGCGAGTGCCGAAGGCGCGAAGCCACAGCGGGGGGTCTGGGGTCCTCCCCCATGACAATTTGAACAAAAAACATCATTTGAGACAATTTCCCGGCACATCAGGGCCACAACTACACGAAGCAAAATAGACAAAAATTGGACTTTACAAAAAAATGACCATTGCCCGAAAAATAGGGGAGCGTGCGCCGGGTGCCCCCCCCCCCCCCCCACCTTGGATAATATTGGCTAATATGTCTTATAGTGTACGATGTTATGTAGTCTTCCGCCGCCCCTGTTTTGTTATGCTACATGCTTGTAACCAATGTTTTTGTTATCATCTTTAGACCACATAGAACAACACTGGGATAGTTCCGTAATTTTTGACAATTCCTATAGCCGCCATCTTGAATTTCAAAATGGCCGCCCTGAAATGATATTTTCACTTCTAATACACGTAAAATGTTTTTTTTTGTGCGGCTATATTCATCATTTGAAAATACACAACACAGCCAGTGTAATTTTATTTTTTAACAACCCTCATGCCGGCCATCTTTGATTTAAAAATGGCCGCTCGGAAATCCTTATTGTATTAATCATATTCACAATTCTAATGCAGTTACTGTTGTTAGTATGTGGCTATGCCATGTATTCACTACTAATTGTCTTTGAAAACGTTAGGTTGTGTTGATTTGTTGGATACATTTTTGAAACCAATGTTATATATCATCTACATAAGTCAATTAAATAAATATGAATTGGTTTCTGAATTTCAAAATGGCTGCCATAAGAATCGTACAAGTATTATATAATCATGGCTAAACCATTTAGACTGCTGTTATTCCCGACTATAATCATATGGAATATCGGAATTTATACGAGTATGTAAATTTCAAAGCACTGTTTTATGGCCGATATGTTGGATTTCAAAATGGCCGCTGTGCGTATGCTGAATTCTAAGCGCTTTCAATTAGTGCCATCTCCATATTCATATAGTTGTTGTTCCTGAAAGGCAGTGTTGATACAACCACTAAGCTGTCAAAAGTTAAAGTGAATGGGTTTAACGTCCCACGAACAGATAGAGACGGGGACCACAGTTTAAAGTCTCATCCGACAGACCAATGAAATGGAACTACTATGAAAGCCTTTTTGATGCTGAAGGCTAGGTTTGAACCCATAAACTCCGGATTGGAAGTCAGGTGTTCTAACCCCTAGGTCACAATCCATCCCTACTAAGATATCAAAGGATTCACAAATGATATACAGGACTGGATTAGACCGATGCCATTGGGACGAAAGAAATGCAGACAGTTTGATGATCGGCGCTTTATTCACAAACACGTTTGTAACAGTGTATCCATGTTTTATACACTATGAATAGTTTTGTATGCTCGAAAATATGCCAATATAGTATACTTTGCAGTCATGGTTTAAGAGCTGCACTACTGTCAGTTTTCTTTTACTTCTTAATGAAATATCATATTTAACAGGAAACAATATTGGTGCGACATTATCAGACATATTGGTGCAACATGTCGTTATTTCCCCAGGTCATTATTGGTGAGGATTGTCCCACCAATAATATGTAAATAACATTTCATAAAAATTAGCAATTGTAATGCACAAAAGGGACCCCTGCGATGGCCATAACATCTAAAATTACAACAATATATCATCTGGACATATGTAAGCTGCAGTGAAATCTGATATTATTTGGCAGCCACATTGAATGTATGCATTTTGAGTAGGAGCCATTGATTGGATCATGTGTTTCCTAAAAAATCACCGTACTGGAAGTCCCCTGTATACACAGTCCCATGCTTTCTACCGGAAGTGAACATCTCGTTCACATAAAATCTGTATTTGACAGAAGTTTCAAGTCAATCCTCTTAAAGTAAAGAAGGGAATGGAGAAACTCGCACACATCTACTGAATGTGAAATTATTTGACCTTGGGCATGCGCGAGCATGGGTGGGGCGGGGCATCAAACTATGAATGATGAGAAACATGCATATGGAGTTTCAAGCCAATTGCTTATACCATAAAGAGTTATTGGATGACCATTTTTTCAAACGGGCATATAAAAATACCATGCCTCATCTGCATATGAAAATAGCCTGATACCACCAAGAGCCACTATCAGTAAAATAAGTATTACTAGATGATTATATCTGTATAGCGGGCACTCATACTTTTTAGAACTTGTGGAATAGTGACATAATTATACACTTATTTAATTCCTATAAAGAACAATTTGTGCCTACTGAGTGGGCATGTACCTTTAACTAGCTGGCATCTCATCAAACGGCCACATCAGTCCGAGCGGAGGCTCGAACCTTCGATCTCCCAGTTACGAGGCGGGTGCCTTATCCACTAGTACAGTGATTATCGTTAACCTTTAGAAGGCGGGAACCGAAAACTGTCGTCTGCTGTTATATTTTGTATTTTCTCTAAATAAAAACATGGTTTGGCAGCATTTTAGAATCATTTCCATGATTCTAAAATGCTGTCAAACCATGTTTTTGATAAGAAAAATGGAAAATAAAAAAGAAACAGCGGACAATTTTTTTTAATTCAGCACTGTAAGGGTTAAACATGTGTGTAGAAGCATGAATATATTTTACTTGTGTTTCGAACATCAAACCGAAACCAACAAGGTGAACATTATGTCAAAGGGAGATAACGGAATATGCAAACAAGCGCATCGTTATTAGGTAGCTGATCTCTCCTTGCTGGCAATCATAATAATGAAAAATAAACTCCCACGCATTTGCTTTACAAACAAGTCCTCAGTCACCTTGACCTTGGGCGGTCGGACGTGGGTTGTATGCAAAACGAAGCACCATCCCTAGACACACATTGTCACCAAATATTATCAAAATCGGTGAAGCGGTTCATTGATTGATTGATTGTGTTTAACAGGGTATCAACAGCGGTTTGATCCCATATTTATCCTGAAACGGTTCACAAGTTATTATAGGAATGAATGGCCTTTTTGTGAAATTTATCGGGGTATAAACTTGGAAAAGTCGCGGGAATACTGGACGAAGGCTCGAAGGCCTCGTCCAGTATTCCCGCGACTTTTCCAAGTTTATATCCCCGATAAATTCAACAAAAGGCCATTCTTTCCTTATAATTCCAGCATTTGAAATAAATTCATCAAGAAAATGTGTTTATTTTCCATTTTCTTTTAAGAATTATTTTAATTGCGCCTCACGGTTATGGAAAGTAGTTCGGTGTGGGAGTTTACTGGGATATAAATTTTGGACAGAGACTTGCTGCGGGCCAATCAAATGTTAGGGAATTGTGTAAATATTTTTGTGCTGGAATTATACTGTGATATGCTGCTGACAAGCACCTACATAATTGAACATATTCAAAGGGAGAGAAAAAGCACAAAATCCAGAGTTTATTGCATACCATATTTATTCTAATAGACGCCCCTCGGGGCTATGCAAATTTCTGAATTTGTTTGTATATTAATATAAGACACAAAACACAGTAATGTTGATGTTTGAAATGACTATACCATGTGAAATTAGCATATTCCTACTGAAAATATTGGAGTGGGGCTACTATTAGAGAGGGGGCAACTATTCAAATAAATATGGTATACTTTTGCACAGGCCAGTTAAAAACAACTACTAATTTGACATCCATGGACAGGTTTTATTTTATTTTATTATCTCAGGAAACACTAGACCGACTGAAACGTCGACTCCGTAAAAACCAACCATACATCAATTTTACATACATAGAGCTCCAGTTAAGGTGCGTAATTTGGAGGTCAATTTCTTGTTTCTCCATCAAAAATGGCAAGTTTGGAGTCCTTTAGAATCGTCTCATTGAGACGATTCTAAAGGACTCCCAACTTGCCATTTTTGATGAAGAAATAACAAAATTTCACCCCAAGTTGGTCAAATTATGCACCTTAACTGGAGCTTTGCATACATATACCAATTTCTACCATTTATTTCAGAGATTTGACATGGAATGGCACTAAGGGAAAACAATTCATAAATATAGATGTGACTAGAGACAAGGGGCTTATGAAGATTGCCGTCAGTGTAGGTCCTGATCCAGTAGCCGATTTCATCAAAATTGCAAAGTATACTTAATATCTAGCAAAGTATACTTTGAGGGAGAAATTTTCAATTTAATTATACATTTATTAATTTATATTATACTGAATTTATTACATTATCACAGCCATTTTAGCTGTGATAATGTAATAAATTCAGTATAATAATTCTGCATACTTTTAATCATCAAACATATGTGTACAAACATACGGCCATACAGTGTCGTAATTCAAACTTCAAATGGTTTGTACGATTCAGGGGGCCATTTCACTAAACTTTGTACGACTAAAATGTTCGTAAGCACAAAAATATGATAGTCTGTACATTTCACATTAACAATGTTTTCTTATGAAGTATCAGTGGATTTATATTTATTGCATTTACTGCATATGCAACCTATGCTCAATAAATGTAAATCCATCAATTGAAATTTCCAGACGATCCTAAATTTGCACTTACAAACATTTTAGTCGTACAAAGTTTAGTTAAACGGCCCCCTGAGCATTTCAATTGGCAGTGAGTAGCCACATTCACAGCACATGGCAGCATTTCACACATGAATAACTTCCAGAGAAGTTTAACTGTTTCACCCCCAAGTAACTGGAATGGATTTGATATGTTGATTCTGCAACCAATCCAATGGTCACAAAATGATTTTCAGACTAGTCCATTTATGAAAAGGGGGCGTTTTTGTTCTCAAAAATATGAAAATTACTTGCAAAAAGTACAGATCCTGATGAGACGGACCATCACTAGCCAGCTCATCTGGATCTACACTATTTGCCAATACAGGCCAGTGGTGTTGAAAGGGTTAAATTTTGTACCACTTCGGTATTTCAAATGCTACACAATATTGAGACAAAATTACCTCCATTTGTGCATATGTTTTGACGATGATCTGCTTTCCACAATTGTGTTATGCTGACGTTACATCACCGATGTTGTAGAGCTGCCACCCCATGTCGGTTACATTTCTGGAGTTGGGTTTATAGCATTATCAGGAATAAACAACATTTTTTTAACAATTCATCAGGGATATCAACTTTTAAAGGTACATGTCCACTCAGTAGGCACAAAATGTTCTTTATAGGAATTAAATAAGTGTATAATTGTGTCACTATTCCACCAGTTCTCAAAATTACAAGTGCCCGCTATACAGATATAATCATTTAGTAATATTTTACTGATAGCGACTTGCACTGGTGTCCGGCCATTTTCATATGCAAATGAGGCATGATATTTTTTATTTATTTATACTAATTAAATGCGTCACCTGAACATATAATAAATACAGAGAATAAATAATAATGTCTGGTAACATTTTAAGGACACACGTTTATTGCCCCTGATATTAGTGTGGAAATTTACGTCCGATATAAAATGTATAATAATGCCAATCAATATGTGGGGCTGTGTGAGAGTTGAACTGGCTTGTACCTTTAAATGTCCAAAAATACTGCCTGAAGACCTTCTGGACTATATCTAGTATAGTTTCAACATTAAAACTTTATACCCAATTAAATTATCAAAAAAAAAATGTTTATTCCTAAAATATTGATAAACTCTGGTTGGCCGTCGTGCATTGTTGTCCGGCAGTGGTCAGTGAGATAGTTCCCCTCCACAAGCACCATTGTAAGCCAGGAGCGGCCGCGAGGTCAGGGCGTGATGCGTTTGGGGTCGCGGGGGAACAGCGACGCCTTGCGGATGTTGTCCAGCCCCAAATACAGCATCGTCACCCTCTCCAAGCCTGCAACAATGGGAGCGATTCTGATTTTACACGGTCAACAAGGTGTCATATGGGCCAGTAACATTGGTGGTGATTCTGATTTTACACGGTCAACAAGGTGTCTTATGGGCCAGTAACATTGGAGGTGATTCTGATTTTACACGGTCAACAAGGTGCCGTCATTGGGACTATGCAGTCCATAACAATTGTGGTGATTCTGATTTTACACGTCACGGTAGCATAGTATTGGGCCAGTAACATTGGATGGTGATTTATTTTACAGTCAACAAGTGATATTGGGCTACATTGGGGTGATTCTGATTTTAACAGGTCAAAACAAGTGCATATGGCCAGGTAACATTGGAGGTGGTGATTCTGTTTTACACGGTCAACAAGGTGTCATATGAGCCAGTAACATTGGAGGTGATTCTGATTTTACACGGTCAACAAGGTGTCATATGGGCCAGTAACATTGGTGGTGATTCTGATTTTACACGGTCAACAAGGTGTCATAGGGGAGCCACCCATAACATTGTGGTGATTCGATTTTTACAACGGTCAACAAGGTGTCATATGGACCAGTAACATTGGTGGTGATTCTGATTTTACACGGTCAACAAGGTGTCATATGGACCAGTAACATTGGTGGTGATTCTGAATTTTATACACAGTCAACAATGGTGTCATATGGACCAGTAACATGGTGGTGATTCTGATTTTACACGGTCCAACAAGGTGTCCATAATGGACCATAACATTGGTGGTGATTCGATTTTACACACGTCAACAATGGTGTCATATTGGCCAGTAACATTGGTGGTGATTCTGATTTTACACGGTCAACAAGGTGTCATATGGGCCAGTAACATTGGTGGTGATTCTGATTTTACACGGTCAACAAGGTGTCATATGGGCCAGTAACATTGGAGGTGATTCTGATTTTACACGGTCAACAAGGTGTCATATGGGCCAGTAACATTGGTGGTGATTCTGATTTTACACGGTCAACAAGGTGTCATATGGGCCAGTAACATGGGTGATTCTAATTACACGGTCCACAAAGGTGGGCATAGCCATAAAACATTGGGTGGTATTCTGATTTTACAACGGTCAACAAGGTTCATATGGGCCAGTAACATTGGGTGGTCGATTTTCATACATGGGCCGTCAACATAGGTGTCAATATGGGCCATAGCCAGTAACATGATTCTGATTTTACACGGTCAACATGGTGTCATATGGGCCAGTAACATTGGTGGTGATTCTGATTTTACACGGTCAACATGGCGTCATATCGGCCAGTAACATTGGTGGTGATTCTGATTTTACACGGTCAACATGGCGTCATGTCGGCCAGTAACATTGGTGGTGATTCTGATTTTACACGGTCAACATGGCGTCATGTCGGCCAGTAACACTAGAGTTGTCAGAAGACAACGAAGCACACCTGGTGGTGCTTTAGTTTAATGAATATCAAGAAGTGGGCTGAAAGGAAACAGAAATTATAACAAATTGCCCCCAATGTTAAGTTTGTGAAAGCACTAAGACTGTGACATTGACCTTGGGGTTAGCGGGGGTCTGAGGGTTGTGTATTTGGCATGACATGATATAGAACCATTAGAAGACATGTATAAGAAGTGGGGTGAAAGGTAACAGAAATTAGAACAAATTTCCCCCAATGTTAAGTTTGTGAAAGCACTAAGAATGTGACCTTGACCTTGGGGTTAATGCGGCGTCTGAGGATCGTGAGTTTGACACAGCATGATAGAGAATCATTAGAGAAAGGAACGTGTGAAAGATCAAAATGTTTGGTGAAAGGAAACATTAAGTTTATGAAAGCACTAAGACTGTGACCTTGACGTTAGTGGAATTCTGAGTCGTGGATTTGTCACAGCATGATACAGAATCAATAGAGAAAGTCATGTGTGAAATAACGAAACATTAGGTGAAAGGAAACAGAAACCAGAATTGTCAGTAAGCGAGGCTTACAGAATACGCTCAACGTGGGCCAAGGAGCCCTGAAATATGTAGATTTTCCCAAGCTGTCACAGCATGATATTAGACCCTTAGAGGAATGCATGCGTGGAATATGGCAAATGTTTGATGAAGGAAGTAGAAGTTATAACAGATCTCTCTGATGTTAAGTTTTGTGAAGAGACTAAGTCAGAGCTGCCAACTGTTACGATTTTTCCGTATTTGTTCCGGAAAATACGTTAGAAATACGGAAGTACGGATAACAATTAAAAAGTACGATTTTTAAAAAAATCAGCGTGGGAATATCTGGAAATAATAATTTTGTTTCACAATTCTGCCAATAAATCCTATTTTTTTATTTACCCGTAATCATACACGCCGAGGCGCTTACCATTTCGATTCTTGTTGTGTAGTAATAGTAGTTTCAAGCGCTCAGGGATATTGATTTATTCATCACGTAAATTCATAAAATGTCTGCTCCAAAGCGTGCAGCCAACGAATTTGGGTATTTTTTATCGAAAGAAGTTAGGAGAACACATCTGTTCATCAATGATTACAGCGAGACATGGCCCAATTTGGTCCCGTCAAAGCGCGGTGATGAATTTGCGTCTTGCAAGCAGTGTAATTGTGATTTTTCGGTTGGTCATGGTGGCCGAAACGAGGGCCAAGGCTCTAAAAAAGTTAATTTATGCATATAAGTGAGTACTGATTTGTGTTCCGGAAAACATATGTGGTGTTCCGGAAAATAGCCCCCTTTTCTCTCCATGTTCCTCATGTGACCGACATGGGGTTGGCAGCTCTGCTAAGTATGTGACCTTGACCTTGGGATCAGCGGGCATCGGACGGTAGTGGATTTGTCACAGCATGATAGAAGAGCCTTAGAGGAATGCATGCGTGACATATTGAGACTTTTTAATGAAGGAAATAGAAGTTGTAACATATTTCTCTGAAGTTGGACAGTCGGACGGACGGACCACCAATAGTGAAGGGGCCATTTCCATTGTTCTAGATCAAAGAGATGGCCCATTGTAATGAATAGAATAAGGGGCGACACAGAATAAATCAAAGGATTATTTTGTGTTAGGCTCCGCCCCATGGCCCCTTCTACACCCTTGGTTGCTCGGACGGACGGACGGACGGACGGACGGAACGGACGGACGGACGGACGGACGGACAACCTGACTCCAGTATATTCATCCACAACTCGTTGCAGAGGGTATAATTATAACAAATTCCCCCCCCCCCCCCCCCCCCCACCCCCCCCCCCCCCCCCCCCCCCAACTGTTAAGTTTTCGAATTTTTGAAGACGGACACGAACAGACAAACGGATGGACAGACGCTGACTATGACGCCGAGGGTATGACATAAGCACTCATTCCTTCGGAAGGCGTGCTAAAAATGGTGCCCATTGGTGTGATGTGAAGACATTAAGAATATTGTCCGACGTCAACCAGACATGAACAATTTGGAATTTGCAATTCCTTGGCCAATTTTCAAAACTGACATGTTTTCTATATTATATCATTTCCAGTCACAATAGCCAAGTTTCGGAAGTGATTTTATATTTGTCTTCATCAACGTTTTGACACGAGCCATGTTGGCAGATTGATGTTGTCTGTCAAGCCGACCAATCAAGTCGAGTAACGAGAACGAATACGTACCTATACCCCCTCCTGCGTGTGGCGGGCAGCCATATTTGAACGCATCAATGTAGGCTCGGATCGACTCAAGATCTGGAATAAGTTTGTTTGACTTGATACACGACAAAAACTGGACTACATGCTGAAAGGTACTGAACTACTGTCTGTTCCACGTTTTGCTGCCGACGAACTTTCGGCTGTTAAACACATTAAATCTAAAATATATTTAAAAGTAAGTAATTTTTTTATCAATAAGAAAAGTCACCCTCCCCAAAAAAAATTATTTGATGAAATTCCATCAAATATTGATTTTATTGCGAAAAAACGATTTTCCTATGAGAATTTAACATGGGGGCTAAAAATAGATTTTTTTTTTTAATTTTTTATTTGGGACCGATTTTCAAAATCGAACTTTTGTTTTCTTAATTACATCATTTTCAAACTATCCGTCAGGTTTCAGAGTCAATTTCCAATTTTTTTCGTTTTTTTCATCCTTCAATTTTGGGAAATTGACTCCCCATGTTAAATTACCATAGGAAAATCGTTTTTTCGCAATAAAATAAATATTTGATGGAATTTCATGAAACAAATTTTTTTGGGGAAGGTGACTTTTTTGTTATTGATGAAAAAGTACTTACTTTTAAATATTTTTTAGATTTAATGTGTTTAATAGCCAAAAGTTTTTAATAGCCAAAAGTTTGTCGGCAGAAAAACGTGGAACAGACAGTAATTTCACCCTATGCATCCATATATTGCATAGGTCATGAACTTGTTTGAAAACGTAGAGAATGTAAATATGTCAACAAGTATTTTAGAAATCAATTAGCAATTGTTATTGCCATAATTGGATTATATTCTGAAAGCATTGCTATAGATGTAAAAATAAAATATACTAATTATGCCTTCAGTAACAATTATATGCAAGGTGCATGATCATGTGGTTACAACAACAACAACAATGGCTGAAAGTGTTGAAAGAGAGCCCACTCCAAAGTATTATTTGATATTTTCCTTAATAGGCAACGGATTTTGATGAAATATGGCGCATCAAATACGTCTTCATGAGCTGCATTTGGTGGTCCCGGGAGTTCGGCACATACTATTGTATTGAATCAATTTCCGTGTCAGTAGATTCTTAGCAAAAACGACAGAAGTTTGGGCCAAAATATCGAGACCACCAAATTCAGCTTAACAAGACGCGTTTGATGCGCCATATTAAATCAAAATCTGTTACATAATAATGACAAAATAAAAGAATATGTACTTTGAATTGGAGGGCTTCTGGAAGTTTCAGTACTTGTTGTTGTTGTTGTTGTTGTAACCAAGTGATCATACATCTTGATATGGCACAGCACTACCATTCTCTATATATATGTACATATCATGTAACATAATATGAATAAAATATGTTTATACTAATCAATACGTGAGGTAATGGTGAATGAATGTTTATTTGCCAGAAAATGCCTCAGATGATGTCTGTGATATAAAGAACAGTTTGTGCCTACTGACTGGGCATGTACCTTTAACACATAGAAACAAAAGAAATTGCACAATGAACAATCTATTTTTACCACCTGTGACCGTGACCTTGTGAAGAAGAAGACCACATTCAAAGGTATCCTTACTAACGTGGAACTGAATACACACGTGACGTATGGTCGAGGTGCAATAGACGGCGGTCAAGTTATCGGAAATAAACTACTACTGGATAGACAGACAGACAGACGGACAAGGTAAACACGGCATGCCGCCAATAACTATCGACTCCAGACTGAGAAAAGGGACCTTATGTCATGTGCGACCGTGCAGTCTGATCAGGGCCCACACTGGTCGCAATTCTGTAAATCAAAAGTTGTTTATGCCTCTCATTTAATCACTGTTTGTATGCACACACCTGTCGCTGATTTCACCAAAATTGCAAAGTATACTTATCTTGCTAAGTACACATTGAGGGAGAAATTTTCAATTTACAGATAAATTTATTAAATTTTTTATACTGAATTTATTTATACATTATCACAGCCATTTTGGCTGTGATAATGTAATAAATTCAGTATAATAATTCTGCGTAGTTTTAATCATCAAATATATGCAGTCATTAGTTCTATATGAAATAATGCATTTTGGGAAAAATAAATGATTACTGCCTCAAAGTACACTTTGCTAGATAAGTATGCTTTGCAATTTTGGTGAAAAAGCTACAGAATATCAGGATCTACACTGGCCACAAATGTCATGAGGTGCCTTTTGTGAGACTGTGGCCCCGGTGTAAAGTTACCAATTCCGTGTAGTGTTGCCCGCTCTGCGAGGAAGTGCGAGTCGTGTATCCGCTGAGCGCCAGACATGATCTCCTCGCCACGCATGAAGAAGTCATACGAATTGGACCATTTCTGTAAGTAGATGCACTGACTGACTGACATGACCTGGGTGCCGTTTCACTATTAAAACTAAACTAAAAATTTAGGATCGTCTGGAAATTTCAATTGATGGATTTACATTTATTGAGCATAGGCTGCATATGCAGCCTATGCTCAATAAATTTAAATCCAATATTGTTTACAAGAAAACATTGTTAATTTGAAATTTACAGACTATCATAATTTTGCACTTACGAACATTTTAGTTGTACAAAGTTTAGTGAAACTTGTCCCTGACCTGGCCTGACTGATAAGTTTGTTGATTGATTGATTGATTGGTTGTTTGGTTGACTGATTCGGTTTGCATCCAGCAAGATCATATATAGTCAAGAATATACTTGAATGGGGGACCGGGTATGGAAGGTGTTCGAGCCAAGTCCCACCCTCAAATATAAGCTGAATCGAAGCGAAAAAAAACTTGAATGGGGGCAGCACTGTACAGAACAGCACTAAAATCACAATCAAAAATTGAGCACGGAAAGACAGTGCCCTGATGCAGTGCCAAGCACCCTTACTAAACGATGATTTGGCCCCGCATGTGAATCCATGCGATTATTCACGTTAAAAAACCCGACAACTTAATGATGGATTCATTCTTACGATGTACATATACGATGAAGAATAACAGAAGAAGCAATTAGCTCGGAAACCATACTTTATAATATTTTGATAGCTATATATATTTATGAGATGCGTGTAATTGATTCAAAACAAGAATGCATCTAATGGCACACATTCCATCGCTGTAGTAGTTGAACCATGAACATGTAATTTCAAGCCAATCGTTGATATGGTAGAAAAAGTGACAGAAAAATGCTATAACCCTTAGACCGCTACACACAACAATTGTTGTCTGCTGTTGCTTTCATATTTGGACTTATTTCTCAATAAAAACATGGTTTGACAGCACTTCGGAATCATTTCCAATGGAAATGATTCTGAAGTGCTGTCAAAGCATGTTGTAAATTATTCTAAAGTGCTGTCAAAGCATGTTTTTGATGATAAAAATGGAAAATAGAAAATAAAAAGCAGACGACAAAACAATAAGATAGCGGTGTAAGGGTTAAACTTGGTAACACGATTGTACCAACACTCACTCTGATTATTGTACATGATTGTACCAACACTCACTCTGATTATTGTACCAACATTGACCAACACTCACTGATTATTGTACACGATTGTACCAACACTCACTCTGATTATTGTACACGATTGTACCAACACTCGCTCTGATTATTGTACACGATTGTACCAACACTCACTCTGATTATTGTACATGCATTGTACCAACACTCACTCTGATTATTGTACATGATTGTACCAACACTCACTCTGATTATTGTACATGCATTGTACCAACACTCACTCTGATTATTGTACACGATTGTACCAACACTCACTCTGATTATTGTACACGATTGTACCAACACTCACTCTGATTATTGTACACGATTGTACCAACACTCACTCTGATTTATTGTACACGATTAGTACCAACACTCACTCTGATTATTGTACACGCATTGTACCAACCAACACTCACTCTGATTATTGTACACGATTGTACCAACACTCACTTATCTGATTGAGCACATTATTGTACACGATTGTACCAACACTCGCTCTGATTATTGTACATGATTGTACCAACACTCGCTCTGATTATTGTACATGATTGTACCAACACTCACTCTGATTATTGTACACCTGATTATTGTACACGATTGTACCAACACTCGCTCTGATTATTGTACACGATTGTACCAACAATCACTTGATTACGTCAGATACCAACACTCTCTGATTACTTATTGTACATGATTGTACCAACTTAACACTCGCTCTGATTATTGTACACGATTGTACCAACACTCGCTCTGATTATTGTACACGATTGTACCAACACTCACGCTGATTATTGTACACGATTGTACCAACACTCACTCTGATTATTGTACATGATTGTACCAACACTCATTGCACATGATTCATTCGCCTCACTACGATTGTACCATCACACTACTCTGATTATTGTACACGATTGTACCAACACTCACTCTGATTATTGTACACGATTGTACCAACACTCACTCTGATTATTGTACACGATTGTACCAACACTCTCACTCAGCACTCCCTCTTATTGTATTGTACACGATTGTACCAACACTCACTCTGATTATTGTACACGATTGTACCAACACTCACTCTGATTATTGTACACGATTGTACCAACACTCACTCTGATTATTGTACACGATTGTACCAACACTCACTCTGATTATTGCTCGCTCTGATTATTGTACATGATTGTACCAACACTCACTCTGATTATTGTACACGATTGTACCAACACTCACTCTGATTATTGTACACGATTGTACCAACACTCACTCTGATTATTGTACACGATTGTACCAACACTCACTCTGATTATTGTACATGATTATGTACACACACACTCTGATTATTGTACACGATTGTACCAACACTCACTCTGATTATTGTACACGATTGTACCAACACTCGCTCTGATTATTGTACATGATTGTACCAACACTCACTCTGATTATTGTACACGATTGTACCAACACTCACTCTGATTATTGTACACGATTGTACCAACACTCACTCTGATTATTGTACACGATTGTAACACACTCACTCTGATTATTGTACACGATTGTACCAACACTCACTCTGATTATTGTACATTGATTGTACCAACACTCACTCTGTTATTGTACGATTGTACCAACACTCACTCTGATTATTGTATCGATTGTACCAACACTCGCTCTGATATGTCCGATTGTACCTAACACTCACTCTGATTATTGTACGATTGTACCACACTCACTGATTATTGTACAGATTGTACCAACACTCACTCTGATTATTGTACACGATTGTACCAACACTCACTCTGATTATTGTACATGATTGTACCAACACTCACTCTGATTATTGTACACGATTGTACCAACACTCCTGATTATTGTACACTTGTAACACTCCTCTGATTATTGTACACGATTGTACCAACACTCGCTCTGATTATTGTACACGATTGTACCAACACTCACTCTGATTATTGTACACGATTGTACCAACACTCACTCTGATTATTAGTACGATTGTAACCAACATCACTCTGTTATACACATACCAACACTCACTCTGATTATTGTACACGATTGTACCAACACTCACTCTGATTATTGTACACGATTGTACCAACACTCACTCTGTTTATTGTACACGATTGTACCAACACTCGCTCTGATTATTTACATTGTACAACACTCGCTGATTATTGTACACGATTGTACCAACACTCATCTATTATTGTACACGATTGTACCAACACTCATCGATTATTGTACACGATTGTACCAACACTCACTCTGATTATTGTACACGATTGTACCAACACTCACTCTGATTATTGTACACGATTGTACCAACACTCACTCTGATTATTGTACATGATTGTACCAACACTCGCTCTGATTATTGTACACGATTGTACCAACACTCACTCTGATTATTGTACACGATTGTACCAACACTCACTCTGATTATTGTACACGATTGTACCAACACTCACTCTGATTATTGTACAGATTGTACCAACACTCACGATTTTACAGATTGTCCAACACTCACTCTGATTATTGTACACGATTGTACCAACACTCACTCTGATTATTGTTGTACCAACACTCACTCTGATTATTGTACATGCATTGTACCAACACTCACTCTGATTATTGTACATGATTGTACCAACACTCACTCTGATTATTGTACACGATTGAATACCAACACTCACTACTGATTATGTACTTGATTGTCCAACACTCACTGATTATTGTCATGATTTACCAACACTCACTCTGATTATTGTACACGATTGTACACACTCACTCTTGAATTGTCATTGATTGTACCAACACTCACTCTGATTATTGACTGATTGAACACACTCACGACTGATTATTGTACATGATTGTACCAACACTCACTCTGATTATTGTACATGATTGTACCAACACTCACTCTGATTATTGTACATGATTGTACCAACACTCACTCTGATTATTGTACACGATTGTACCAACACTCACTCTGATTATTGTGAATAGACAGCGGGTTCCAGTCAACTATATTTTATGGTTATATTGTAAATAATAAACCGCCGAGAAAGAAAGTCTACATGTTGTTCTACAACATTCTAGACATTCTACAACATCATCCTGATATCCTGAAAGTCTACGTTATTTTTTAACAACCCTCGTACATTGATTGTGGGTCCAGTTAAACGTGTCACCTACCATGTCACTGGGGTCGGGCATCGTGTAGAAAGGTCGCACGGCCAGCGGGAACTTGTCCAGTATGTAGAAGTCAGTGTCGTACTGAAATGAAATAAACAAAGCATTGTAGATCAAAAAAGCATAAACGACAAGAAACGTATCCAATTTATTCAATGTTAAGTTTTGTAAGAATGTGAGCTTGACAACTACATGTGGGATAATGAGTACCGCTCTGATCATTTCACAACTAGATGTTTGTGTACATGGGTCGGCCAGAGGGCATACTGGACTGAAAAGAGTAATCTCTTCAAATTATTTGGATAACTATCTCTCCATGGCGAGATAACTTGACGGATAATCCGGGATTGTAACCAGATTCGGCATACATGTTTATCATGGAAAAACAAAGATTGATTTTCATAAATTTAGGGTGATTTCTCTCCGTTAGCGGCCATTTTGAATTTTCGCATTCTGTATCCTTGTCTGCGTAATAACTAAAAAAAGTGATTCAGCAACGTTGTGAAGGTAAGGAATAATGATGATGTGGGTATGTCCCATATATATGTATAGGTTTCATGACTTATTTAATACTTAAGGTTTGCGTTAATAAGTATTAAACAAGTCATGAAACCTGTAACTTTGAGTTCTTACTTTCTTTATATATTATACTTGCACTTAGACATTCTACAATTTTAATATATGGGCATTAATAATTATATAACAGTTGTACTAGTATTATTTCATGCTGCCATTTCGATTGGGGAAAAACATAAATATTCTTCTTTAAATGTGCTGAGAATTTTATGTCACGACCACCATTTGAACCGTCTCATCGAAACGGTTCAAATGAGTGGTCGCAACATATACTTTCATTGAGAAATAACAAAAATAAAATATATATAAAAAAAATCATACCCGTAAAGGTGTATTGGGTTAATATTACTGGTAATACAGGAAATGCAGTACCCAATTATTTTCCCTGTTCATCAAAGTCTGACATTATGAGCTGGCTCCTCTCGATCTACACTGTGTCATATTTACATTGAGTTTCGCTTAAGCCGATGCTAGGAGACTCTGTCACTATTGTATATTTTATGGAAGAAGTTGTCAGCGATTATCATGAATCTCTTAAAATTGCCTTGTAAGCACGAGGAGATAGGTGTTTAATATTGGGGGGATAAACTTATACAGTGGAACCTCTCTAAACCGGATACCCTGGGAGGTCCCCAGTGGAACCTCTTTAAATCAGACACCCTGGGAGGTCCCCAGTGGAACCTCTTGAAACCAAACACTCTGGGAGGTCACCAGTGGAACCTCTTTAAACAGGTCACTCTGGGAGGTCCCCAGCGGAACCTCTTTACACCGGACACCCTGGGAGGTCCCCAGTGGAACCTCTCTAAACTGGACACCCTGGGAGGTCCCCAATGGAATCTCTCTAAACCGGACACCCTGGGAGGTCCCAGTGGAACCTCTCTAAACCCGGACACCCTGGGAGGTCCCCAGTGGAACCACGCTTATGGGTTTTGTGACTGGTGTAGATCCAGATCAGCCGGTGCATCCACACAGTCTGATCAGGATCTGCACTGTCTGCCATTCCAGCAATGAAACACCCATCGTGCTTCTAACAAGCAATACAGATCAGGAACTACACTGGTAACAACTCCCACAAGCCCCATTTCTCCAGGGACAGCCACATATGAGACACACCGTGTGATTTTGTACCTTCGGACATCTGCGTAATGTCATTAAATACGCTTAAAAAATTTACAATAGTTTCTGTCAATGGCCTCAGAATTATATTCCGCATGTACTTACATTATGAAAAATATTGCAAATTTTGTAAACGTATTTAATGAAAATGTCCGAAGGTACAAAATCACATGTCGTGTCTCATATGTACCTTAGCCTTGACTAGGCGTCCGAGGAGTTTTTCGTTTGGGGTACTGAGATCTTCGTCATCGGCAAGGTCAACACCGGCTTCCCGCAGCATCTGTATACCCTCCTTGTACTCCAGCCGCAAACTGGAACACATCACGACATGAAAAAGGGGATCGTTATCACTAAGCTAATCTCTTCACTCATCAGCCTTGATAATAAAGCATGGGCATCGTTATCACTAAACTAATCCCCTCACTCAGCAGCCTTGGTAATAAAACAACGGCAGCGTTATCACTAAGCTAATCCCCTCACTCAGTATGATAAAGCATGTATGAAATATCAATGCGCTCCCTGAAAACAGAAGTTATACAAAATTTAACCCAAAGTTAAGTTTATGAACGCACTAAGTTGGTGATTTTCTACAGCATGATAGCTATTCACATGAGGAATGCATGTATGAATGTGCTAAGTTACACAACATTTACCCCAACGTTAAGTATATGAACATGCTAAGTTTGTGAACTTGACCTTGGGGTAAAGGTTGGGTGGTGGGTCGTGGATTTGCTACAGCATGATAGAGGGTCATCTGACGACGCCGGGCGTATGCCATCAGCTCTTCTGCACTTCGTGCAGGCAAGCTAAAAAATGTACGTATGTACATGGAGTAATGCTATCAGCGAGGGAATAATAATGAATATGGTACTGCTTTTCAATTGTTTAACGGACATTACTATTTATTCTCTGTATTTATTGTTTGATGTACAATGATCATACTTTATAATCTGTCGAAAATATTATTTTTTCAGGTGATGCATTTTAGTATAAATAATCAAAAATTATCATGCCTCATTTGCATATGAAAATAGCCTGATACCACCACGCGTCACTATCAGTAAAATAAACATTACTAAATGATTATATCTGTATAACGAGCACTTTTTAGAACTGATGGAATAGTGACACAATTATACACTTATTTATTTCCTACAAAAAACATTTTGTGCCTACTGACAGAGTGGGCATGTACCTTTAAGATTCAAACACTGTCAAGATAGGTGACAAAAAGTGTCAAATGTTCATATTTTATGTTTAGTTACCTTGGCTCGAGGAATTTGAACGGCTCGGCTGGGTATTGCCTGTTCACTGTCTGGATTTCCTCTGCATACCTACAATGGATTTATATCAGTCATTTACTGTACACTGCTGCCTACAATGGATTTATATCAGTCATTTACTGTACACTGCTGCCTACAATGGATTTATATCAGTCATTTACTGTACACTGCATACCTACAATGGATTTATATCAGTCATTTACTGTACACTGCTACTACAATGGATTTATATCAGTCATTTACTGTACACTGCTGCCTACAATGGATTTATATCAGTCATTTACTGTACACTGCTGCCTACAATGGATTTATATCAGTCATTTACTGTACACTGCTGCCTACACATATATGCTCACATAAATAAGCAGAGCTCCAGATAAGGTTTGTATCTAAAGTGTATTATACGCCCACATTTAAAATTCAATGCGTATTTTACTTTTACAAATGTATTGTGGTTTTTCTTCCTTATTAAATAGGGAACAAAATGATAAAAAAATAAAAATAATCACTTATTTGAACAAATGATAAAACAATACAACAAATTTAAAAATTTACCTAGTTGAACTGTAAATAGCAAACTTCTTTTTGCAGCTCAACTAGGTAAATTTTCAACTTTATTACAGTATTTTCACTACTCAATTTGAAAATCAATGCCTATTTTCACATTGCTGCGAGTCTTTTGTACTCCCACTTTTGATGCGTATTCTTCTAAAATAAGTGCGTAAAATAAGCCAATACGCACCTAATCTGTAGCCTATTTCACCAACATTGCAAATTTATGTTTCTAGCAAAGTATACTTTGAGAGAAATTTTCAATTTTAGGATAGATTTATTAATTTTTATTACACTGAATTTATTACATTATCACAGCCCTTTTGGCAGTGATAATGTAATAAATTCAGTATAATAATTCTGCATACTTTTAATCATAAAATATATGTAGTGGTTAGTTCTATATGAAATAATGCATTTCAGGAAAAATAAATGATTACTCCCTCAAAGTATACTTTGCTAGATAAGTAAACTTTGCAATGTTGGTGAAATCGGCTACTGGAGCTCGGAATAAGGTTATTTCATGTAGCTCGTAGACATAGACCTTATACCAATTTTCTGTAGTCATGGAGAACACGACATCGGAATATGGCCTATGAGTGTGTTCATGTGGTTTTGTGAGAAAAACAACATTCACAATTATGACTATTTCAGTTATTAACCCTTAGACCGCTACTCACAACAGTTTTCGTCTGCTGTTGTTTTTATATCTTGCCTTATTTCTCAATAAAAACATGCTTTGACAGAACTTCAGAATCATTTCCAATGGAAATGATTCTGAAGTGCTGTCAAAGCATGTTGTAAATTATTCTAAAGTGCTGTCAAAGCATGTTTTTGATGATAAAAATGGAAAATAAACAGCAGACAACAAAACAAACTAAGATAGCGGTCTAAGGGTTAAACCACAAAAGGATATGTTGATGCCACTCACTATAAGCGTCTGGTAGAGATGGGTCAAATGAGTGGTGACAACATATACTTCCGAGAAGAAATGAGGAAACTAGAGCAAGTGAGCAGAGGCTCATGGACACCTCCGGCCACCGCCTGGACTGACAAATAAACACTTTAACGCTAATCTTACGGATGGACGGACAGACGATTGGACGGACAGAATGACGAAAACTATATACCCCTCGACATACTTTATATGCCGGTGGTATAACTAGTGAATTATGTCTGAAATATTGATACTACTGTAACAGTATATGAGCAAACTCACCTGTCCCCATGTTTTTATATATGAGCAAGTCCCTAAGGCCCTTGAATATATTAGCAAGTCCTTAAGGACCTTGAATATATGACCAAACTCATCTGTCCCTCCGGCCCTTGAATATATGACCAAACTCATCTGTCCCTCCGGCCCTTGAATATATGACCAAACTCATCTGTCCCTCCGGCCCTTGAATATATGACCAAGCTCGCCTGTCCTTCAGGCCTTTGAATATATGACCAAGCTCGCCTGTCCCTCAGACCTTTGAATATATGACCAAACTCACCTGTCCCTAAGGCCTTTGAAATGAGCAAGCTCACCTGTCCCTCGGGCCCTTGAATATATGAGCACGCTCACCTGTCCCTCAGGCCTTTGAATACATGAGCAAGCTCACCTGTCCCTCAGACCTTTGAATATATGGACAAAGAGTTGGCCGAGTACGTCTATCACCTCGTGGTAGTGGTAGTTGAAGCACATCTCCAAGTCAACCCCCACAAACTCTGTCAGGTGCCGGTGCGTGTTCGAGTCTTCCGCACGGAACACTGAAACAGGACAAAGTCTGCTCTGTATGGAAGCCCATTAGGGCCACTTCACTTTTTTTTAATTTCCATTTATTCAGTTCTTTTCTTGAATTTTCAAGATCTTTTCTTGAATTTTCAAGAAAAGATCTTGAAAATTCAAGAAAAGATCTTGAATATTCAAGAAAAGAACTTGAAAATTCAAGAAAACATCTTGAAAATTCAAGAAAACCTCTTGAAAATTCAAGAAAAGATCTCGAAAATTCACGAAAGTATCATGAAAATTCAAGAAAAGATCTCGAAAAATCAAGAAAAGATAAAAAAAGTGAAGTGGCCCTAATGGGCTTCCGTAGCTGTGTCTATAGAGTTGGACATTTACATGAGCCACAGTCCAACTACAGGTTACACAACCGCATTAGTTTCGCTTCTCATTAGTTGTTGTTATTGTAGACGAGAAAGAGAAACTGTCAAACAGCAACCAGTGTCAAAGTCAATTATCACCTAGTTACGTGAGTCATGTGTAAATGGCAGAGACTACACGGCTGTCATACAGCAAATATTTCTCGCATTTTGATTGGTAGGCCTAATATGGGCCCATAAACTGCTGGCGGGTTAAGTCAAAGTAAAAAAAACTAAGAACCCAAAAGTTAGATTTTGAAAATCGGTCCAGAATGTGCCAAGTTATTAATGAATTTCAACTTGTTTATGTCCGGCGATATTTGTAACGTCATGACGTCACACCTTTTGGCGTCATATTTCTACTGTATTATACATGTACCAATAGGCAATACACATATATAGCTAAGTTCTTGAGAAATATAGGGAATTTGTAGTATAACAAATATGTTATTGTGATACTAGTCAACATGGTGTCATATTGACTGCCTGAATCGATATATTCACGCAAGGCGCGGTTTCAACTAATGTTCGTCCCCGAGAGCAGAGAACAGAGGAAATGACCCGGGACCTTTCACCCGTTATTACCCGTTAATTCCTCATTGTCAAATGACCTAGGAAAAATGGCACAACCTGACCTTGGCAATCTCACAGAATCTGTAAGATTAATATAAACAAGAGGGCCATGATGGCCCTAATTCGCTCACCTGACTCCATGAACACCAGAGGAGAATGTGACATTGAGTTCATAATAAATTGTGCTATTTTTAGACGGCGGTCATCTTGGATTAAGCGACTCATTTTACCAAATCTGAAAATTCTTCACCCAAGGATCTTAACTTACTATGAAGTTTGGCCAGCATCGGCCATGTGGTTCCTGAGAAAAAGACGTTCAAAATCTCAAATAAATGGACCTTTTGGCGGCCATCATGGAGGACATAATCATCCGATTCCGACAAATATTGCACCAGAGCAATCGCCTCATCGATACCTTCAATTTGATATATGACATGAGCATATTCGGTCAAAAATAAAATTTGACCCCACGGCCACGCCCATTTTCGACCTCGGGGTCACCATTTTAACACCTTTGAAAGAGCATTCTACATTGATCATTCCTACCAAGTTTTGTCGAAATCCGGCTGGCGGTTCACGAGAAGAAGATTTTTTAAGAATTTGTGCTATTTTTAGACGGCGGCCATCTTGGATTAGCGACGACCTCCGTTTTAACAAATCTGAAAAGGCTTCACCCATGGACCATAACTTTTAAGTTTGGCTACCATGGGCCAAGCGGTTCATGTGAAGAAGAATTTTGAAATCTCTGATAAAAGAACGACCTTTTGACCTTTCAGCGGCCATCTTGGATGACATAACCATCCAATTTCGACAATAAATGCACCCGATCGCCTTGTTGATACCTTCGATTTGATATATAACATGACCATATTCGGTCAAAAATAAAATTTGACCCCACGGGCCACGCCCATTTTTGACCCCGGGGTCACCATTTTAACAACTTTGAAAGAGCATTGTACATCGATCATTCCTAGCAAGTTTCGTCCAAATCCAGCTAGCGGTTCATGAGAAGAAGACTTTTTAAGAATTTATGCTATTTTTAGACGGTGGCCATCTTGGATTACGTAATGACGTCATTCTAACAATTTTGTAATCCCCCTACCTAAGGACCATGACCATGAAGTTTGGTGACTATAGGTCCAATGGTTACCGAGGAGAAGACGTTTGAAAATGTTCACGGACAACGACGACAGACGACGACGGACACATTGCGGTAACAATAGCTCACATGAGCTTCGCTCAAGTGAGTTAAAAAGTAAACAACGATATAGAGACATGACATGCTAGTCTAACTTAGATGCTGCACCCCAAATATAGGTTTATCAAGTAACCTGCCATGCATTGACCGAATACGTACGGACTGATAACATATTGTTGCATCAGGCATTGACCTGATACAAACATCCGGGTTACAAAGAAGTGAAAACTGACGTTCCATTGGTCGAATGACGTCACGTAACGTTACTGAATGACGTCAGTGTAATGACGCAACGTAAACAAGTCCGCGTTCTGTCCATAGATAACGACATCTTATTACACTCTTCCGAGTTATTTGCATGGGTTTCGCTGCGAGAGAAAACCCGTAATCAACTCCTTACAAATAATACAACGTGAAGAGAACACCCGTAATTGCACCCTCTTTTATTACTGTGAAAATAAAGTTATTTGAAAAATTGGAGAGTCTCGACTACTGTACAATGTTAATGTGATTAAACACATTCCAAACATGCACTCAAATATATCTAGTTCATAGAAACAGCTGCGTAATTTGGATTTCAAAAAGTTTACAGGACGTCACGTTCGACGTTAAAACGCGGGAAACGCGCACAGCACAATTCTTTTGCGTACAATCTCAAAAATATGCATGTATATCTGCCGTGAAGTGTAATAAATAGGATATTCCATCATACATGTTTGAATAGCGGAAATAATATACTGGTGTCCGTCGGCTTCCGTGCAAGCAACTCGTTCGCTACACTCACTCTTTGCCGACGCACACGCATGTATTATTTTCTGCTATTCAAAATGTATGATGGAATATCCTCTATATTTGTCGTCATTTTCGAATTTAAAATGGTATCTGATAAATAGAATATCAGGCTAGTGTCTTTTGATATCAAGTTGATCAGGCTCAGCTCGGAAACGCTAGGAATTCCTTAGCAAGCCTCGGAATTTCTACGCGTTTCCTAGCCTTGCCTGATAAATCTTGATATCAAAAGACACTAGCTCTATACCACATAGTACATATTACTTTCAACTTGGATGCATACATTCAAAGGCACTGTACCTCAGATGACGTATCAGATATCCATGTGTGGTTTTTCGCTTAATGGCGAGCAGATGACCTCATATTATTCGGTAATTCGAAGGGTTTGCGCTTCATAGCATACCAGTATGATAAACTGGGAAATAAATTGGTACTGGCTAATTCATTTCCACTTAGTGTACTATGAAGCACAATTTGTGAAACTTAATGTTTTTCAGCTATAGAAATATGTTTTCATTCAAGACACTACTTCCCTTCATCATTTCGGGCAACAGACAGTAGTTGAATGAATGTAAATAAGATTAAACTGATCAACGGCACAAAAACTGCTAGTTATTTTTCAGCAAGATAACTTTGTTTCGTCGACATAAAGACGTATCTGAAGTTTCAAGTCAATTGAATGTAGGGTTGTGGAAATATATGGTACTGAAAAAATCTTAACGCAAATCCTAATGCAGGGATGACTCATCAGTTTCTGTAAATATTTTTCATGCAAAATCACACATCTTCTTAGGTACAAAATCACATGGCTCGTCTCATATAGCAGTCACAGGAGACGAGCACAAACACAGTTTTGTCACATCTGGGCACGTACATAGGAGCCACAGCGACCTACCTCCACCTACAGTGTAGACCCTCTCGAAGTCGCCGGCGATACACATCTGTTTATACAGCTGTGGTGACTGGGCCAGGAATGCGAAACTCTTGAAGTACGACAGTTTGAACACGTTGGCCCCGCCCTCAGATGCACCTGACCGGGGAAGACAAGGATTAAGGTCATTTATGGCCAAGTAGCAGGTTAAAGGTGCATACCCACTCAGTAGGCACAAAATGTTCTTTATAGGAATTAAATAAGTGTATAATTGTGTCACTATTCCACCAGTTCTAAAAATTACGAGTGTCCGCTATACAGATATAATCATTTAGTAAAATTTATTTTACTGATAGTGACTTGCGGTGGTATCAGGCTATTTTCATATGCCAATGAGGCATGATATTTTTTAATCATTTATACTAATTAACATTTTAAGGAAACACGGTTATCGTCCCTGATATCAGTGTGGAAATTTACATCGGATATAAAATGTATGATAAAGCCAATCAATACGTGGGGTAATGGTGAATCATTGTGTATTTTGCCAGAAAATGTCTCAGATGATGTCTCTGATATAAGGAACATTTTGTGCCTACTGAGTGGGCATGTACCTTTAATTCATATAAAGAACATGTTGTGCCTACTGAGTGGGCATGTACCTTTAATTCATATAAAGAACATGTTGTGCCTATTGAGTGGGCATGTACCTTTAAAGCAGCTGATTTAACCCTTAGATCTTAATTTTTTTGTCGTCTGCTGTTTATTTTCTATTTTCCATTTTTATCATCAAAAACATGCTTTGACAGCACTCTAGAATAATTTACAACATGCTTTGACAGCACTTCAGAATCAGTTCCATTGGATGATTCTGAAGTGATGATTCTGAAGTGCTGTCAAACCATGTTTTTATTGAGAAATAAGGCAAGATATAAAAGCAACAGCAGACAACAATTGTTGTGAGTAGCGGTCTAAGGTTTATCATCACGAGTGTCTCATTGACGGAATGGCGAACAGTGCAGATCCAGATCAGTCTGATCTGGATCTACACTGGTCGCAAAACCCATAAGCCCCATTTCTCCAGTCACATATGAATTGGCTAGTCAGGGCCGTAACCAGAGGTAAAAATCAGACGAGGCGAACCAAGTTTCCGATATGGGGGTCAGGGAGCATTCTCCCCGCCACCACCCTGGGGATTTGTTGAATTCTTAGAATAAATAAACCAGCTCCGCCTCGTCTGCCTCATCCTGTTTACGGTACTGTTCGTCACCAAGCCAGTAGCCTGTCCAAGATGTTATAAATTTTAAAGACTAGAAAATGTTTTCATAGAACATGGATGCCCCCAAACCGCTTTGATAGTAAAAAGTTTTGATAGGAAAGGGGAGATAATTCCCGACATAGACGGGAATACAACTGTATGGCGGGAACTCTGTACAATCAGCTACAAAATTACAATCAAAACATTCAGTACTGAAAGACAGTGTCTGGGGGCCGTTTCACTAAACGTCGTACGACTAAAATGTTCGTAAGTGCAAAATTATGATAGGGCGTAAAAAAAAAGAAGTTTGTTTCCGGTTACCCGACCGACCGTCTAGTTTTACCCCCGACTGTAATTTTTTTATTGGCAATTTTACATCGGTCCCGGAAAATGTTGTCGTGACCGCGTTTTTTACCTGTCCCGTTTCCAACATGGCCGGCGAGAGCAACAGTTTGATTGCTCTGCGATGTTTTTTGTGCAAGGTCAACGAGATTCGGGTGGTAGACCATGGCTCGTCGATAAATGGCATTTACAACATGGTCCACAAATCTACGCCATTTAAAGGCACTTGCTCTGTATTAAATTATTGGCGATTTACAGCGTTAGAATTGTGTGTCATGTGTTTTCGCGGCATGAAATTTTTGAAGGGAAAATAAGTTATTTCCCAATATGACATGAAATTTAAAAAAAATAGCTGTTACAGTTGTGTAATTTTTTACTTCAGTGTGTCTAACAATTGATTCTAGATACACTATGACATTTGAATATTTTTCCTGTCAAATATTAATGCTTCAATATTGGACTATTCCAATAAACATACATACTCCCCTGTGGAAGAGATATTCATGTGACACAGTCCATCCCCTACATTTCTTTTGTTCGTCACCCTCCTCCCTACATGTTGTGGTGATCACGCCCCCACCCACCCACCTACATTTTGTTCTCTTCCACAGGGCAGTAGGTATATTAACAGCGGTGTCAAAAATTTATTCACCCGACCCGGTCCGACTAAATTACAATGATACATACAGTAAAAAGTAAAAAAAAAAAAAGAAAAAAATCCCTACCTACCGACCCTATCTTTTTCAGGCCCGTAACAGGAAACAAACCTTCTTTTTTTTTATGCCTAGTCTGTAAATTTCACATTAACAATGTTTTCTTGTAAATAATTGTTGGATTTACATTTATTGAGCATAGGCTGCATATGCAGCCTATGCTCAATAAATGTAAATCCATCAATTGCAATTTGCAGACGATTCTAAATTTGCGCTTACGAACATTTTAGTCGTAAGAAGTTTAGTGAAACGGCCCCCTGCGGCCTATTTCACTAAACTTAATGCGACTAAAATGTTCCTAAGTGCAAATTTAGGATCGTCTAGAAATTTCAATTGATGGATTTACATTTATTGAGCTTTTGAAATAAAACAAGAATTACGCCACGGAAGTGGTGTCGCGCCTGCCGATGGCATTTGACTGTAACACGACCATGGGCGTGTGCTAAAGTAAGCATGTTTAAAATACGAAAAAGGTCAAGGTTGAAAATACTTTTTGACATAAAAAAATGACTTAAGTGTTTCCACAACCATGTGAAGGTAAAAAAGGTCAAGGTCATGTTAATGGGGGCAGGAGTGTGTTCCAAATGCTTACATGTATCAGGTGTCCAAATATTGAAGCAATCCATCAAGTAATTATATACGATGATGAAGAAACTTTTTGACATTTCGGACGACAATGGAAAAAGCGGCGACTCTAGTCGCGCCTTCTGCTAAAGCAGACGCGATAACAATAGTGAAAGTGTAGTTAGAGATCTGACAGGTGTACACTTGGCAGAAACGTCATAGGGTTTGTTTCGTAGGCGGTGCCCCATAACTGCGCCACCGAGAGAAGGTAAGCCAATCATCTTGATCTAGATTGTAGGTGGGAGGTTAATGATGGCTGGTCCCGGCACGACTGACATGAGTCACTGGGGTATTGCCCTATTTCCAATATTTCTCCTCTTACTTAAATCACTATGGGAACAGTGTTTCAGCAAAAATGTGAAGGTACAAAAGGTCAAGGTCATGCTAATGGGAGCATGAGTGTGTTCCAAAGGATCACATGTATCAATGTCCAAATATTGAAGCAATCTGTCCAGCAATATTAAAGTTATACCATGAAGAAGAACTTGTACAAACTTTTTGACGCACAAAAATATGTTTCCAAAAATGTGAAGGTACAAAAGGTCATGTGAATGGTGGTATGAGCGTGTTCCAAATGCTTACACGTATCAAGTGCCTAAATATTGAAGCAATCCGTTAAGAAATATTAAAGTTATACCATGATGACGAAGCTTGTACAAACTTTTTGACATTTCGGACGACGACGATGCCAATGTGAAGGTAAAAACATTAAGGTCATGTTAATGGCGGCATGGGTGTGTTCTAAATGCTCACATGTACCAAGTGTTCAAATATTGAAGCAATCCGTCCCGTAATATTAAGTTATAGCATGATGAAGAAACTTGTACAAACATTTTGACATTTGTTGACGCGGACGACTGAAAAAGCTGGCGTGACAAAAATGGAAGGTGTTACTAACGTATGCACTCACGTACACACGCACATACAGTGACTAACATACAGTGACTAACATACAGTGACTCACATACAGTGACTAACATACAGTGACTCACATACAGTGACTAACATACAGTGACTCACATACAGTGACTCACATACAGTGACTAACATACAGTGACTCACATACAGTGACTCACATACAGTGACTCACATACAGTGAATCACATACAGTGACTCACATACAGTGACTCACATACAGTGACTAACATACAGTGACTCACATACAGTGAATCATACAGTGACTAACATACAGTGACTCACATACAGTGACTCACATACAGTGACTAACGCTATATCCCCTCTTGCCTATACAGTGACTAACGCTATATCCCCTCTTGCCTATACAGTGACTAACGCTATATCCCCTCTTGCCTATCAACGAGGGGACAATAAGGTGAAAGTTACAATTTGTGGAGCAGACGACACCTTCGGCTCGTGGGCTATGCACAGAGCTCCAGATAAGGTGCATATTGGCGTATTTCACGCAATTATTTTAGCTGAATACGCATTAATTATCAAATGTGGCAGTACAAAATACGCACAACAATGTTGAGTAAAATTGAGTAGTGAAAATACTTGTCATAAAGTTGAAAATTCACTATTAAAGTTGAGCTGCAAATTTTTGCAGCTCAAACAAGTGAATGTTAAATTTTGTTATATGTTTTTATCATTTGTTCCCTATTTAGTAATGAAGAATAATCCATTTGTAAAAGTAAAATACGCAATGATTTTGAAATCAGGGGGTATAGTATGCTTTAGACACAAAGCTTATCTGGAGCTCTCTATCAGAGCTCCAGATAAGGTGCGAAATTTGTAGGTAAATTTCTTATTTCTCCATCAAAAATGGCAAGTTGGGAGTGCTTTAGAATCGTCTCAATGAGTCGGGCCTGAATTTGTCCTGGGATACCGCACACCATTCCTGCGTCGGTAACACCGCAGTACCTGATATAATTTTCGGCGTGTGAACCTCGACGAAGTCCTTGGAGTCGAGGAACTCCCGGAAGAGTTTACAGACACCACCCTCGAGGCGGAATATCGCCTGGTTGGCAGTCGTGCGCAGGTCGATCACGCGGTTGTCCAGCCGGATATCCTGGTTCACCGTGGGCAGGCCCTGTAATATAGCTACAGTAGAAGGCGACAGAAAATGGGTTTAACGTCCCAGCAACAGATAAGGTCTTGGGGACCGAAACCACAGGTTCAAGTCTCATCCGACAGACCAGTGGGATGGAAATACTATGTAAGTATCTTCCATGCCTAGACTTCACTCCGTTATTGAAGTCCAATGCCATATCCCGCCCCCACGGCCATCCCTCAACTACAGTACAACACAGATTGTCATGTCACTGTGGCTGTGACACGAGAAGTGGAGACTGCGCTATTTTGGTATTTGTAGCCGGTCTACCTCCTCTTGGACCAGTGCATGTCTTTAGTTCGATAAAGACAGGGCTCCAGATAAGGAATTAATAATTGAGTATTGTCACTCCATCATTTCTTAAGCAATTGGGTATTTCAAAATTTTAATTGAGTAAAATAAAGCACACTACTGTTTACACATCAACAGACAGCAATAGATCATATGTTTCTTATTTTCAATAAAACACATCTTGGTATTTCATTAGAATTGTCTCCAAGGAGATAATTCTAATGAAATGACAAGACATGTTTTCATTTGGAAGCAAACTATTCAATAATTGCTGTCTGTTGATGTGTAAACAGTAATGTCATTTTATTTTACCCAATTAAAATTTTGAAATACCCAATTGCTTCAAATTGCAAATTGCTTCAAAAATGATGGAGTGACAATACTCAATTACTAATTCCTTATATGGAGTCCTGGTACATTGTATATACACATTGTCATTCACTTTGGAATATTTGTAACTCTATGCATTATATATTTCAAGGATTCCGCTGGCGATCACCACTTTCGCGATTGGCGATAAAAATTAACAGTTGGCGATAAAAAATTACAATTTTCGAAAAAAAAGTGGCGATTTTATTATTTTCCCCAGCGGAATCCCTGATATTTACGTTTTATATTTCATATTTATGCAACTGTGCAGCCTCTCTGGAGCGCCTTACCGTTTCCGTGTCGTCGGGCCGTGCTGCGTCCTCCACGAGCAATGGCAGACGAGGCTCGGCCGAGCTTACGAGCCAGACCTGTTCTACATGTAGCTCGACGAGCTGCTGCGTACACGCCTCCACCTTCTGGGCGACGGTGCGCACGTACCCCTCCACGTCCACGATCGACTCCTTCGTAATCCTGTCAGCACACAGGTACAGTGCAGAGCCAAATGGGTTTAACCCTTTGAATGCGGGAACCGAAAATTGTCGTCTGCTATTGTTTCTTATTTTGTCTTTTCTCTCAATAAAAACATGGTTTGACAGCTGTCAAATCATGTTTTTGATGAGAAAATATGAGAAAATAAGAAAAAATAAGAAAAATGAGAAAATAAACAGCAGACGACAATTTTTTATTCAGCATTGTAAGGGTTAACGTCCCAGCAATAGTAAACTTCATGTATGGACGGGACCTCGGTGACAAAGCGAAAGTGAATGGTCATAACGTCCTGGCAACAGCTAAGGTCATTTAGGGAGGGGAAATAGGTTTCAAGCCTCATCCAACAGATGAGATGGTATGGAAACACTATGGTTTGTATCTTTGATGCCCAAGGTGAGGTTTGAACACACAACCTTCGGTATTGGAAGTCCAGCCCCTCGGCCACAACATATATTATTTTATCCCGTCAACACAGTGTGTATGTGCCGTGAAACACGGTGCCGTGAAACATTTTTGATATCCTGTCAATACGACCCAATCACTGCGTATGAATATGTGCGGTTGTCATACTAGTCGATTTTGAGGATGCGGCTGGGGTTATTTTTTTGCAATTTAAAGTTATTTGTAGTGTTGACGGGATAAATAGAATAGTATGTTAGTGCCGTGAATGAGAAACAAATACTGGCATGGCACGGAGACGGGATGGGCGATGCTCTGCCGTGCCAGATATTTTTCCCATTCACGGCACTAACCTACTATTCTCTATATACATACATTACAGTCAATGACTCAATAAACCACGGACAATGAACACATCCGTATTTTCTTTGCAACAGTATGTTTATCTACATTTTACATTTTGAATCAAAATAAAGCAAGAACTGGCATCATTAAACGAAGCTAATAAATCCCCTCGCTGGCAGCCTTCACAATAATAAAAAAATAAGTCCTCAGTGATCTTGACCTTGTCTGGTCGGACGTGGGACAAAGCACCATCCCATGGCATACATTTTGGCCAAATATTATCAAAATCGATCTTTGGCCCAAACATTAGGTATAATCTAACAGCCATAACGTACACAAGTACACAAATTTTAAATTGAAGTGGGTCAGTGAAATAAGATGGCTATCTCCCTCGTGGAGTTGGCCACCTTCTTCCACTCACAACTCCATCATGGAGTTAGCCCCCTTCTTCCACCGACGCCTTCAATTCTGTGACATACCCGGCGGTGAATTTCACCATTTGCTTGCTGACAGACGCCGTGACAAACACCAAAGCCTGGACTGTCCATTTCTGTTGCCTCAGGACAATAAAACACTGTTTCCCTGTAAACAAGAACGTACACCCCTTACAAACCATGTATGCTGTTAATCTGTTGCTGGTCAACCGTTGTGGCTGTCACTGGAGAAATGGGGCGTATGGCTTTTGCGACCAGTATAGATCCAGATCAGCCTGTGCATCTACACTGTTCACCATTCCATCAATGAAACACCCGTCATGCTTCTAACAAGCAATACAGATCATTATCAGGTTACAGGAGTGGGATATTTGATCCAGATCTACACTGCTCACAAATCCCATAAACCCCATTTCTCCAGTCACAGTCACGTTTGTTAAAGGATAGAAGTCAAACAGTGGAAATAGGTCACCTACGTGCATGCCCCAGAAAGCTCTAGCATTCTAACCTACAACTATGATGTCAGAAATATGTACAGGTATTGCTAATATAGACATCATATGTGCATAATGTTAACTTCACATAATGTCACTTACATGTATTTATACTGTATTTATAGATTGTGTCGTGTAAGTTCAATATAAGATGCAACCTTTTGAAGCCACTAGCTGTGCATCCGAATTCAAAGAATACATACTGCTGAATTCATTATTATGTATAAAATAAATTATATTTCCTGAAACCAAAATTTTACAATTTTCCTACAGGCAAAATATTGCAGATAACAAACTGTTTTAACGATAATACAGGCTACAATGTATACAAATTTGTCAGTGATGAGATGTACTGGTTCCTTTTACCTCATCCATCGGAATCTAGCATTAAATTACTATGCAACAAGAGTTGTCAGAAGACAACGAAGCTCGCCTGTTGGCAGCCTTCACTATAACTTGACCTTGGGTTAAGGGGCGTGCAGTGGACCTTGACATTGGGGCCAGCGGTGCAAGGTGGGTCGTGGGTTTGCTATAGCATAATATAGCATATTAAGATGAATGCTTGTATGAAATATCAATGCGCTCCCTGAAAACAGAAGTAAAACAAAATTTAACCCAACGTTAAGTTTATGAACGCACTAAGTTGGTCATTTTCTACAGCATGATAGCTATTCACATGAGGAATGCATGTATGAATGTGCTAAGTTTGTGACCTTGACTTTGGGAAAAGGGGGTGGTGGGGGTGGGTCATGGATTTGCTGTAGCACGATAAGAGTATCATCAGATGAATGCATGTATGAAATATCAAGGCGTTCCCTGTAAAGAAACAGAAGTTATAAAAAGACATTTACTCCAACGTTAAGTTTATGATGTTGATCTTGGGGAAAGGGGGGGTGGTCATTTATTTGCTGTAGCACAATAGAGGATCATCAGATGAATGCATGTATGAAATATCAAAGGGTTCCCTGTAAAGAAACAGAAGTTACACAACAGTTACTCCAACGTTAAGTTTATGAACATGCTAAGTTTGTGACCTTGACCTTGGGGTAAGGGTTGGGTGGTGGGTTGTGGATTTGCTACAGCACGATAGAGGGTCATCTGAGGAATGCATGTATGAAATATCAAGGCATTTCAAGAAAGGAAACAGATGTTATAAGATAATTACACCAATGTTAAGTTTATGAATGTGCTAAGTTTGTGACCTTCACCTTGGGGTAAGGGGTGGGTCATGGATTTGCTATAGCACATTAGAGTATAATCAGAAGAATGCATGTATGAAATATCAAGGCGTTCCATGAAAGGAAACATGTTATAAGACATTTACCCCAACGTGAAGTTTATGAATGTGCTAAGTTTGTGACATTGACCTTGGGGAAAGGGGTGGGAGGTGGGTCATGGATTTCCTATAGTATGATAGAGTATCATCAGATGAATGCATGTATCAAATATGAAGGTATTCCCTGTAAATAAACAGAAGTTACACAACATTTACCCCAACGTTAAGTTTATGAACATGCTAAGTTTGTGACCTTGACCTTGGGATAAGGGTTGGGTGGTGAGTCGTGGATTTGATACAGCATGATAGAGGGTCATCTGAGGAATGCATGAATGAAATATTAAGGTGTTCCATGAAAGAAAACAGATGTTATAAGACATTTACTCCAACGTTATGTTTATGAATGTGCTAAGTTTGTGACCTTGACCTTGGGGTAAGGGATGGGTGATGGACCGTAGATTTGCTACAGCATGATAGAGGGTCATCAGATGAATGCATGTATGAACTATGAAGACATTCCCTGTAAATAAACAGAAGTTACACAATATTTACCCCAACGTTAAGTTTATGAACATGCTAAGTGTGTGACCTTGCATGAAAGGAAACCGAAGTTATAAGACATTTATCCCAACATTAAGTTTGTGAATGTGCTAAGTGACCTTGACCCTGGGGTAAGGATTGGGTGGTGGGTCATGGATTTGCTATAGCACGATAGAGTATCATCAGATGAATCCATGTATGAAATATGAAGGCGTTCCCTGTAAATAAACAGGTTGTGACCTTGACCTTGGGGTAAGGGTTGGGTGGTGGTTCATGGATTTGCTACAGCATGATAGAGGGTCATCTGAGGAATGCATGTATGAAATAACAAGGTGTTGCATGAAAGGAAACCGAAGTTATAAGACAATTACCCCAACGTTAAGTTTGTGGACGATGCCGACGACGCCGGGGGTATGCCATAAGCTCTTCTGCACTTCGTGCAGGCGAGCTAAAAACGGAACATTTACCTTACTTTAAAACAAAAAAATAAAACATATTTTGGAAGCACATGATAATTGCAGGCGCGGATACAGGGGGAGGGTCCAGGGGGTCCGGACCCACCCCCCTGCTCCCGGCAAAAAAAAAAAAAGAAAAGAAAATCTACAATACTCGAATAGTTGGATGACTTTTTTCGTGGCCTAGGTGTCAGGAAATCGCATCTGCGGCGATCTGGCATCTAAAAATTTCCTGGGCGAAGACCCCCCAGACCCCCCTACTTTACGATTTTACGCTGGCGGAGGACTTGTAATTACAGACCCCACTGTAATTATTTCTGTATCCATTTTGCAAACAACACTAAAATCGAGAGCCGTTGTGATTTGCTACTGATGACAATAATTATTGTGGCTGTGACTGGATAAATTGCGCTTATAGGATTTGCGAACAGTGTAGATCCAGATCAGCCTGTGCATCTGCACAGTCTGATCAGGATCTGCACTGTTCGCCATTCCATCAATGAAACACCATGATGCTTCTAACAATGTAAGTTGGTATATCAGGCTACATCAGTGCTATATCAGGCTACATCAGGCTACATCAGTGCTATATCAGGCTACATCAGTGCTATATCAGGCTACATCAGTGCTATACAGGCAACATCAGGCTAAACATATTGGTACAGATACATCAGTGATACAGGATACTCAGGTGCTATATCAGGTATCAGTGGCTTATCAGGACATCAGTGCTATAGCTACATCAGGTCAGGCTACATCAGTGCTATAATCGGCACACAGTGCTATATCAGGTATCATGATCATCAGCTAATCAGGCTACATCAGGTCAAGGTAGTGGTATCAGGCTACATCAGTGCTATATCAGGCTCATCGGCTACACAGTGCTATATACAGGCTACTCAGTGCTATATCAGGACATCAGTGCTATATCATACATCAGTGCTATATCAAGGATACATCAGTGCTATATCAGGTATCATGCTATCAGGTACTCAGGACATCATGCGGTGTATGGCTATCTGTCTATATCAGCTACATCATGCTTTATCAGCTACATAATGCTATCAGGTACATATCTTATCAGGCTCACATCACAGCTATCATGGCAACATCAGGTAATCCAGCTATCAGATATAGATCAAACATAGGTGTATATCAGGTACAGTGATTCAGGCCTACATCAGGCATCATCATGGCTTAGTGTATATCAGGCTATCAGTGATATATCAGCAACAATCAGCTACATCAGTGCTTATATCAGATACATCAGTGCTATATCAGATCACATCAGGTGGCTATATCAGGCTAAAACATCTGTGCTATATCAGGCTACATCATGCTAAATTACTAGGCTACATCAGTGTATCAGGCTACATCAGTGCTATATCAGGCTACATCAGTGCTATATCAGGCTACATCAGTGCTACATCAGGCTACATCAGGCTACATCAGTGCTATATCAGGCTACATCAGTGCTATATCAGGCTACATCAGTGCTATATCAGGCTACATCAGTGCTATATCAGGCTACATCAGGCTACATCAGGCTACATCAGTGCTATATCAGGCTACATCAGGCTACATCAGTGCTATATCAGGCTACATCAGTGCTATATCAGGCTACATCAGTGCTATATCAGGCTACATCAGGCTACATCAGTGCTATATCAGGCTACATCAGTGCTATATCAGGCTACATCAGGCTACATCAGTGCTATATCAGGATACATCAGTGCTATATCAGGCTACATCAGTGCTATATCAGGCTACATCAGTGCTATATCAGGCTACATCAGGCTACATCAGTGCTATATCAGGACATCAGTGCTATCAGGCTACATCATGCTAAATCAGAAACACATGCAATCAGGAACATCAGTGCATCATCAGGCAAAATCCAGGCTACATAAGTGCTATATCAGGATACATCAAGTGCTATATCAGGCTACACACTACACAGTGCTATATCAGGATACATCAGTGCTATATCAGGCTACATCAGTGCTATATCAGGATACATCAGTGCTATATCAGGATACATCAGTGCTATATCAGGCAACATCAGGCTACATAAGTGCTATATCAGGATACATAAGTGCTATATCAGGCTACATCAGTGCTATATCAGGCTACATCAGTGCTATATCAGGATACATCAGTGCTATATCAGGATACATCAGTGCTATATCAGGATACATCAGTGCTATATCAGGCAACATCAGTGCTATATCAGGCTACATCAGTGCTATATCAGGCTACATCAGTGCTATATCAGGCAACATCAGGCTACAGTGCTAATATCAGGCTACATCAGTGCTATATCAGGCTACATCAGTGCTATATCAGGCTACATCAGTGCTATATCAGGCTACATCAGGCTACATCAGGCTACAAATCAGTGCTATAATCGGCTACCTCAGGCTACATCAGGCTATATCAGGCTACAATCAGTGCTATATCAGGCTACATCAGTGCTATATCAGGCTACATCAGGCTACATCAGTGCTATATCAGGCTACATCAGTGCTATATCAGGCTACATCAGGCTACATCAGTGCTATATCAGGATACATCAGTGCTATATCAGGCTACATCAGTGCTATATCAGGCTACATCAGTGCTATATCAGGCTACATCAGGCTACATCAGTGCTATATCAGGATACATCAGTGCTATATCAGGCTACATCAGTGCTATATCAGGATACATCAGTGCTATATCAGGATACATCAGTGCTATATCAGGCAACATCAGGCTACATAAGTTCTTATATTCAGGATACAGATGCTATATCAGGCTACAATCAGTGCTATATCAGGCTAACCTACAGTGAATAATTCAGGATCCAATCATGCATATCAGGCAACTTCAGGCTAACATAGTGCTATATCAGGATACATAAGTGCTATATCAGGCTACATCAGTGCTATATCAGGCTACATCAGTGCTATATCAGGATACATCAGTGCTATATCAGGCTACATCAGTGCTATATCAGGATACATCAGTGCTATATCAGGATACATCAGTGCTATATCAGGCTACATCAGTGCTATATCAGGCTACATCAGTGCTATAATCAGGATACATCAGTGCTAATATCAGGCAACATCTGCTATAAACAGCTAATCAGTGCTATAATCAGCTATCATCAGCTAAAAACATCAGTGGCTATAATCAGGCACATCAGTGCTATATCAGGCTACTTACAAAGGCTATCATCATGCTATATCTGGATACATCCAGTGCATATCACTACATCTGTGCTATATCTGGCTACATCATGCTATATCAGCTCATCAGGCTTCATCTGTGCTATATCAATACATCAGTGCTATATCAGGCTACTTCAGTGGCTATACAGATAACATCAGTGCTATATCAGTATACATAAGTGCGATATCAGGCACATAAGCCTACATAATGTGCTATATCTGGATACATAAGTGCTATATCAGGCTACATCAGCTACATCAGTGCTATATCAGGATACATCAGTGCTATATCAGGCTACATCAGTGCTATATCAGGATACATCAGTGCTATATCAGGATACATCAGTGCTATATCAGGCAACATCAGGCTACATAAGTGCTATATCAGGATACATAAGTGCTATATCAGGCTACATCAGTGCTATATCAGGCTACATCAGTGCTATATCAGATACATCATGCTTATAGCAGGATACACAGTCTATATCAGGATACATCTGTGCTATATCAGCAATCATCATGATAATCAGGCTACATCCAGTGCTATATCAGGCTACACATCAGTGCTATATCAGCAACATCAGGCTACATAAGTGCTATTTCAGGCTACTTAGTGCTATATCAGGCTACAAATCAATGCTATATCAGCTACTTCAAGTGCTATATCAGGCTACATTCAGCTACATCAGGCTACATCATGGCTATATCAGGCTACATCAGGCTACATCAGTGCTAATATCGTGCTACATCAGTGCTATCATCAGGGCTACATCAGTGTATATCAGGCTACATCAGCTACAATCATGCTATAATCAGCTACATCAGTGCTATATCAGGCTACATCAGGCTACATCAGTGCTATATCAGGATACATCAGTGCTATATCAGGCTACATCAGTGCTATATCAGGATACATCAGTGCTATAATCAGGCTACATCAGCTACATCATGCTATATCAGGGATACATCAGTGCTATATCAGCTACATCATGCTAGATCAGGATACATCAGTGCTATATCACGATACATCATGCTAATCAGGCAACAATCAGGCTACATAAGTGCTCTATATCAGGATACAAAGTGCTATCTCAGGCTACATCAGTGCTATATCAGGCTACATCAGTGCTATATCAGGATACATCAGTGCTATAATCAGGCAACATCAGGCGTACATAATTGCTAATATCAGGATACATAATGCCTATATCAGCTACATCAAAAAAGGTTTTGCTATATCATCAGGCTACATCAGTGGCTATATCAGGATAACAGTTCAAGTGCTATATCAGCACATCAGTGGCCAATATCAGGATACTTCAGTGCTATATCAGGAAACATCAGTGCTATATCAGGCAACATCATGCTAAATCAGGCTACATCATGCTATATCAGGATACATCAGTGCTATATCAGGCTACATCAGTGCTATATCAGGCAACATCAGTGCTATATCAGGCTACATCAGTGCTATATCAGGCTACATCAGTGCTATATCAGGCTACATCAGTGCTATATCAGGCTACATCAGTGCTATATCAGGCTACATCAGTGCTATATCAGGCTACATCAGTGCTATATCAGGCTACATCAGTGCTATATCAGGCTACATCAGTGCTATATCAGGCTACATCAGTGCTATATCAGGCAACATCAGGCTACATCAGTGCTATATCAGGCTACATCAGTGCTATATCAGGCTACATAGGCTAATCAGGCTCCATCATGCTATAATCAGGCTACATCAGTGCTATATCAGGCTACATCAGGCTACATCAGTGCTATATCAGGCTACATCAGTGCTATATCAGGCTACATCAGTGCTATATCAGGCTACATCAGTGCTATATCAGGCTACATCAGTGCTATATCAGGCTACATCAGTGCTATATCAGGCTACATAGGCTACATCAGGTATCATGCTATATCAGGCTACATCAGTGCTATATCAGGCTACATCAGTGCTATATCAGGCTACATCAGTGCTATATCAGGCTACATCAGGCTACATCAGGCTACATCAGTGCTACATCAGGCTACATCAGTGCTATATCAGCTACAGGCTCACAGTGCTCATATCATGCTACATCAGTGCTATATCAGCTACATCAGTGCTATATCAGGCTACATCAGCAGGCTACATCAGTGCTATATCGGAGGCTAACATCAGTGCTACATCATGCTATATCAGGCTACTCAGTGCTATATCGAGGCACATCATGCTATATCAGGCTACATCAGTGCTATATCAGGCTACATCAGTGCTATATCAGGCTACATCAGTGCTATATCAGGCTACATCAGTGCTATATCAGGCAACATCAGGCTACATAAGTGCTATATCAGGATACATCAGTGCTATATCAGGATACATCAGTGCTATATCAGGCACATCAGCTACATCAGTGCTATATCAGGATACATCAGTGCTATATCAGGCAACATCAGTGCTATATCAGGCTACATCAGTGCTATTTAACCCATTTCAGGCTAAGGATACGATAATTATACCCACTTTTTTTGTAAAAAAAAACGGGTATATTGTTTTCGTCACGGGTGTCCGTCCGTCCGTACGTCCGTCCGTCCGTCCGTACGTCCGTCACGTTTCTTGTAACTCGAAAAACTTTTTCACCTCCATACCTACGCGCCTGATATTTGGTATGTAGCTTTCGTTATCATGTGCAGATGCGCAAAGTGAAATTGGATTTTTGATCCCGACCCTACCTCATCAGGGATTATCTCCCCTTTTCGGACTCAGAATTTCCCATTTTTTCCCTCGTAACTCGAAAAACTTTTTCACCTTCATACCTACGCGCCTGATATTTGGTATGTAGCTTCGTTATCATGTGCAGATGCGCAAAGTGAATTCGGATTTTTCATCCGACCCTCCATCATGGATTATCTCCCCCTTTCGGACTCAGAATTTCCCATTTTTTCCTTGTAACTCGAAAAACTTTTTCACCTTCATACCTACGCGCCCCTCATTTTTGCTATGTAGCTTCGTTATCCATGTGCAGATGCGCAAAAGTGAATTGGATTTTTGATCCGACCCTCCATCATGGAATTATCTCCCCCTTTCGGACTCAGAATTCCCATTTTTTTTATTTCCCTCGTAACTCGAAAAACTTTTTTTCACCTTCATACCTACGCGCCTCATATTTGCTATGTAGCTTCGTTATCATGTGCAGATGCGCAAAGAATTCGGATTTTTGATCCGACCCCCCTCCATCATGGATTATCTCCCCCCTTTTCCCCCGGACATCAGAATTTCCCATTTTTTTCTTGTAACACTCCGAAAAAACCTTTTTTCACTTTAATACCTACGCGCCTCATATTTGCTATGAGCTCGTTTATCATTTGCAGAGCGCAAAGTGAATTCGAATTTTTTTCATCCCGAACCCCTCCATCTTGGGATTATCTCCCCCTTCGAACTCAGAATTTTCCCAATTTTTTCCTTGTTAACTCGAAAAAAAAACGTTTTTTCACCTTCATACTACGCGCCTCATATTTGCTAGTAAGCTTCGTTATCATGTGCAGATGCGCAAAGTGAATTCGGATTTTTCATCCGACCCTCCATCATGGATTATCTCCCCCTTTCGGAACTCACATTTTCCCATTTTTTTTTCCTTGTAAATCGAAAAAACTTTTTCACCTTCCATACCAAACGCGCCTCCTATTGCTATGGTAGCTTCGTTATCATGTGCAGATGCGCAAAGGTGAATTCCGGATTTTTTAATCCGACCCTCCCATCATGGATTATCTCCCCCGCGACACAGAAATTTCCCCATTTTTTCCTGTAACTCGAAAAACTTTTTTCACCTTCATACCTATGCTTCCTGATAATTTAAGTATGTACCTTCGTTATGTCAGATGCGCAAATGAATTCCCCCCCATTTTTGATCCACCCTCCATCTCGTTACCTCCCCCCCCTTTTCCGACTCAGAAATTTCCCTCCTTTTTTGTTTTAAACTCAAAAACTTTTTCACCTTCATACCTAACGCGCCTCATAATTTGCTATGTAGCTTCTTAATCATGTGCACTTGCGCAAAGTAATTCGAATTTTTTTTATCCACCCTCCATCTGGATTATCTCCCCCCTTTTTTCGGACTCAGAATTTTCCCATTTTTTTCCTCGTAACTGCGAAAAAACTTTTCACCTCATTACCTACCCCTGATATTTGTATGTACTTCGTTATCATGTGCAGATGCGCAAGTGAAATTTGATTTTTAGATCCGACCCTTTTTCCATCATGGATTATCTCCCCCTTTTCTCTTTTTTTTTTTTTATTTTTAACTTTATCGATTTTTATTTTCATTTTTTTTATTTTTTTAATCTTTCGGGGGACTCAGATTTCCCTTTTCCCATTTTTTCCATTCTAACTCGAAAAACTTTTTCACCTTCATACCTACCCCCGCGCCTGATATTTTTTTTTTTTCCTTTGTAATGTAACTTCGTATACATGTGCATTATGCGCAAAGTGAATTCCCGAATTTTTGGATTTTTGATCCGACCCTCCATCATGGATTATCTCCCCCTTTCCGGACTCAGAATTTCCCATTTTTTCCTTGTGAACTCGAAAAACTTTTTCACCTTCATACCTACGCGCCTCATATTTGCTAATGTAACTTCGTATCATGTGCAGATGCGCAAAGTGAATTCGGATTTTTTGATCCGACCCCTCCATCATGGATTATCTCCCCCTTTCCGGACTCAGAATTTCCCCATTTTTTCCTCCGTAACTCGAAAAACTTTTTCACCTTTAATACCTACACGCCCTCAAATTTGCTATATTCCTATCTTGTGCTTGTCATTTTTTTTGCGCAAAAAGTGATTTCGGATTTTTTTGGAATCCGACCCTCCATCAAGGATATCCTCCCCCTTTCGGACTTCAGAATTCCCATTTTTTTCCCATTAAACTCGAAAAACTTTTTCACCTTTATAACCTACGCCCTCATATTTGCTATGTAAGCTTCGTTACAAAGTGCAGATGCGAAAGTGAATTCGATTTTTCATCCGACCCTCCATCAAGGATTATCTCCCCCTTTCCCCCTCGGACTCAGAATTTCCCATTTTTTCCTTGTAACTCGAAAAACTTATTCACCTTCATACCTACGCGCCTCATATTTGCAATGTAGCTTCGTTATCAGTGCAGATGCGCAAAGTGAATTTACGGAATTTCCCATTTTTTTCATAAAAACCGACCCTCCTCATGGATTATCTCCCCCTTTCGTTACTCAGATTTCCCATTTTTTCCCCCTTGTAACTCGAAAAAACTTTCGTCACCTTCATACCTACGCAAAGCCTCATTTATTTGGTCTATGTAGCTTTTTATCGTTATTCGTTATGTGCAGATGCAAAGGTGAATTCCCCAGTTTTTGATCCGACCCACCATTCATCGATTACCTCCCCCTTTCCGACCAGAATTTCCCCATTTTTTTTCCTTGTAACTCGAAAAACTTTTTCACCTTCATAACCTACCGCGCCTCATATTTCTATGTAGCCTTCGATCAGTGCACCATGCGCAAAAGTGAATTCGGATTTTTTATCCGACCCCCATCATGGATTATCTCCCCCTTTCGGACTCAGAATTTCCCATTTTTTCCCTCGAACTCGAAAAACTTTTTTCACTTCATACCTACGCGCCTCATATTTTCTATTTTAGCTTCATTATCATGTGCAAGGCGCAAAGTGAAATTTGGGATTTTTTGATCCGACCCTCCATCAGGATTATCTCCCCCTTTCTGAACTCAAGATTTCCCTTTTTTCCTTTTTCCTCGAAACTCGAAAAACTTTTCACCTTCATACCTCCGGCCGAATAATTTGGTAAGTTACTTCGTTAACAATGCCAGAAATGCGCAAAGTGAATTCGGATTTTTCATCCGACCCTCCATCAAGGATTAACCCCCTTCTCGGACTCAGAACCGCCCATTTTTTTTCCTTGTACTCGAAAAACTTTTTCACCTTCATACTACCGCCTCAAATAAATTTGCTATGTAGCTTCGTTATCAATGTGCACCGATGCCCAAAGTGAATTTGGATTTTTGATCCGAACCCTCCATCATGGATTATCTCCCCCTTTCGGACTCAGAATTTCCCATTTTTTCCTCGTAACTCGAAAAACTTTTTCACCTTCATACCTACGCGCCTCATATTTTGCTATGTAGCTTCGTTTTATCAAGTGCAGATGCCAAAGAGAATCATTTATTTTTCCCCCATCCGACCCTCCATCTGGGATTATCCCTCCCCCTACGGGAACTTCAGAATTTCCCATTTTTTTTTCCTTGTCCCACTCGAAAAAACTTTTTCACCTTTATACTACGCGCCTCATATTTGCTAAGTAAGCTTCGTTATCATGAAAGCAGATCGCAACAAAGTGAATTTCGGATTTTTCATCGACTCCATCATGGATTATCTCCCCCTTTTCGGACTCAGAATTTCCCATTTTTTCCTTGTAACTCGAAAAAACGTTTTCACCTTCATACCTACCCGCGCCTCATATTTGCTATGTAGCTTCGTTATCATGTGCAGATGCGCAAAGTGAATTCGGATTTTTATTTTTCATCCGACCCTCCCCCATCATGGATTTATCTTCCCCTTATTTTCGGACTCACAATTTCCCATTTTTTCCTTGTAACTCGAAAAACTTTTTTCACCTTCATACCTACGCCCTCATATTTGCTATGTAGCTTTCGTTATCAGGTGCAAGATGCGCAGTGAATTCGGATTTTTCATCCGACCCTCCATCATGGATTATCTCCCCCTTTTCGACTCAGAATTTTTCCCATTTTTTTCCTTGGTAACTCGAAAAAACTTTTTCCCACCTTCATACCTATGCGCAAAGTATAGTTATGTACCATTTTTCGTTATGTCAGAAGCGCAAAGTTGAATTCCCCAATTTTTATCCGACTTCCATACCTCGATTACCTCCCCCCTTTCCGACTCAGAATTTTCCCATTTTTTTCCTTGTAACTCGAAAAACTTTTTCACCTTCATACCTACGCGCCTCATATTTGCTATGTAGCTTCGTTATCATGTGCACATGCGCAAAGTGAATTCGGATTTTTTATCCGACCCTCCATCATGGATTACTTCCCCCTTTCGGACTTAGCATTTGGGGAAAGTGGGTATATTGCGATGGCGCGCCATCGACTTTTTCTAGTTTTTGTTGAAAAAATCTCATTATTTTGTTTATTTCTCGATAAATATTCCGTCCCAATTCCGCCAGTCACAGCTACAATTGATAACCGCTGTACGACTCGCCACTTTTCTACCTTTACTCCTGCTGGTCTGTAGGCGGGCTCGAACCCAGATTTTCTTGTCAGCCAGTTCAGGTGTCAACTCCCGCAAGTTGTGTACCTCCCTCTCCAGCCTTTCGGTCGACTGGATCATTCGCATCTTCCCATAGAGACCCTCAGACACGTCCGTTTCTGCCTCCTTTTCCTCGACCTGACAACCATTGTTGACAAGAAAACAGGTTATCACCACAGGCATTTGGCATGTTTCGGCTTTCGTCGGTATTACTATATATGAACAACAAGGCTTATAGCTTTGGTTGGACACAACCTTGTATCATGACTAACAGCCATGAATTCATTAACGCTAACGTAAATAATTTGGCGGAAAGTGCACATGTCATTTGAGAAATATTGTTATCATAGCTGAAATAGCAAATAATATCGAATTATAATTGGTTTTCCTAGGTCGGAGACAACTTGGTATCATAATTAACTCTTTGCATGCTGGGAAATGTGTTAGCTATAAATAGTTCAAAAATAGCAGATGACAATTCATTGCATTTCATTTATTTTTCCCAATAAATGTCATGAATATGTCTTGGAATTTCATTAGAATTGAGTTCGGAGGAGCTCTGGACATAATTTGTGACGACCTTTGTACAGTAGATTGTCTTTAAAATCTGTACCGACTATATCACGCTGTCCGTAAGCAGGCACGACAAAAATATGTCATTCCGTTAGAAAGATATTAAATGAAATGTACCGTAAAAACATCTAAACACACAACGTCACACCATTCGGAAACCACGTGATCCCACACCCTGTACGCTTACATTTTCCTTGGTCTCTTGCTTTCTCGCGGCTTTCTTTGCCGCTTTCTCAGCCTCCTTCTGTTGCTTTTTCAGCGCCTTCTTTGATATCTGTTCCACTTCTACACTGCAAATATCAGGCGCGGATCCAGGATTTCGGGTTAGGGGGGGGCGTAACTATTTTGCAATACTTGACTATATTATCGAACGAGCTTAGCTTTGAATACGTGTTGAAGGTGATTTCCTAGAAAGACCAATTAAACTAAGCTCATCTGATTTAATCACCAGTGATCAATAGCTAATAAGTGATGCCGGCCATGGAATTATTGGATCGTTTTGTGAGCAAAGTCTATCTTTCTCAAATTCACAACAAACAATTGAACATTGCTGACTTTTTCCGGAAGGCGGATATTACCGAGTAGGACAGAGTGTAAACTGTGACCAACGTGGGCCGTTTCGAACTGGGGCCGAATTGGACAAGGGCCGAACTGGACAAGGGCCGTTTGATCACCCTCTGATTGATAAATGCTGTGTGTATATATACTCAAGACCGGTATGCACAACAACTTGTTAATTTCCGGTTCACATGCTTTATTTGTTAAACATAATACAATGTTACTTTACTGCTTTGTTTTGTCTTTTCTCGTTCCACCCTGATAATACAGATGTGTATACTTAGTTGACTACACACACGAGTGTATAGGCAAACGCAAGTAAACACATTAGTTGCAAAAGTATAACTCCGTGTGTCACAGGTCGTATAGGAGTTGCGTCCCGTAACGTGTATGGCAATATTTTGAGCTCCTGTTCAGATTTTGTTACGTCGAACTTCGGTTTACTCAAAGTATTTATCACAGTCCGACGGACTTGGAGTAAACGAGTGTAGACTGTATTTATCCCGTCAACACAGTGCGTATGTGCCGTGAAACATGGTGCCGTGAAACATGTTTGATATCCAGTCAATACTATTTTTGCATTTTACAGCCATTTGTAGGTGTTGACGGGATAAATAGAATAGTAGGTTAGTGCCGTGAATGGGAACAAATATTTTTTATTTCTATAAACACTAAAAGATTACGTAAAACATTTCACAATTACTATTTACATGCAAATTGAAATAACCCACAAGTTATTTAATTTAAAAAATATGTAAATTTAATACGTTATCACTGTTAAAGTGTTTTTGAAAATGCCACTTTACAAGAGTAAGCCATCATAACTGTCTATCAAGACAGTCATGAAGTCACGACTAGTATTAACTCGGCTCAGAAATTACCACCACCCCGTCATCACCCTCCCCCACCGCCCCCATTATCTCATCGGCAAAATCATAAAATATGGTAAGCCCAGTCATTCATTGTAAGTTAGAATTATCTGATACATGCATCTGTAGCCCGTTTCACCAACATTGCAAAGTATACTTTTCCAGCAAAGTATACTTCGAGGGAGAAATTTTTAATTTTAGGATAAATTGATTAATTTTTATTATACTGAATTTATTACATTATCACAGCCAATTTGGCTGTGATAATGTAATAAATTCAGTATAATAATTCTGCATAATTTTAATCATGAAATATATGCATTTGTTAGTTCTATATGAAATAATGCATTTCAGGAAAAATAAATGATTACTCCATTAAAGTATACTTTGCTAGAAAAGTATACTTTGCAATATTGGTGAAATAGGCTACAGATCAATTCGCCGCTGACCAATGCACTGGCTGCCCGTATCTTAACCCTTAGACCACTACTCACAACAATTGTCGTCTGCTGTTGCTTTTATATTATTTCTCAATAAAAACATGGTTTGACAGCACTTCAGGGACCTATTTCATCAACATTGCAAAGTATACTTTCCTAGCAAAGTATACTTTGAGGGAGAAATTTTCAATTTTAGGATAAATTTATTAATTTTTATTATACTGAATTTATTACATTATCACAGCCAATTTGGCTGTGATAATGTAATAAATTCAGTATAATAAGTCTGCATAGTTTTAATCATCAAATATATGCAATCGTTAGTTCTGCATGAAATAATGCATTTCGGAAAAATCAGTGATTGCTCCCTCAGAGTATACTTTGCTAGGAAAGTATACTTTGAAATTTTGATGAAATTGGCTACAGAATCATTTCCATCTGAAGTGCTGTCAAACCATGTTGTAAATTATTCTAAAGTGCTGTCAAAGCATGTTTTTTATGATAAAAATGGAAAATAAACAGCAGACGACAACAAAAATAAGATAGCGGTCCAAGTGTTAATCTAATCTCATAATTCCCAAGTGTTTTCATAGTGTCTAACAGGGCTCCAGATAAGGAATTAGTAATTGAGTATTTTCACTCCATCATTTATGAAGCAATTGGGTATATCAAAATTTGAATTGGGTAAAATAAAATCACACTACTGTTTACACATGAACAGATAGCAATTATTGAATAGTTTGCTTTGAAATAAAAACATGTCTTAGCATTTCATTAGAATTGTCTCCTTGGAGACAATTCTAATGAAATACCAAGATGTGTTTTCATTGAAAATAAGAAACATATGCTATAGTTGTGGTATGTTTATTGTTTTCTGCAGCATGATAAAGGTGCCACAAAATTGTTATTGCTTTTTGATACTCGCTACTTCTGATCTCAATTGGGTTTTTGGCAATTTTAATTGGGTATTTAAGCAAATACGCAGCTTATCTGGAGCTCTGGTCTAAGAAGTTTTCACCACAATCAGTACGCCTGCACTACCGTATAAACTACACGCACTACAACCTCGGTGCACCTGTGGCTCAATATAGAGACAAGAAGTACACACATTAATGAAAATATTGAAACAACATTATGCTATAAATTATTGAGTATATGCAACAAAACGGAATTTTACCAATTTGGATAGCATATATTGTATGACTATCACGATAATAGCGGGCGACTTTATAACTAATAGCGGACAATTTGACCAAACAGCGGACAATTTGACTTGCGGATGGTTTGACCAAATATTGAAATACTTCAAATAGCGGACAGAATGACTTGCGGACGATTTGACTTGTATTCAGGATACTGTAGTGTCCGGGTGTGGTGGTGAAACACGATCGTCTGGTTAGCTCAGTTGGTAAGAGCACCGTGCTAGTGTTAAGGTAGCTTAGAAAATCTCAGCTCTACGGATGTGTTTTACCATTTCATCTGTCTTTTATATTTTCTGTATCCGTGAGAGCCGAGACCCTTATAGTGTAAAATTTAGTCACCATAACAGCCCAATTTGTCCTGGTTTTTTGCTACACAAATGGGAATAAAAGGATAACTAATATCAAACTATATATACCTACATGTGTATTATTGGTCTATGAATGTTTTTAACATGACTGTGAAGTGTTAACTTCTCACTCGTCAGACTGTGTAGCACGTAGTGAAATAAAACAATGACTAAATAGTAAAACACATCCGTAGAGCTGAGATTTTCTAAGCTAGTGTTACAGGGGTCGTGGGTTCAAACCCCACATCGGGCGACACTTTTTCCCCTTAGAAATACTCAGCGGTTTATCCAAAACATAATACAAAGTACATTACCCAAGTGGGACACTAGACCTCCCTTATAACCCTACCACAGATGATACTTCTCTGAAAGTGGAAATGAAATAAAAGATAGAAAGAAGGAAAAACAAGACAATAATTTTATAGAAACTGTCCATCATCAGCAGAATTGGTTGTTGTCTTACCCGGCCTTCTCCATTGTGTCACTCAAACAGAATAAACATCAACAAAAACAGAAGAAATCTATAGAATATGTGCAACGTGTGATTATGGGATTGTCAACTTTCTCTGATGCAATTTCATGCATTGCCTAGACATACACACATTACTTCCGGTTTCATACACAGGCGGTCGGCGTAGAAACACAATAATTAGTTTGACATGCTAGTGCTGAAAACAAAAATATAATATAATCATTTCTTTATTTAAATGAAAAATATTTCCAAAATATGACGATAGATTCATTTGGTTTCTACTTATCTAAAATAGTAAAATAAACCATCCTTCCTTCTTGTCTCTGTATTGAACCACCTCTCCACAGGTGCACCGAGGTTGTAATCCTCGTAGTTTATCGTTATTATATGATAATGTAAGCGTGCTGTTGTTAGTACTGGTGAAAATTAGAATAGAAAACATGAAACACGGTTATGTTCAGCTATATCACAGCACATGTCACTTTCACAAGCTACGCGCACTCCTCTGTCTGCAAAAGTTTGCAGACAGATTTGTGATGGGGGCCAGTCAAATGTCTGACACTCTTTTGAGCAGTATCTGAAGGCACTACACTTCGAACACTTTTTCAGTTCAGCTGTCGACTCTTTTGAGCAGTGTGCACAAATATTAGTACAGATTTCTGCTTCAAACTCGCTTTCGTCATCACTGTCTACATGTGCAGTGGATTTCACTCGTATCACTCTACCATGCCGACTGCCTGTGGTTTCACACATGCGGCTTACGTGTTGTTTGTTTATAGGAACCAGTCACATCAGTTATGCCATTTCAGTCCAGGCGGCTGTAAGGACCAAGTTGCAAGAAAAGTTTGCCCGTGCATTCTTAAATGTGGCTTTGACTGGAGAAATGGAGCTTATGGGTTTTGCGATCATTGTAGATCAGCATGTGCATCCACAGGATCTGCACTTTTCACCATTACAGCACTGAAACATCTGAAATCATCATGTCATGTTATTTTGTGCCTATATACTGAGTGGTCATGTACTTTTAATATAGATCGTCACCAGGCTACAGAAGTGTGCTATTTCTCCAGTTACATCCACAAATGATGTTTTATCCCGTCAACACAGTGTGTATGTGCCGTGAAACACGGTGCCGTGAAACATTTTTGATATCCCTTAATCAAATCTAATTGATATCCTAATCACTTCGTATGAATATGTGCGGTGGCTGGTGTTATTTTGTTTGCATTTTAAAGCTATTTGTAGGTGTTGACTGGATAAATAGAATAGTAGGTTAGTGCCGTGAATGGGAAAAATATCTGGCGCGGCACGGAAACGGGATGTGCTCGGCAGAGCCTCGATCGCCCATCACGTTTCCTAAACCTTGCCTGATATTTTTTCCCATTCACGGCACTAACCTACTATTCTCTATATTACTATCTGTTCCAGGTTTTGCTGCCGACGAACTTTTGGCTATTGAACACATTAAATCTAAAAAATATTTAAAAGTAAGTACTTTTTCATAAATAACCCAAAAAGTCACCCTCCCAAAAACAATTTTTTATGAAATTACATCAAATATTGATTTTATTGCGAACAAAAGGAGCTGGGGGGGGGGGTTAAAAAACACGAAAACATTTGGAAATTGACTCCGAAATCTTGCTTGGAAATGATGTAACTAAGAAAACAAGTTAGATTTTGAAAATCGGTCCACAAATATTTATTTTTTTTAAACATATATGTTTAGCCCGCATGTTAAATTACTACAGGAAAATATTTTTTTTCTCAATAAAATCAATATTTTATGGAATTTTATCAAATAAAAAAAAATGGCGGATCTGCGGATCAGGAGACCCCCCGTGTTCGTAGCCCACCTCGACGCTGGGAATGGCCGAATCGGTGTGTCCTTGGGCAAGAAAACGTCGTACTAGCCTAATCCTATCGGATGGGGAATTAAATAGTCGGTCCCGACATGCAAGGTCATCGAGCCAGTGCCGTGGTTAAATCCAAGCATTAAATGTAATTTTTAGAACCTATAAAGAACACTTTGTGCCTATATAGTGAGTGGGCATGTACCTTTAATTAGTATAAATAATTAAAAAAAAATCAGGGCTGAGTGTGAGTGCATGTGATATATGGAGACTCGATCAGCCGTAACAGTGTTATCCTATATGATGATGATATTTGAGGGTTGGTCAGGGCAAAACATATTAAGCAGTGAATGATCGATATTGAGTAATATATATAGTATATACTCTGAACTGATGTGACACATTTAATCATTCCACACACACTTTTGTTCTTCATTCGACCAGCAAGATGCCTTTATTGGATTGTTTCGCGGAGCTGTCGAAATTTGTATCGCCGCTGATGAAAGGGTGTGTCGACGAGCCTCTCTACCGAGTGCATAGTGGGCACAACACTTTCACCCTCGAAGTCAACTGGAGTTATTCGCCAACGCAGAACAGCACTCCAGTTCCGACTGACCCACTTTCTGCCGCGCCAAAACAAAGGAACACGGCGTTTTACCTTCGAAGGCGGGAAAAAAGGAAAAGACAAAGGCGAGCGGCGTCGGTCATTGCGAAGCGGTCGGCCAGTAGGCCGAGGAGAAACCGACCCGCTGAGCGAACTCTTTCTGTTCCGAGCCACCAGGAAGGACTCCACCGATTCCTACGCCACGGAAGTCGCTCAACTCTCCTGGGACGACACCGGGGACGGACCAATCGTGGACGACCATTTGCTCGGAAGAAATGGACGTACACTTCTGTGATGTATACACCGGAAGATTTGGAGCCGTGCGAGAAATTGAATAGTGGACACGTACATTCGCTTGAGTTCAACAACAACAACTTTGGAATGAACATCTACCTGGCCCGGGTGAAGAAGAAGGGAAGCAAGACCATATCATCGCCGCTTCCAGGATCAAATTCACCACAGTGGACAGGATCAATGCACATGGTTATATTATAGCAAAGGACAAATCACTTCGACCTGACAACATTCCGTATACCTACTGCATGTTGGATAGAGATGACGCTATAGCAACGGATGTATGGATCTTCAATGGGCCTACCGTCGATGGCGATGAGGAGACCATCCGTTTGGACGACCACAACGCACGGCTCTACTGTCGGACGATGGGTTTCAAGTCGTTGGCTGCTCTACGACAGGCGGTGTACAACACCTACATAGAGAGTGAGCACAACTCCAGCAGGAGTGGGGGAGAGGCTGGTTCTACCCAGGATCCCCTTTCGACCCCGGGGTAACCCGTGGGAGATAAACAAACCGCCCTTTTTAGAGCGAACACTTAGGCGCATAGGTCTGAACCCGTTCTAGGTCACGAATTGCGGCCGTCAGGGTTGACATACTTTAACGCGCATCTGCCAATTTCACTTTCGATTTTGTATGACACCTTAAATTGCTTCAAAATTACTTCTCTAAATTCGGCTATTTTTGGACTTATATGTCCGGGTATGGAAGGTATCGAAGATCCAATTCCCACCCTTAAATATAAGATAAAAAAAAACTGATGTGAGGAATATCTTAGTTCTCCAATGGAACTTGGCCATTGAAATGTCTAGTTCACACCTTTATTTGTAAGCCAGGTAAATTTATTTGAGTGATACAGAGCTCCAGATAAGCTGCGTATTTGCGTAAATACCCAATTAAAATTGCAAAAAAAAACAATTGAAATCAGAAGTAGTGAGTATCAAAAAGCAATGCAAAATTTGTGGTATCTTTATATCATGCTACAGACAACAATAAACGGACCACAAATATAGCATATTTTCTTATTTTTCCATGAAAACACATTTTGGTATTTCATTAGAATTTCGAATTGTCTCCAACGAGACAATTCTAATGAAATACCAAGATGTGTCTTCATTTAGAAGCAAACTATTCAATAAGTGCGGTCTGCTGATATGTAAACAGTATTGTGATTCTATTTTACACAATTAAAATTTTGAAATACCCAATTGCTTCAGAAATGATGAAGTGACAATACTCAATTACTAATTCCTTATCTGGAGCGCTTGTGATATCCATGACAAACATGCAATTATACCAACTGTTTGGCACATTCCAATTTGACATTGTTAGCCCGTAATCATTGCCAATATTGCATTTATCAATATGTAATGTTACATAAATTAAACAGAACATGCTTTCCAATATTTATAATATTTCATGAAGTCAACAAACGTATGCAACTATACAATATCAAAATATGTACATGTAAAAAAATGAGATTGGAAAATAATGTGTATCTGATCAGGGTTTACTATGTATGCAGAAATTATTGCATATCGGATAAAATAGATTATAGGTCAGGATCTACATTATTTACAAAATTTACATTTTTTATAAGAAACTCCAGATATTATATAGCACATATTAGCACCATTTTCTTATTTTTCAAGAAAGTATATGTTGTGAATTCACATTTAAATATGACAGAATAAATTATAGTTTCTCAAAGATCTAGCGGAAATGATTATATTATCTTTTTTTTTGGTATTTCTAAAAAAAAAACACAACATTTTCTAAAATCTCAATCAGTTTCAATAACCATAATGAAATCATTCTTAATGAGACCACCAAGAAACAAACTGTACATTCACCGAACAATATCAAAACACAAATAAAAACATAAATAGCACATTTTTTCTTATTTCTTTGAGACGATTTCAGAGACAGAAATTGTCTAAAAGAATCATTCATCAGTACATACTATATTCACCAATAAATCTCTATGATCCTTTTGCTTTAATTGATTAATCACATGTCAAATCAGTTGCAGCTGATCACATTCATCAAGGGTGAATACGTCAGATCATTGATTGAAATTTGATTTCCACACTACTAATTAAACGTACATGCCCACTCATCACAGTTTCTGTAAATATTTTTCATGAAAAATCGCACATCTTCTTAGGTACAAACTCACATGGCTTAATTGTCTCATATAGCAGTCACATGAGACGAGCACAAACACAGCCGTTTTGTCACATCTGGGCACGTACATAGGAGCCACAGCGACCTACCTTCGCCTATAGTGTAGACCCTCTCGAGGTCGCCGGCGATGCACATCTGTTTAAACAGCTGTGGTAACTGGACCAGGAACGCGAAACTCGTGAAGTATGACAGTTTGAACACGTTGGCCCCGCCCTCAGATGAACCTGACCGGGGAAGACTTTTTTTACGATTCGGCTCATATTTAAGGGTGGGAATTGGATCGAAATGTTGCATTTATAATTCAGGCTCCAAAAATGTGCGTCAAATATAGGAGAATCTATACAGGTATGGTAACCTATAATTTGAGGCCTCCTTTAGCACCCATCCGGTTATATGTGTGTGACATAGTACGGCTGGGGAAGACTTCGATTCGGCTCATATTAAGGGTGGGAATTGGCTCGAACCGGGCAAGACAAGGATTAAGGTCATTTATGGCCAAGTAGCAGGTTAAAGGTACATATATACACACTCAGTAGGCACAACATGTTCTTTATAGTAATTAAATAAACGTATAAGTGTGTCACTATTCCACCAGTTCTAAAAATTACAAGTGCCCGCTATACAGATATAATCATTTAGTAATATTTATTTTACTGATAGTGACTCGCGGTAGTATCAGGCTATTTTCATATGCAAATGAGGCATGCTATTTTTGTTTATTATTTATACTAATTAAATAAGTCGCCTGAAAAAAATAATTTTCGACAGAGTATAAAGTATGATCATTGTACATCGAAAAATAAATACAGATAATAAATAGTGATGTCCGTTAACATTTTAAGGAAACACAGTCTTCGCCAAAGTGTGGACATTTACGTCTGATATAAAATGTATAATAATGCCAATCAATACGTGGGGTAATAATGTATAGCGGCCACTCGAAATTTTTAGAACTGGTGGAATGTATATGACACAAGTATACACTTATTTAATTCCATTAAAGAAAAGGGTGTGCCTACTGACTACTGAGTGGGAATGTACCTTTAACAGCATGCATATATCTATATATCTTATGATAATATCGAACCCCTATTTGGTGACTTAGAGATGTGCACGTCTAACTGATTAGGGTGTTAGTAGGAATAAAAGTTACAGTAAAAGCCTGAGGCAGTATATACAGAAGAGTGTTATGTAATTAAAAGTAAAAACAGGGCTGGTATTTAGGCACTGCGGTTTTTGTCGCGCCTGCTTTAGCAGAGGCGCGACTATAGTCGGCGCTTTTTCCGTCGTCGTCGTCCGCGTCGTCGTCGTCGTATGCGTCGTCCGTTTTTTGTGTAAGGCAAATGCGTTAAAGTTATTGTTTTTTTTCAATATCTCTTTAACCCCTTGCCAGACATTGATAATATTTCACATCAATGTTTGTCTAGGGATGATACTTCAGTATGCACACCCCACATTCAAATTTTGAAGGTCAAGGTCATTTATTTCCTTGTAATGTTCACCGGTTTTGTAACAGAAATGCGTTAAAAGTTATTTTTTTTTCACAATATCTCTTTAACCCCTTGCCAGACTTTGTGCGCTGGTAAGTTCGGGTTGTCCATCTAGCAGCTCTGCGTTGGGCAATTTCTAATTGATAGATGGATGTTTGTGTGTAAGGTGACCAGACAAATGAGCAGTATTCGAGTTGGCATCTACTCAGATGAGATGTGATATCTACCGCCAGGTATTTAGGCGAAGGTACTGACTCTAGTGTGGTGTTGTGTCGCTGGTATGTTGTGGGAATATGGTGTTTTGATTTGGTGATGTGTTTGACTTGGCATTTTGAAGGGTTGAATTCCATATCCCACAGATGTTCCCATTGTTCGATGTGTTCGATGCCATTTTGTAGGGCATGGGATTGACCTACATTGTCTAAAGTGAAGTAGATGGCAGTGTCATCAGCAAATAGTCAAATGGAGGAGTGTACATGTTGAGGAAGCTCGTTTATGTGAGCCAAAAATAGGATAGCTGAAGATATAGAATATATGGACCCGACAAATGGGTGCGTTGTGGCCCTGTTGCTAAAGCTAGTACGTTTTGACCTGGGTACGCTTTGACCCCAATCCACATTTTTAATTTTGTAAATCATGTCCTTTTCAGGAAAAAAAGTCTTTTCGTATTCGAGTCATCCCAGAATGCAAAGCAAAAACATGGACGAAACTGGAGCAGCGATAAACGGCTGTGCAATGTTGACAGTTGATTTTACGTAAATTCCTCATGTATATATTTACCGTTACAACCGTCAGAAAGCGGAGATGCATAAGTCTTCACGGAGAAAACAGTCAAAGCCTCAACATCTGCTCAGTAAGTTCAATTTTACATTTGATAATTTGTGTGTTCCACTTCGCTTGTGTCGATGTTTGCGACCAGTCGGGGCGTTATCTGCTGTCGCATGCAAACATGAAATGACGCGCGCACGCACAATATCCTGTTTTTAGTGATTTATTATATTTTAGGTGATTGGTTAAATTGGCGGACATCAACTGTTATAAGGAGACAGAGCTCCATATAAGCTGCGTATTTTCGTAAATAACCAATTAAAATTGCCAAAAAGCCAAATTTAAATCAGAAGTAGTGAGTATCAAAAAGCAATGAGAACGATTGTGGTACCTTTATCATGCTGCAGAAAACAATAAACAGACCACAATGTAGCATATTTTTCTAATTGTCGAGCCCGCTTGTGGAAAGCGAAACATAGTGATCACAATGACGTCCGTGCGTCCGTCCGAAATCTGTGTTAAAGTTTTTAAATTTCTTATATCTCTGCAGTTCTAAGTCACATTGACTTGAAACTTCATGTGCTTATTAGTCATGATCCATATATTCATGCTGTATTCCACTCATGCGGCCCCTGTGCCCAAGGTCAAATGACTTCGAAGTTTGCGTTCCGAAATCTGCGTTAAAGTTTTTAAATATCTTATAAATGTCCTAAGTCACATTGACTTGAAACTTCATATGCTTATTAGTCATCATCCATATATTCATTCTGTGTCCCACTCATGCGGCCTCTGTGCCCCTACGACTTAGAAGTTTGCCAAAATTTGCGTTAAAGTTTTCACATACCTACTATGTCTGTAACCGTAAGTCAGATTTGCTTGAAACTTTGTATGCTTATTGGGCATCAAACTTCAAATAAATACACTCCGAGACCATCAAATGCCTCGACATGCGGGCCGCGGCCATCCTCTTTTTTCCATGAAAACACATATCTTCGTGTTTCATTAGAATTGTCTCCAAGGAGACAATTCTAATGGAATGCCAAGATATGTTTTCATTTCGAAACAAACTATTCAATAATTGCTGTCTGTTGATGTGTAAACAGTAGTGTCATTTTATTTTACCCAATTAAAATTTTGAAATACCCAATTGCTGCAGTAATGATGGAGTAGCAATACTCCATTACTAATTCTTTATCTGGAACACTGGGTAGAGATAAAATGGCGAGCAGCTGACTGGATCTAGGGACTGAAAATAGCAGCTTTTAGCCTTTTACCAGTAGGTCCGGGACCTAACAAGGAAAAAAGTGAAAGGTCCGATGATCTTTTGGAAGGTCCGAGAGGATAATCACTAGGGTCTTTGTTTCATGCGAAATGACTCGTCACACCATGTGTAAATCCTCGACTGTGTCACCATAAATTATCTTATAAGACGATAATCAGAACTGAATGATGATCGCATTTTCAATTTTATCACGTGTCCGAAAAGTTTGTACAAGCTTCGTCATCATGGTATCACAGGTGGAAGACTCGGACCTATGACACCAAAAAAATGCCTATTAAAAAAAATCCAATTACCCCACCCACTTGGTCTCGTACAGTACTATACGTTAATTCAAGGTGAGCATAAATAGCGCTATTATAGAAAGCGCCCTCTTTTTTCCGGCTCGCACAAACACAATAAACATCGATTAAATGTATGAAATATGTCTCTGGCAATCGATAAAGGTATTAGGTGTGTGAATATACTCACTTCAAATCGCTGTTTCAAGTATTTATTGAGTTATTCGCGTTTTGATTACCCCATCCAAAGCGAAAGTTGCGTGTACGAAAGAATCTCACACAGAATCGGAGGCCGTCCGCTGGATTATCGGTCATATTTGGCCGATAGCTGATCGCCAGCTCAAACTAAAGTCGTGCACCATGATCATATACATTAGAGACTCCAACCATACAATGTCGTCCAATTGTGATCGTCGCCGATCTAAAAAACACTTTTTTCTAATTTTATTGACTTTCTTTCATGATTCGCGTACTATCAGATTATGTCTTCCAGAAACCCTGAAAAGGGAAAGTCCTCGCGTCTATTTTTAGGTTTAACCAATCAGAGATGTTCTTACATAGACGCTTCGGTGGTTGTATTATGGAAGATAGTGCATTGACCCAGTTCCAGATAATGAACGAAATTATAGAAAAAAGTGTTTTAGATCGGCGAACGATCACAATTGGATTCTGGCTCGGTTGTCTGTTTGACCACGAATTACAACTGACTGCTGCACAGTTCGTCCTTGCTGACGATTGCAACCAGCGTATAAATAATCAAAGAATAACTAGATGAATGAGTAATCACGATTAACGAATATAATAAACGATATAAACGAAGAAATTATGCAACAAATAAATGATGTCGGTTAAATCCACAAGCTATTCTTTAAGAAACCTGTATTGACCAATAAGGGACATTGTACTACTGCTATGTCATGGCGATTATTTTTACAGCGCCACCTTGCGTCAGTAGGTCGCATAAACGGGAGAGATAAGCGATGACTAATTCATTGCCTGGCTCAGCATAGGTGTAAGATACGGTTCGATATGAGAAATCGCAATATCACAAAAAATACATACATGTACGAACTGGAAATCGGTTGCTAGAGTCGCTTTTGTTGTTTTCAGAGCATTTTGAAGGAAATAAGTGATATTTGATATTGTGACCTTTAAACGTATTGCGTTTATATCCCAGTACATTACAATAGCGATGTGATTGAAAAAAATTGCATGTCAGTATCGTTTATAGTATAATTATACCCCCCGCAACGAGTTGTGGGGGGGTATACTGGAGTCAGGTTGTCCGTCCGTCCGGGTAAACTTAACATCAGAGAAATATTGTTATAACTTCTATTTCCTTCATCTAAAATGCTTGATATTTCACACATGCATTCCTGTAAGGCTCTACTACCATGCTGTGCCAAATCCACGACCGTCCAACCCCCGCAGATCCCAAGGTCAAGGTCAAATACTTAGTCTCTTTACAAAACTTAACATCAGAGAAATATTGTTATAACTTCTATATTTCCTTCATCTAAAATGCTTAAAACAAAATTTCACACATGCATTCCTGTAAGGCTCTACTACCATGCTGTGCCAAATCCATGACCGTCCAACCCCCGCTGATCCCAATGTCGAGGTCAAATACTCTTTACAAAACTTAACATCAGAGAAATAAGTTATAACTTCTATTTCCTTCATTGAAAATTCTTATTATTTCACTTGTGCATTCCTCTAAGGTTGTACTATCATGCTGTGACAAATCTACGACTGTCAACCCCCGCTGATCCCAAGGTCAAGGTCACATACTTAGTCTCTTTACAAAACTTAACATCAGAGAAATGTTATAACTTCTATTTCTTTCATTGAAAATACTTAATATTTCATATGCTGTGACAAATCCCCGCTGATCTCGAGGTCAACGTCACATACATACCGTATAACCTCGACTTAACGCCCCCCCCCCCCCCTCCTAATAAACGACCCCCCCCCCCCCCCCCTCCTAATAAACGCACCCCCCCCCCCAATAAATAATTTTTTTTTTTTTTACCAATGACCGCCAATTTCAAACACAAATAATCCTTAAATCCTTACCGCCAATTTCAAACACAAATAATCCTTAAATCCTTATTTGTGTTTGAAATTGACGGTCCTTGGCAAATTTCTTTTTTTTTTTTTTTTTTTTAAATGCAAAATAAATTTTTTTACCAATGACCGCCAATTTCAAACACAAATAAGGATTTAAGGAAATTGGCGGTCCTTGGTAATTTATTTTTTTTTTTTTATTTTTTTTTTCTTTTTTTTTTTTTTCTTTTTTACTGGCTAATAAACGCCCCCCCCCCCCCCCACCCCCCCCCCCAAAAAAAAAAAAAAAATAATAATTTTACCAAATGACCGCCAATTTCAAACACAAATAATCCTTAAATCCTTTTTTTACTGGCTAATAAACGCCTCCCCCCCCCCCCCCCCCCCCCCTTTTGTAAAATGTAACGCCTCCGGGGGCGTTAATTCGAGGTTATACGATAGTCTCTTTACAAAACTTAACATCAGAGAAATCGGTTATAACTTCTATTTCCTTGCTCGGATCTGCTTCACATTTCACACACTCATTGCTCCAATGGACCTCTACCACCCTGTGACAAATTCACGTTCATGCCGCTCGCGCTAATCCCAGAGTCAAGGTCACAAGCCCACACACTTGGAAATTTGTACATATTTTAGGGGTACCTGGGCCCACGCGGGGGGTATTCCGTAAGCCTCGTTTACTGACCAATCTAGTTTATATTAGAAATTAGATACCGTAATCATGTGATTTTTTTCTGGTACCGCGCGATGTTGTTGATTCGTTAAAGCTTGTTTGACGTAATTAAATGCATGACGTTGTCAATGACGTAATGCTATCGACCGGCAAAGTCGCTGTTCTATGAGTTGCGTCAAACTGACCTAAAACAATAAGGTTCCTATTTTTTACGCCGTATTTGGTTATTTACCTTTTCAAAACTATCCGAAAATGCGATGTAAATATAAATAATAAAACCATGGGGAATTGCGTTTAATGTAGAATAAAAACTATTTGGTCTGTTTAAAGTCTGTGGAGTCCTTCCTTCGGACAGTGTTCACTTAATGAAGTAAACTCAACATGTTCACATGGTGTTACATACAATATTCAAACTATGCACTTGCAATATGGCAAATGCACAAGTTGGAGTTCGGTTTATAGAGAACAGCCTGCCATTAACATGACCTTGACCTTTTTTGCTTTCACATTTTTGCGGAAACAATTACGGTAGCCATTTTTTTGCGTCAAAACATTTGTACAAGTTTCTTTTCTTGACAGATTTCTTCAATATTTGGACACATGATACATGTGAGCATTTGGAACACACTCATGCCCCCATTAACATGACCTTGACCGTTTGTACCTTCACATTTTTGCGGAAACACATAGCCATTTTTTTTGTCAAATACTTTGTACAAGTTTCTTCATCGTATAACATTAATATTACTTGATGGATTGCTTCAGTATTTGGACACTTGATACATGTTGGCATTTGGAACACACTCATGCCACCATTAACATGACCATGACCTTTTTTACCGTCCCATGGGTGTGGAAACACTTAGCCATTTTTTTAAGTTGGAAAGTTTCTTCAGCCTTGAGCTTTTTCGTGTGTTAAGCATGCACTTCTCTGACGGCTTTTGTGATGCTTCCGGCTTGGCCACAATCAGGGCTCACTAGAACCTTTCACTTTTAGACAAAAATCAACTTCTTTTTCCAGCTCCAAAGTCATGACCAAACTACAATATTATATATCATGCTTATTTACCCGAAATATCAGTTACATAGCTATCACAGTTTTTTCGCAATACGGGCTGGAAGTTGGTTGGTAAAGGTCGTCACAGACTCTACACAGTTGGTGAAATGTATTTTTTAATTAATAATTGCTTTTGCAAAAACATGATTTATGTGGCAAATGTGCTATTTACAATTAAGTATATGCTAATGTGATTGTATCTCAATAAATGTTTTACAAAATTTCCATCAAAAATAGTTATTCCTCGACAATTGAAATTTGCATCATTTTCAAAAAAAAAAGAATTACTGTTCTCTCTGTTCTTTGAAATCAATAACCCCTATCTTAAGAAAGACATTAATAAATGGATAGTTTCGTGGTAATCTTTAATACAGTACTCCGATATATGTATCGTATTGTGCAGGTGTAGTCACGTAGTTTAATAGTTATTGAGTATCGAATACGTGTATGAAAAAGTGTCACAGACTCTACAAACGGGACAATACATTAATTATGCTGTAAATAACAGAAACATCCTAGCTACTGTGCGCTTTTTCCATTCTAGCGATGTATAATAGTGTGTGTGTAGCTATATATAGTGATAAACAGTAACATTACAATTTACAAAACTGCTGGATACGCAAAATAACTTAAAAAATATGGTTATTTTTTTTCATAAAAGCGTTTGAAATCACATGTATCCATGATCAGAGTATATAAAAAGATAGTGAAATGCGTCCCAACACACATACCTACTGGTTCAAACATGAACACATTTATTAATATAGACAAATAAGTTGCCGTGCTCACAATTAAACTCATTTAATCCAATGTCACAGACTCTACCAAAACTAGAGTAAAAAACCATAAGGGGGGCAATGAGCAAGGAAGTATTGTTCAGTGGTTATCATGGATCCCTTGACTTTGTCATGTTATATTTAAAGTAGTAATACCACTGGCACACATGCTTTGGATATAAATAAAACAAATCATCAGTGTTTATACGAACTAACTTTAATGAAGAAATGAAACACGAAATTCAAAACGTCTTGACCACACCGCTATCATTTACTACATTTCTTGCTAGGGAAAACACTACTTGAATGTATACCTTACTAATACTATACATATATATAGAGAGAGAGAGCGGTGTAGATCGATAGGGTTGTGTTTTAATACAGACATGAAAACCAATGACAATTCCCATAACTGTCAAAACATGTTGGATATTCCACATATTGTACATATTGTACATCACTCCCACCAGTAAAGTATCATCCATAACATATTTAGTTGTAATACCCTACCCTTTTTTCGTTATTCCTTCATTTTTAAGTGTTTTTATGAATAATTTCCCAGGGCTTAAAATCTTTATAAAATCGGGAACTCAGGTCTCACGGGTACCAGTGGTGGGCAGCTAGCTTTAAAAAAGGGGGTGGACGATTTTCTAAATACTTCACTACCGACCCTGTAAGTTACACCAGTGTGTCTAGAAAAATAGGTTTATGAATATTTCTTGACTTTGGGAGGCTTGACAAGGTGTATTTTTTAGAGTATTTCTACGAAACTGAATGTTAGCTCCAGTTGATTTTGACATCTTGGAAAATGTCGCCTGCTATGCTGTCTCGCCGGTACGGTTTCGCGTCAGAATTTAAGGTATTTTTCGGGCATTTGTAGCGAAAATTTGAGCTGGTTATGACCCCGCTTTGAAATCATTTTCAGAAAATGGTGTGGTGTTACAAGTGATAGAACAAGACATAACAAAGTATCTGTGCCTCATATTTTCATGAAAACAATTCCGATAAATTCAGTCGTGTTGAAACTTTTGGGCAAAAATAGGTTGGTGGGGTAACTTTGTAAAAAAATTGAACACATCTGATGCGGTTACTGAATTTTTATTGTGGCGCGCGATTTGTACTTCATTTGCGAGTATTTTTCAATACTTGGCGTAAGAGCCTCCTTAACTGATTGTGAGAGGCGGTGATTTTTTATAAGTCATCCGCCGCCCTCAGAAAAGCAGTCAATTTTGGCTGTTTTCAACCGTCCCGTGATGCCTCACACTTTTGTTGTTGTTGTTGTTGCTGAATGTCTGTAATTCAGCCGCTGACTTTTGGGCTTTCATGTTGATGTTGCTGAAATTTCATTGCTGTCTTCTCGCGCCGCCGTATAAAATCATTTGTGTAATATGCTTTGAAGTTATTAAAGTCGTATTTAGATTGTATGTAAACAAGAGTGCACATCACCTGCTTTACATTTATACACATTGGCACTAGTGATTCAATTTAAAATATGTTATTGTTGCTGCTGCTTTAGTAAATATTGGCACCAAACCAAAATTTAGAAGTGTCTGGCATATTAGGATACTGGGTATATTTTGTAATCCCAATGATTACGCCCAAGCCTTATATGCTTATATTTGTAATGGTTGATATTTTGGTAGAGTCTGTGACGCCAGGCATTGATTGAATTGATAAATATATTGCCAGTAATAATTAATTCTTAGTATATATGACTGCAATTAAGCTTCAGTTCATTGTGTGCTAGTTTGGCAACTATAATAGATTTGGAAAGTGTTTGCGTATGTCAAATGCATGTATCAAAGTCAATTTATATTACACATGAACAACTGACATGTGCATAAAAAGCTATACAATATGAGAAATTTCATTATTGTATTGAATTTTGACAGTATTATGAGTATGCAGTATGGTATACAATCACTAAATTCAATTTTATGTTACAAAATGTCTTGCCAAGTAGTTTTAACGATTTTTTATTTTTTTTTATAATTCAAGTAATTGCGTCACAGGACTCTACACCGTCACAGACTCTACATTTTCATATATTCAGGAGGATGGTGACTGTTTCAAGGGATTGCCATTTATAATAATTGTTATTTCCATACTAGCGTGTGGGTTCTCGAACATGGTACAAATATATTTGAACTATATATTAAGCATAAAAAGTTATTTGGGCGTCACAGACTCTACATGTTTTTTACTGAATAAAAAGTTAGATGTTTGAAAGAGCGATAAATTTTTTTTTCGGGAATAAGATATATTATTTTACATAAATTGTCTTTAATGTGGTTAAGTAGCTGATCTTGAGTCATTTGCACCATACTATATGTCCTTTGTCTCTTTGTTATTATATATTTATTACTAAAGGGGGTAAATTATCTCAAATCTATAACGAACCATGCCTACAGCTAACTTCCAGCTATAATCTTATTTGTTTAGGTATTATGATAATATAAACGACAGTTGATAGGTAATTGAATCGGCTACAAAGTGGTATATACTAACAACATGAGCTTATTAAGTATGGTTTAATTAAAAACAACTGAAAAGTAACTTTTTTCAAGTGAAAGGTCATAACGCTGAAATTGGGCTAAAATCACACGAAAATTGGCAATATTTTTTTTATAGAAGCTGCTGCATATTTTATTTTTTTGGGGTTTGCGAGATTGAATACTAAAGTGTATTTCCATTGCTAAAATACATCTCTCTTGGAAAGAGATAGAACACTATAACATCCAAAAATAATCTAATGAGCCCTGATTGTGGCCAGGCCGTTACTTTAGCACATGCCCATGATCATGTTACGGTCAAATACCTCGGCAGGCGCGACACCGCTTCTGTGGCGGAATTCTTGTTTCTGTATTTTAGTGTACGAAATGTAAATGCTATTGCGCAAATTTATACAGTTGACCGGTGTAACGATATAGTGCAACCTGTTGCACATAAAGCGGAAAACGTGCAGCTAAATGGCATGAGTTACTTCGAGATTCCAGTTTATATACCATTCAATAGTTTGTCACGACATGATGTACATTGATGTACATTGTATTTATAAAAAACAATTCAACTGGTGTTGCCCTGACACTATATATGACATCGCTTCATGACGTAGAATCCATTTCAGTTGTTGACTTCTCATCAAACCCGCACCCGGGGGCCGTTTCACTAAACTTCGTTCGACTAAAATGTTCGTAAGTGCAAGTTTTGTATCGTCTGTAAATTTCAATTAATGGATTTACATTTATTGAACATAGGCTGCATATATGCTCAATAAATGTAAATCCAATAATTGTTTACAAGAAAACATTGTTAATGTGAAATTTACAGACTATCGTAATTTTGCACTTACAAATATTTGAGTTGTACGAAGTTTATTGAAACGGCCCCTGGTGCTCCGAGACAAGGATATGCGTATAGTCACGTGTGGGACATGGATATTCCACCCGAGTGTCGGAGTATGTTGTCAGAAACGAGGCTTTGCTGACGACATATTCTGATCACGAGGGTGCAATATCCGTGTCCCACACCAATGCATATGTTGGATACTTTTTCTCACCCCTATGTAGAACATAATTATTTACGAGTCTTAAAATATTTATCTGACCCAGAATAAACTTTTTATTCGCTGAATTTATGCGACTTTTGATACGTCAACGTGTTCGCCATATCAATAAATTGGTTAAAACAAAGTTTTACCACAAATGTGACGCTAATGCCAGTTCCGTGGATCATTTACAAATTATTAAATTAATGTTCAATGTTATCGCCATTCAGCCCTGGCGCCGCCAAAATGTACGTCACACATTGGTGACGTCATCAAAATTAAAACGACGTCATGACGCTATGACGTGATATCTAGTAAATACATGGTTAGTGCCATCGAATATAAAATATATTCGGTTGAGCCTTAGACAGCATTATTGGGGCGAGCTTTAGCGAGTCCCTATAAAGTTGTTGGGGTTAAACCGAATATATTTTATATTTGACGGCACTAATCATGTATTTAATTTATACCGCATACTAGACTTAATTGTTTGAACGTGCGTGATGTCTTGTTTGGACGTCATTCCCTCGCCATATATGTACGTCACAAATCTAACGACGTCTTTCAGAGCAAAATGGCGGCGTCCACGCTAGGTAGATTTGGTATTGTATCTGGTTAAATATCTGATTTATTTATGATGAGCTGCAATATTGTCTGGTTTTAGACTACACAGTTGTCATAATAAGTATTACAATCACAATGGACATACAGAGCTGCCAACTGTTACGCTTTTTCCGTATTTGTTCCGGAAAATACGTTAGAAATACGGAAGTACGGATATCAATTAAAAAGTATGATTTTTTAAAAAATCAGCGCGGGAATATCTGGAAATAATAATTTTGTTTCACAATTCTGCCAATAAATCTTATTTTTTTATTTACCCGTAATCATACTCGCCGAGGCGCTTACCATTTCGATTCTTGTTGTGTAGTAATAGTAGTTTCAAGCGCTCAGCGATATTGATTTATTCATCACGTAAATGCATAAAATGTCTACTCCAAAGCGTGCAGCCAACGAATTTGGGTATTTTTTATCGAAAGAGGTTAGGAGAACACATCTGTTCATCAATAATTACAGCGAGACATGGCCCAATTTGGTCCTGTCAAAGTGCGGTGATGAATTTGTGTCTTGCAAGCAGTGTAATTGTGATTTTTCGGTTGGTCATGGTGGCCGAAACGAGGGCCAAGGCTCTAAAAAAGTTAATTTATGCATATATGTGAGTACTGATTTGTGTTCCGGAAAACATATGTGGTGTTCCGGAAAATAGCCCCCTTTTCTCTCCATGTTCCTCATGTGACCGACATGGGGTTGGCAGCTCTGGACATATCCATGTCGTTGGTTACGTCGCATATACTGTAAAAATGGACAAAATTCAGCTGAACCAACAGCAATTTTGTTTTTAAAATTTGCCGCCATCTTGAATTTGCTGTTGAGACTGATCAATCAGAGGCCACGATTAGGGGTCAAAGGTGAAAAAATAAAGGCAAAAATGGCACTTCATGTATATTAGGCTACTTCAGGTATATTCGGTTACTTCAAATATAAACAGCATTTATTCAACCCCCCTTTATTATGCTACATGGAGCAATGGTTGCGGTATAAAAACATGTCAACAATCATATCATTAAAAATAATAAACATCAACAAGGGCGTCGTCAGGGGGTGTTCAGGGGGTTCGTACGAACCCCCCTTTTTGAGCCAACATGATTTTTTTAAACTAAAAATGGCAAAAATAGAAAATTATTTTTGCTCATATCTCGATTTGTAAGTCTCATATAGGTTAACTCTTTGCATGCTAGCGGCGAAAATATCCGCCAAACAAATTAGGAGTATATGATTTATTTCGCTGTAAATATGTCTTGAAATTTCATTAGAATTGTGTCTGGCGAGGACACAATTCTAATGAAATTCCAAGACATATTCATGTCATTTATAAGAAGTAAAAGAAAATATAATGAATTATCATCTGCTATTTTTGAACTATTTATAGCCCACAAATTTCCCAGCATGCAGAGTTAAATCTCCATCGAATAGTTGAATTACTTTTTCTGTTTTATATTGCGTTTTGTAATATGATTTTTTTTATTTTCGAATTACAAAATGCATTAACCGTAATATTGCCCTGTTGGAACATTTATCGTTGCTAGAAGTGAGACAAGCACGTGTAGGGTGAGACGAGGAAATCTCACATGGGCTTGACTATACGGATATCCTTGTCTCCGAGCCGTGGGAACGAATTGTCAATTCAAGGGAACAAATTGTTATTTTCGTGTGAATTAATAAACAAAAATCCATATCCTCTGCGGGATTGTACTTGTCTCACATCTCGCAATGATAGATTTTCTAATGTGGCAATAAACCTCTTCTAAGTTGTAATTGAATATTTATTAGAGTATGCACGAACTGGTTACATTTTTCATGAAATGTCTCTCCTACCTGTAAATGTCAGGTATAAAGTTGAAAGATAAGCGCGTGAAATTGGCCCAAGGGCTGGAGTGGTATACAATTGCAGGTGCATTGTGTCGGGTAAACAATCGCTCAATGTACCGTACTAGCCCTAAATATTCAGACACAATTCAGAGCTCCAGATAAGCTGTGTATTTGCTTAAACATTATTTAAACTTAATGTGCATTTTCCATCAAAACACATCTTGGTATTTCATTAGAATTGTCTCCGAGACAATTCTAATGAAATGCCAAGACATGTTTTCATTTTGAAGCAAACTATTCAATAATTGCTGTCTGTTGATGTGTAAACAGTAGCGTGATTTTATTTTACCCAATTAAAATTTTGAAACACCCAATTGCTTCAGAAATGAGCGACAATACTCAATTACAAGCCCTGCGATTGATTCTGGGGTAACACACATATATATGGTTACCCACAGCCAAGAGTATACCTATATGTAGGGTTATTATGTTGTTACTGGTTGATCACAATAACGCCATTTAACAGTACTTTGTTTCGCAGATATCGTTGTGTCCGAATAATCCCTGCGTATCAAGCATTTTATCGTCATGGAGAAATATAAAATTGTACTGTAAATTCTCCAGATGATTAATAAAAATCAATACCATGCAAACATATGTTAAAGGTACATGCCTACTCAGTAGGCACAAACTGTTCTTTATATCAGAGACATCATCTGAGACATTTTCTGGCAAAAACAACAACATTCATTCACCAGTACCCCACATATTGATTGGCATTACTATACATTTTATGGCAGCTGAAAAATTACAAACTGACATCAGGGACGATAACCCTGTTTCCGTAAAATGTTAACGGACATTACTATTTATTCTCTGTGTTTAGTTTTTGATGTGCAATGATCATACTTTATAATCTGTCGAAAATATTATTTTTTTCAGGTGACGCATTTAATTAGTATAAATAATTAAAAATGATCATGCCTCATTTGCATATGAAAATAGCCTGATACCACGGCGCGTCACTATCAGTAAAATAAATATTACTAAATGATTATATCTGTATAGCAGGCACTCGTAATTTTTAGAACTGGTGGAATAGTGACACAATTATACTTATTTAATTCCTATAAAGAACATTTTGTGCCTACTGAGTGGGCATGTACCTTTAACCCTTAGAATGCGGGAACCGAAAATAGTCGTCTGCTGATAATTCATATTTTGGCTTTTCTCTCAGTAAAAACATGGTTTGGCAGAATTGGAAATGATTCTAAAGTGCTGCCAAACCAAGTACATGTATATAGCCTAACAATGTATTTGGATACAATTTGTTTTGGGAAACCCATGTTCTAAGAAAAAATGTCGTCCGAATACAGAGCGTTATTACAGTACGCCTGTCAACGGACAGCGTAACCCGAACACACTGAATTAAATTTTGTCGTCTGCTGCTTTTAACTTATTTTCTGGATAGAAACATGCTTTGGTAGTGTATGAGAATCACCTCCATTGGGAGGTGATTCTCATACCAATGGAGGTGATTCTCATACGCTGCCAAAGCATGTTTTCTTGAAGAAATATGACGAACATGAAAAACAGCAGACGTCAGTATTCATTTGAAATATTTGCAGGGTTAATCAAGCATGCATACACACACACACACAGGATTGCCACAGATTGTCACAGCTATTTTACATGCGTGGCCCATGAGTTTACATATTTTTAGCCGGCGTGCATGTTATGAAAACACACAACTTGGTAGCCACAGGTCTTGACCCAGTTTGTAATATGGTGTCATATTTGTGTTAGAACAAGGCTGTGTGACCATTTGTGCACTCTTTAAAAATTACTTTGGTGCATTAAATTTTATCGTCTGCTGTTTATTTTTTATTTTCCTTATTTTTTCCATCAAAAACGTGAATTGATAGTACTTTATCGTTTCCAGTGGAAATGATTCTCAAATGCTGTCAGATCATGTTTTTATTGAGAACAAAGATGAAATAAAAAAGAACAGCAGACAGACAATTTTTGTTTCCCCATTCTAATTGTTAAATAATACCAGTTTATCGGCAATTAGCAGCGCACAATGTAAACCTTTTCACATCAATATTGTTTGTTCCTTCAAAGTCCGCTGTCCGTTTGACCTATAATTTGCATAATTATGTTTTTTGTTGTTCAGGTTCATTATAGTGAGTTGTAGTATACATATATATGCATACAAATGTTTTATTATGTCTCCGGGGAGCATGGGAGGCATATACAAGTAGTGTTTGTTGCACTGTATGTCTGTCTTTGTCCTCGTGTCCGGCTAACCCTTAGACCGCTACACACAACAATTGTCGTCTGCTGTTGCTTTCATATCTTGCCTTATTTCTCAATAAAAACATTGTTTGACAGCACTTCAGAATCATTTCCAATGGAAATGATTCCAAAGTGCTGTCAAAGCATGTTTTTGATGATATAAATGGAAAATGGAAAATAAACAGTAGACAACAACAAATTTAAGATAGTGGTATAAAGGTTAATAAGAAGTTTGCCAGAGTTCCTTCAATCTGTCAGCAGGGGCATTGTGTGTCGACGGGCCACATTTGCTTGTTCAATCAGCATGTGTATTGCCTGGTGAACAATAAAGTCTATTATTATATGTAGTTTATCCTAATTCTCAGTTTTTACAATACCTTCTTACATTCTTCACAATTGCAAAATAGCAACAGATAAACACTGGTGTTGTTTCCACGCGTGAACTGCAGGTTGCATGTTTTCTTGTGCATTTCTTACAACACTGAGCCCCACATACAGATGACCCGTATTACATGTATACTATCCATACTGCCATTGTACTGTACCTGAACTTGAGAAATGCCTCAATCATTTTGAGACACACCATGCGATTTCGTACACGAGAACATGTGCGATTTTTCATGAAATTCATTCACCGAAACTGTGATGTTTTCCGTAACCGACGTCGTAAGATGACGAAATATTCATAGCAAATCCGGAATTGAATTCCGCATTTGCTATGAAAATTTTGTTACCTTTCGACTTCCGTTATGGAAATTTGCATAAAGTTTGTAAATATTTTTCATGAAATATTGCATGTGTTCTTAGTTTCAAAATCACATAGCGTGTCACAGATTAGCTAAACTATTTGAAGAAAATTAAGATAGGTGTAAGGGTTAACCAGCCGATGATCAGGGGGTGATGACAAGTGTGTCATCACCCCCTGATCATCGGCTGGTTAACCAGTACACCCTATCTTAATTTTTTGTCGTCTGCTGTTTATTTTCTATTTTTATCATCAAAAACATGCTTTGACAGCACTTTAGAATAATTTACAACATGATTTGACATCATTTGGAAATGATTCTGAAGTGCTGTCAATCCATGTTTTTATCGAGAAATAAGGCAAGATATAAAAGCAACAGCAGACGACAATTGTTGTGTGTAGTGTTCTAAGGGTTAACCCTTTGAATAGGGGGAAGCAATAATTGTTGTCTGCTGTTATTTTCTTCTTTCTCAATAAAATAATGGGTTGATAGCACTTTAAAATCATTGGAAACGATTCTAAAGTGTTATCAAATTATGTTTTTGATGAGAAAAATTGAATATAGAAAATAAACAGCAGGCAAGAAAATTTCATTCAGCATTGTAAGAGTTACAGTTTTTGGTCAAGCTTCTATCTTTCCCACTATTATGCAGGGATTCCGCTGGCAATCGCCACTTTCGCAATTGGCGATAAAAATAAACAATTGGCGATTTTATTTTTTAATTTATTTTTTTTCGAAAATTGTAATTTTTTATTGGCAATTTTTTTTTTTTTTTTTTTGAAGTGGCGATTTTATGCGCGGAAGAAACGGGTGGCATATAGTGTTTGGACCGTCCATCCGTCCGTCCGTCCGTCCGTCCGTCCGTCCGTCCGTCCGTCCGTCCGTCCGTGAACATTATCAAACGTCTTCTCCTCGGTAACCATTGGGCCTATAGTCAATAAACTTCATGGTCATGGTCCTTAGGTAGGGGGATTACAAAATTGTTAAAATGACTTCATTACTTAATCCAAGATGGCCACCGTCTAAAAATAGCACAAATTCTTCAAAAATCTTCTTCTCAAGAACTGCCAACCGGATTTCGACAAAACTTGGTAGGAATGATCGATGTACAATGCTCTTTCAAAGTTGTTAAAATGGTGAGCCCAGGGTCAAAAATGGGTGTGGCCGGTGGGGTCAAATTTTATTTTTGACTGAATATGGTCATGTTATATATCAAATCGAAGGTATCAACGATAAAAATAAACAATTGGCGATAAAAAAAAATACAATTTTCGAAAAAAAAATAAAAAAAAAAAAATATATATTTATTTATTTTTTTCGAAAATTGTAATTTTTTATTGCCAATTGTTTATTTTTTTTGAAGTGGCGATTTTTAGCTCACCTGAGCGAAGCTCATGTGAGCTATTGTTACCGCAATGTGTCCGTCGTCCGTCCGTCCGTCCGTCCGTCCGTCCGTGAACATTATCAAACGTCTTCTCCTCGGTAACCATTGGGCCTATAGTCACTAAACTTCATGGTCATGGTCCTTAGGTAGGGGGATTACAAAATTGTTAAAATGACTTCATTACGTAATCCAAGATGGCCGCCGTCTACAAATAGCACAAATTCTTCAAAAATCTTCTTCTCAAGAACCGCCAACCGGAATTTCGACAAAACTTGGTGAGAATGATTGATGTACAATGCTCTTTCAAAGTTGTTAAAATGGTGACCCCAGGGTCAAAAATGGGTGTGGCCGGTGGGGTCAAATTGGTGTCAAATTTTATTTCTGACCGAATATGGTCATGTTTATATCAAATCGAAGGTATCAAAGAGACGATCACTCTGGTGCATTTTTTGTCGAAATCGGATGGTTATGTCATCCAAGATGGCCGCCGAAAGGTCAAAAGGTCCTTCTTTTATTATAGATTTCAAAATTCTTCTTCACATGAACCGCTTGGCCCATGGTAGCAAAATTCACAGTTATAGTCCATGGGTGAAGCCTTTTCAGATTTGTTAAAATGGAGGTCATCGCTAATTCAAGATGGCCGCCATCTAAAAATAGCATAAATTCCTAAAAAATCTTCTCATGAACCGCTAGCCGGATTTTGACGAAACTTGGTTAGAATGATCGATGTACAATGCTCTTTCAAAGTTGTTAAAATGGTGACCCCGGGGTCAAAAATGGGCATGGCCCATGGGTCAAATTGGGGTCAAATTTTATTTTTGACCGAATATGGTCATGTTTATATCAAATTGAAGGTATCAAAGAGGCGATCATTCTGGTACATTTTTTGTCGAAATTGGATGGTCATGTCATCCAAGATGGCCGCCGAAAGGTCAAAAGGTCGTTCTTTTATTAGAGATTTCAAAATTCTTCTTCACACGAACCGCTTGGCCTATGGTGGCCAAACTTCACAGTTATGGTCCGTGGGTGAAGCCTTTTCAGATTTGTTAAAACGGAGGTCGTCGCTAATCCAAGATGGCCGCCGTCTAAAAATAGCACAAATTCTTAAAAAATCTTCTTCTCATGAACCGCTGGCCGGATTTCAACGAATCTTGGTAGGAATGATCAATGTACAATGCTCTTTCAACGTTGTTAAAATGGTGACCCCGGGGTCAAAAATGGGCCTGACCCGTGGTGTCAAATTGGGGTCAAATTTTATTTTTCACCGAATATGGTCATGTCTATATCAAATTTAATGTATCAGAGAGGCGATCACTCTGGTACATTTTTTGTTGAAATTGGATGGTCATGTCATCCAAGATGGCCGCCGAAAGGTCAAAAGGTCGTTCTTTTATTAGAGATTTCAAAATTCTTCTTCACACGAACCGCTTGGCCCATGGTGGCCAAACTTCACAGTTATGGTCCATGGGTGAAGCCTTTTCAGTTGTTAAAACGGAGGTCATCGCTAATCCAAGATGGCCGCCGTCTAAAAATAGGACAACTTTTTTAAAACACATGAACTCAATGTCACATTCTCCTCTGGTGTTCATGGAGTCAGGTGAGCGAGTTAGGGCCAAGTCTATATCAAATTTAATGTATCAGAGAGGCGATCACTCTGGTACATTTTTTGTTGAAATTGGATGGTCATGTCATCCAAGATGGCCGCCGAAAGGTCAAAAGGTCGTTCTTTTATTAGAGATTTCAAAATTCTTCTTCACACGAACCGCTTGGCCCATGGTGGCCAAACTTCACAGTTATGGTCCATGGGTGAAGCCTTTTCAGTTGTTAAAACGGAGGTCATCGCTAATCCAAGATGGCCGCCGTCTAAAAATAGGACAACTTTTTTAAAACACATGAACTCAATGTCACATTCTCCTCTGGTGTTCATGGAGTCAGGTGAGCGAGTTAGGGCCATCATGGCCCTCTTGTTTTATTTTCCCCAGCGGAATCCCTGATTATGCCTACAGAAACACATGCTTATTTATCCTGTGAACACAGGGCGTATGTGCCGTGAAACATTTTTGATATCCTGTCAATACGACCTAATCACTGCGTATGTATATGTCCGGTGACTGGGGTTGGGTTTTTTTTGCGACCCATTCACGGCACTAACCTACTATTCTCTATGTTGCACATACACATGTAATCATGAGCCAGTGGCGTGTATCGCAATCCACTGTCAAACTCATCATTGAGCTTCGTTAAAAGATTTCTGTCGAGCCTCTATCAGTCCTACTTTTTTGCCTACAGCCACACAAGCACATACACATCACAGGTTGAAGTAATGGACCATGGTCTATAAATACATTAAATATACCTAAAACCATCAATAAGTGAAAAAAAATAAGCTAAAAATTTGTTTACTTACAATTAAAGTCACTGCATTTGACGCAGTATATGTTAATACAGGTATATATTTACTGTTTTGTGTTTTGTTCTTTGTTCTTATATACAGTCTTTACTGATTTCTCAAACATTTGAATAAAGGGTCAACAAACCCTTCAGATGTGAGACTTTGTATATGAAATTGATTGTGTCAGTGCATAGCTCGCTATTCATTGATGTCTTCCCATAATGTTGCATCAAATTTTATTCATGTGTTTGTCATATTATTAGTGGTATGTATCAAACGCCATAAGAGGTAAAACTGGCCGCTGGCTTGTACACACTAAGATGGCCGAAATGGCAACTCCATGCACCGAGTAGGTTATAGTAAGAAGAGAATGTTCATATGTATGTTATGCAGGGTTCCCACGGGTCCTTGAAAACCTTGAAAGTACTTGAAGGCCTGGAAAGTGCTTGAAAATCTGACAAGGTACTTGAAAGTCCTTAAATTCTGAATTTCTGGATGTTTATTCCCAAAATGGCTATTGGCTGTGCGTTCCGAGACTCCTTGTTGAGACTCCAAATTGTATGTCTATGCCGCGAAAACGCTTGTGCACTCGCTAGTTACGCCCCTCTGTATATGGGGCGAACTGATCCCGGTCGCGAAGCGTCCCGGGTCGAACAGGTGTGTGGGCGAAAACAAACGGGTGATCTCCCTTGCGCTATCTGTGGCTTTATTGATACGCCGTTTGCGATTGGTTGAATGTTTAAATTTTAGCGGATATTGACCAAATGGGTGATTTCTTTCAGCTGTTCATTGGCCCGCGTGTTTGTTACAGTTTTTATTATTAGCTCGACTATTCGAAGAATAAGTAGAGCTTATGTTGTCACCCCGGCGTCACCGTCACCGCCTTGGTTAAGGTTTTTAGTCAAGCTTGTATATGGAATACTACTGGCCCTACACCCACCATACTTGGACAACTTCATCTCCTAGTGATGTACATCAATAACCCCTGATCTATATTTGACCTTGACCTACATTTCCTCTTGAATTACTTGGTTAATTCCCCTTGGTTAAGGTTTTTAGTCAACCTTGGTTAAGGTTTTTAGTCAAGTTTGTATATGCAATACTACTGGCCCTACATCCACCATACTTGGACAACTTCATCTCCTGTACATGTACATCAATAACCCCTGATCTATATTTGACCTTCACCTACATTTACTCTTCAATTACTTACTTAATTCCTTTTGATTAAGGTTTTTAGTCAACCTTCTATATGGAATACTACTGGCCCTACACCCACCATACTTGGACAACTTCATCTCCTAGTGATGTACATCAACAACCCCTGATCTATATTTGACCTTGACCTACATTTCCTCTTGAATTACTTAATTCCCCTTGGTTAACGTTTTTAGTCAAGCTTGTAGATGGAATACTCCTGGCCCTACACCAACCATACTTGGACAACTTCATCTCCTAGTGATGTACATCAACAACCCCTGACCTATATATGACCTTGACCTACATTTAACCTTGAATTACTTACTTAATTCCCCTTGGTTAAGGTTTTTACTCGACCTTGGTTAAGCTTTTTACTCAAGCTTGTACATGGAATACTATTGTGCATACAGACACCATAATTGGACAACCTTTTCTCATAGTGATGTACATCAATAACCCCTGATCTATATTTGACCTTCACCTACATTTCCTCTTGAATTACTTACTTAATTCTCTTTGGTTACGGTTTTTAGTCAAGCTTGTAGATGGAATACTCATGGACCCTACACCAACCATACTTGGACAACTTCATCTCCTAGTGATGTACATCAACAACCCCTGACCTATATTTGACCTTCACCTACATTTAACCTTAAATTACTTACTTAATTCCCCTTGGTTAAGGTTTTTACTCAACCTTGGTTAAGGTTTTTAGTCAAGCTTGTAGATGGAATACTATTGTGCATACAGACACCATACTTGGATAACTTTTTCTCTTAGGGATGTACATCAATAACCCCTGACCTTTATTTTACCTTCACCTACATTTAACCTTCAATTACTTGGTTGGCCCCGTGCAGGCACCGGGGCGGGATCAACTGATCCTGAGAATAGTGCTGCAGTAGCCATTGCTTGTTGTAAAAGGCGACTAAACTGGCTTAACGATTGGGTTCATACTTTCCGGAACCCACTATACCGGATTTGGCCCTCATGTACATTTTTGGCTTTCTTGTATGTGAGAGTTGAGTCGGGCTATGCCCCATATATAAAAGTAAGATTAGCGCTAATCCTATTACTTTTAGGGGATGGGATAAATGATGCTGGTGTGGCGAGGGCCAAAGTTGAAGGTCAAAGGTCAAACCTATTGAAATTCCCTTCCGCTCTATATCTTCTACACTGATGCATGGATTATCAAATTGCTAACCACGCACCTACGTTCAAGGTCACAGTTGAAGGTCAAAGGTCAAACCTATTGAAATTCCCTTCCGCTCTATATCTTCTACACCGATGCATGGATTATCAAATGGCTTGGCACAGATGTTTCTCATGTTGAGAAGGTGTGTCACAATCAATAACCACGCACCTATGTCCAAGGTCAAGGTCACAGTTGAAAGTCAAAGGTCAAACCTATTGAAATTCCCTTCCGCTCTATATCTTCTACACCGATGCATGGATTATCAAATGCCTTGGCACAAATGTTTCTCAGGATGAGAAGGTCTGTCGCGATCAATAACCACGCACCTACATCCAAGGTCAAGGTCACAGTTGAAGCTCAAAGGTAAAAAATATTGAAATTCCCAAATGGCTTGGCACAAATGTTTCTCACGATGAGAAGGTGTGTCGCAATCAATAACCACGCACCTACGTCCAAGGTCAAGGTCACTGTTGAAGGTCAAAGGTCAAACCTATTGAAATTCCCTTCCTCTCTATGTCTTCTACACCGATGCATGGATTATCAAATGTCTTGGCACAAATGTTTCTCATGATGAGAAGGTGTGTCCTGATCAATAACCACGCACCTACGTCCAAGGTCAAGGTCACAGTTGAAGGTCAAAGGTCAAACCTATTGAAATTCCCTTCCGCTCTATATCTTCTACACTGATGCATGGATTATCAAATTGCTAACCACGCACCTAGTCCAAGGTCACAGTTGAAGGTCAAAGGTCAAACCTATTCAAATTCCCTTCCGCTCTATATCTTCTACACCGATGCATGGATTATCAAATGGCTTGGCACAGATGTTTCTCATGTTGAGAAGGTGTGTCACAATCAATAACCACGCACCTATGTCCAAGGTCAAGGTCACAGTTGAAAGTCAAAGGTCAAACCTATTGAAATTCCCTTCCGCTCTATATCTTCTACACCGATGCATGGATTATCAAATGCCTTGGCACAAATGTTTCTCAGGATGAGAAGGTCTGTCGCGATCAATAACCACGCACCTACATCCAAGGTCAAGGTCACAGTTGAAGCTCAAAGGTAAAATAATATTGAAATTCCCAAATGGCTTGGCACAAATGTTTCTCACGATGAGAAGGTGTGTCGCAATCAATAACCACGCACCTACGTCCAAGGTCAAGGTCACTGTTGAAGGTCAAAGGTCAAACCTATTGAAATTCCCTTCCTCTCTATGTCTTCTACACCCGATGCATGGATTATCAAATGTCTTGGCACAAATGTTTCTCATGATGAGAAGGTGTGTCCTGATCAATAACCACGCACCTACGTCCAAGGTCAAGGTCACAGTTGAAGGTCAAAGGTCAAACCTATTGAAATTCCCTTCCGCTCTATATCTTCTACACTGATGCATGGATTATCAAATTGCTAACCACGCACCTAGTCCAAGGTCACAGTTGAAGGTCAAAGGTCAAACCTATTCAAATTCCCTTCCGCTCTATATCTTCTACACCGATGCATGGATTATCAAATGGCTTGGCACAGATGTTTCTCATGATGAGAAGGTGTGTCGCAATCAATAACCACGCACCTACGTCCAAGGTCAAGGTCACAGTTGAAGGTCAAAGGTCAAACCTATTGAAATTCCCTTCCGCTCTATATCTTCTACACCGATGCATGGATTATCAAATGCCTTGGCACAAATGTTTCTCAGGATGAGAAGGGTGTGTCTCGATCAATAACCACGCACCTACGTCCAAGGTCAAGGTCATAGTTGAAGGTCAAAGGTCAAACCTATTGAAATTCCCTTCCGCTCTATATCTTCTACACCGATGCATGGATTATCACACTATGCCCAGGGTCAAGGTCACAGACTTGATGCGTTTGAAACCTTAACGCTCGGCTAAATGGCTTATGATCAAAAATGCCTCGTTTTCTTTGGCTGCCAGTGGGGGTATTCGTGTGCCGACAGGCCACATTTCTAGTTTCCCTTGGTTAATGTTTTTAGTCAACCTTGGTTAAGGTTTTTATGTAGGCCGTAGCCACCTTCTTTGTCAAGCTATGTGTACATCGACAACCCTCGTAGTCGAGCTATGCTGTTCTCCTACAGCTCTTGTTGACCTTATTGTGATTAATCATGGGAGCATCACACGAGATTAAATCTTAACAATGCCCGGGAAGTGTAAATTTCAAGACAGTTGGCTTGACAAACACCAGTACAAAGGATGGCTGTTGAAAAGAATAAACCATGACATGTGCGAATGTATCCCAAGTCTACAGGGCACCTGTTTATGAAACTTTCATTTTTTTACATTCATTTTTAGCCAGGATTTTTGGAAAAAAAATCCAGGCTATTGGATTGGCGAAAGCCGGGCGGGCGGGCGGCGTCCACAATCAATGTTAAGTTTTCGTGTTTGAGTCCATTTCTTTGTTACTGTACCACCTAGGACCACCAAACTTTCACAGCTTCATAATCAAGGGGTGCCCACCACATATCACTATCCAACATGTTACTTTTTTTTTAACTTGACCCATTTTTTCCGCGCATTTGACTTAGCCATTTTCAATGTTATTAAGTTTTCGCATTTACAATGTTAAGTTTTCGTGTTTAAGTCCATTTCTTTGGTACTGTTCCACCTAGGACCATCAAACTTTCACAGCTTCATAATCAAGGGGTGCCCACCACATATCACTATCCAACATGTTACTTTTTTTTTTAACTTGACCCATTTTTTCCGCGCAGTCGACTTACCCATTTTCAATGTTAAGTTTTCGCGTTTACAATGTTAAGTTTTCGTGTTTAAGTCCATTTCTTTGGTACTGTACCACCTAGGACCACCAAACTTTCACAGCTTCATAACCAAGGGGTGCCTACTGCCTACCACATACAACTATCCAACATGTGACCATTTTTTTACCTTCACCTATTATTTCTACGTAATTGACTTAGCCATTTTCAACGTTAACTTTTTAACGTACGTCTGGTTAAAGTTTTTTGGTTAAAACTTTTTTGTTATACTATATCTCTGCAACTGCTTCACCCATTACCTTGAAACTTCACATGGGTGTTTATCATCATCCATATTTTCATTCTACCCCCCAACCGTGCGGCCCCTGTGCCCAATGTCAAGGTCAAATTACTTTGAATTTTTTTGTTAAAGTTTTTTCGTGTACTATATCTCTGCAACTGCTTCACCCAATACCTTGATACTTCACATGGGTGTTTATCATCATTGTCGCACCTGCTTGCGGAAAGCGCGATATCGTCGGCATTTTGCATACGTCCGTCCGTTCGTCCGTGTGTCCGGTTAAAGTTTTTTGGTTAAAGTTTTTCCATCTACTATATCTATTTTTTTAGTGTCCATGCCTCGCCCCAAGGCGCGACATGCAGGCCACGGCCATCTAGTCTACAAAAAGTGGGTATAATTATGTTATCCAAGTGTCTATGCTTGGAAAAAACCTGGCCTTCGTGGCTTTGCCTCGTTTCTTGTTTTTTCATGAAAGTGTCTCTTGAAAAAACAGCTCAAAATTTTTTCAAATGTTCCAAGGAAAATGACAATAAAAGACACCAGATTGCACTAACTGGCCTCTCATATTTCAAAATTTTTCGGACACCCCTAGCAAACTCGTGCCTGCGGCACTCATTTGGTCCTTGAATTATGGAAAAAAGGTCCTTGAAAGTCCTTGAATTTGGCCATCCAATAAGGGTGGGAACCCTGGTTATGCATACATGTATATCCAATCACATTTACATTTACGAAGCAATTATACATGAATCATAGGATGATCCCGGGGCAGGTTTCACTAAACTTCCTACGACTAAAATGTTCGTAAGTGCAAAATTATGATAGTCTGTAAATTTCACATTAACACTGTTTTCTTGTAAATAATTGTTGGATTTACATTTATTGAGCATAGGCTGCATATGCAGCCTATGCTCAATAAATGTAAATCCATCAATTCAAATTTGCAGACGATTCTAAATTTGCACTTACGAACATTTTAGTCGTAAGAAGTTTAGTGAAACGGGCCCCAGGGTCACACGGGTCTGCAAAGGTAACGTGTCTCAGTTGGCGTCTCAATTCTCAGTCAAATATCAAAATACCGAACAGGAACATGACACCGGTGCCCGTTCGTGCTTTCTTGTGCATTTCTTACAAGTCGAGTCCTACATACTGATGACCTGTATTATGTTACAGGGCTCCAGATAAGGTGCGTATTGGCGTATTTTACGCAATTATTTTAGCTGAATACGCATTGATTATCAGTGTTTGCTTTTTGCAGCTCAAATTAGTGAATGTTTAAATTTGTTAAACAAAATTGTATCCTTTGTTCCTATTTAGTAATGAAGAAAATCAATAATCCATTTGTAAAAGTAAAATATGCAATGATTTTGAAATCAGGGGGTATAGTACTCTTTAGACACAAAGCTTATCTGGAGCTCTGATTTTATCCACACTGCCATTGTACTGTAAGGTTAGAATAGTGGAACTGTAGCGTGGGGTTATGACCTCCGGTGACTCAGGTTCGATACTCGATACTGGCACGGGAGTTTATGAAATACGATTGTACATGTATTTCCCGCTCTACCAGCTGGTTCTACCCAGGTGTGCCATATTCGCTGGTATTCAAGGCCTAAAAGCTAATTGGGACCCTTAACCCTTAGAATGTGGGAACCGAAAATAGTCGTCTGCTGATAATTCATATTTTGTCTTTTCTCTCAGTAAAAACATGGTTTGGCAGCATTTGATTGTTGATGAGAAAAATGGAAAAATAAAAAATATTCAGCAGACGACACAAATTAATTCAGCATTGTAAGGGTTAAAGGTACATGCCCACTCAGTAAGCATAAAATGGTCTTTATAGGAATTAAATAAGTGTATAATTGTGTCACTATTCCACCAGTTCTAAAACTTACGAGTGCCCGCTATACAGATATAATAATTTAGTAATATTTATTTTACTGATAGTGACGCGCGGCGGTATCAGGCTATTTTCATATGCAAATGAGGCATGCTATGTTTTAATTATTTATATTATTATTTATACTAGTTAAATGTGTCACCTGAAAAAATAATATTTTCGACAGATTATAAAGTATGATTATTGCACAAATGAAAACAATAAATACAGAGAATAAATAGTACTGGTAATGTCCGTTTAACATTTTAAAAGGAAACACGATTATCGCCCCTGATATCAGTGTGAAAATTTACATCTGGTATAAAATGTATAATAATGCCAATCAATACGTGGGGTAATGGTGAATGAATGATTTATATTTGCAGAAAATGTCATCTACAGAATATACAAACCTATCTGTCTCCCTATATTATACCCTACTGAGTGGGCATATACCTTTAACCCTTTCAACACCACAGACCTCTATAGAGACAATGTTTGCAAACAGTGCAGATCCAGATGAGCCGGCTCGTAACGAGCCGTCTCATCAGGATCTCCACTGTTTGTTAATAATTTTAAACGTCGTACAGATTACCCTTTAGAAGAATGGGATAATTTGAATGAACAAAATTAATCAAATAGCGTGAAACATTGGCATGGAACATCCTATTAAGTTACTTGGTGTTGAAAGGGTTAAAACAAACAACAAACAAACTGTACGGTTAGCTGGGTGTGTGTGAGTGTGTGTGAGTGCAAGGGAGCGGGGGAATGTCTGAGTATGTTTTATTTCTCTCTGTAAATATGTCTTGAAATTTCATTAGAATCGAGTCCTCAGGACTCGATTCTAATGAAATTCCAAGACGTATTCATTTACGGGGAGAAATACAAGAAAATATCATGAATTTTTTGTCCGTTTTGAACTGTTTATAGCCCACAAGTTTCCCAGCATGCAAAAAGTTAAGGCACTGTTAGACAGACAGTCTCCGGTTGCTTCTGAGATGTACAATATTTGTATATTCATGTTGAACTGGTCGGCGGGCACAGCATCAAGTTCGAATTGAAATTCTCAGAAGAGGATGAACCCTATTAATTTCCCAATGAGTTTTCTCCCCTTGTTTACGGACAAATCAGGCGTGTATTGTGGACTTGTTGAGAGATTGTGTTTCTACCGAGATTATGTTACATGCGTAGCTATCCAGTTTAATTGTCATCCATAATAGACGTGTCCTTGATTATTTCACTGCTGTAAATTGCCCAATTTTCTCCTTTGAAAGAAATGGTGTACATGTTATATATATACAATGTATTGACATGCAAAATGCCATTTACCCAGTGTTACTTTAGCCGTATATATCTATCTGTACAGGTTGTTATTATCTCGGCTGTTCAGGATAAGTGGGAAAGTGTTATGTGTGGACATCTATGGTTTACGTTTCGTGTGAATTTGTGCATGTGTGCGAATATTAATGGGTGTGATTGGAGAATTGGTGCTTACGGGTTTTGCAACCAGTGTAGCTCCAGGTCAGACTGTGCGGATGCATTCGCACAGCGGATGCATCCGCACAGTCTGACCAGGATCTGCACTGTTCGCCATACCGTCAATGAAACGCTTCCAAACACGCATTGTTGACCGTTATCAGGGTACTGGAGTGTACAGGTACTCCATGATCAACAGGTACGGTGGTCACTATTGCCATAAGCACCGTTTCTCCACTGACAGCCACAATTATCAGGGGCGAGATTACAGCAGTGGGTGTTGTTGGCCGTCATAGTGCCACCATGTGCACACCCCGCCAACTCCAGCCGTGGGATCTTACCTGCCATCACGATACAGGTCGGTCTCTTTTTTTGTGCCCTTTCATGATAGCAAAACTTCTCGTCCTCAATGATGAACCGTTACACCGCTATCTTGATTTTTTGTCGTCTGCTGTTTATTTGCTTTCATTTTTATCATAAATAACATGCTTTGACAGAACATTAGAATAATTTATAACATGGTTTGACAGCACTTCAGAATCATTTCCATTGGAAATGATTCTGAAGTGCTGTCAAACCATGTTTTTATTGAGAAATAAGGCAAGATATAAAATCAACAGCTGACGACAATTGTTGTGTGTAGTGGTCTAAGGATTAATATTAATTTTGGTATTTGATATTTGACTTTCTTAGAAATTTTGTTATCTAACGCATAAAGCGTGACAGCTGTAATATACGATATTGTTTCATCCTATAATACGGTTCAATGTTCTGCTATGGTTTGGCCCTCAGGTACGTTTTTATCTTTGGCTCTTTTTGTTACCTGGGAGTTGAATTGGGTTATTTCCCATTATAAAAGTAGTAAGAGTATTACTGATCCTACTGCTTTTGGGAGGGGGCCAAGTGATTCTGGTGTGGCGAGGACCTGGCATCGGATCAGGATCATTCTGATTTCAGGGCTGAATATATAGTGTTTTTATTGTAAATATTCAGTTATGATTTTGGGATTTTCTCCCCATTCATTTGTACATGTACTTGAACATGTACATGTACTTGTACAGGTAATATATGGGATTTAAATGACCTTAGCTGTTGTTAGGCCGTTAAACCCCAACAAACAAACAATATTCTGCTAAAACTTCTGGTACTGACATCGCTGGCTAAAATATATTTTTGATTGCCGTGTAATGGCCAAATATATATTCCTAATAATCCTGTTTATTAGGGCCCCGCCGAAAATCAGAACTTCTGTTTCCTTTCATGGAACGCCTTGATATTTCATACATGCATTCCTCAGATGACCCTCTATCATGCTGTAGCAAATCCACGACCCACGACCCACGACCCACCACCCAACCCTTACACCAAGGTCAAGGTCACAAACTTAGCAATGTTCATAAACTTAACGTTGGGTAAATGTTGTGTAACTTCTGTTTATTTACAGGGAACGCCTTCATATTTCATACATGCATTCATCTGATGATACTCTATCGTGCTATAGCAAATCCATGACCGACCGCCCACCCCTTACCCAAGGTCAAGGTCACAAACTTAGCACATTTATAAACTTAACGTCGGGGTAAATATCTTATAACATCTGTTCCCTTTCATGGAACGCCTTGATATTTCATACATGCATTCATCTGATGATACTCTATCGTGCTATGGCAAATCCATGACCCAGCGCCCACCCCTTACCCCAAGGTCAAGGTCACAACCTTAGCACATTCATAAACTTAACGTTGGGGTAAATGTCTTATAACATCTGTTTCCTTTCATGGAACGCCTTGATATTTCATACATGCATTCCTCAGATGACCCTCTATCATGCTGTAGCAAATCCACAACCCACCACCCAACCCTTACCCCAAGGTCAAGGTCACTTACTTAGCATGTTCATAAACTTAAGGTTGGGGTAAATGTTGTGTAACTTCTGTTTCTTTACAGGGAACGCTTTGATATTTCATACATGCATTCATCTGATGATCCTCTATTGTGCTACAGCAAATCCATGACACACCCCCCACCCCTTTCCCTAAGGTCAACATCATAAACTTAACGTTGGAGTAAATGTCTTTTTATAACTTCTGTTTCTTTACAGGGAACGCCTTGATATTTCATACATGTATTCATCTGATGATCCTCTATTGTGCTACAGCAAATCCATGACTTAGCACATTCATACATGCATTTCTCATTTGAATAGCTATCATGCTGTAGAAAATCACCAACTTAGTGCGGTCATAAACTTAACGTTGGGTTACATTTTGTATAAATTCTGTTTTCACGGAGTGCATTGATATTTCATACATGCATTCATCTTAATATGCTATATCATGCTATAGCAAATCCACGACCCACCTTCCACCACTGACCCCAATGTCAAGGTCCACCGCACACCCCTTAGCCCAAGGTCAAGTTATATAATATTCATGTTTTTTATACAACTGTGCCAAGTTTGAGTGAAGGCTGCCAACAGGCGAGCTTCGTTGTCTTCTGACAACTCTTGTTTAAAGTTTTTGTAAGAGTTTCTCAAATCACCTATAATTTATGTTTGCCTTCTGCTAATATCTTCATATTGCCATGCATATTGCCATACGTTCTTCCACATTAATCCAATTACCCTCGCTACTGATCGTACGTTCGTCCGTCTGTCTATATCATTTTGAAAGTTTTTGTAGGAGTTCTCAAATCTCCTATAATTTCTGTTTGCCTTCAGCTAATATCTTCATGCACACATGCATTACGCACTAACGATACAGTACAGCTCAGACGGAACAAGCAAATGTCGTTTGCCGCTAGCGGAATTCCGTTTTTATTCGGCACGAATGTCCGTCACGAATGAAAACGGTCAAAGATAGACGAAAACGGACAAAGACGGAATTACTTACATGCCTGGGGCAAAGTACAACTGCAGCTCAGCAGGCGGTCTTACGCGCCCGATAGTTTAATGTTCGTGGCGAACCGTGCCGACTGGACTACTCTGGAGAATATTCGAGAGGATACCTGTTGTCTAAAGCAGGCCCGTAGCCAGACCTGTTTGAAGGGGGGGGGTCGTTTCGAAGGCTCAATGGGTCTGAAGTATCTACCTGTTGAAGGGGGGGTCGTTTTGAAGGCTCACGGGGTCTGAAGTATCTATGGGGGGTCTAAATAAGTGGACCTCAAGGCTAAACAAGTGAACCTCGAGGCTGGTGGGGGTGGGGGGGGGGGGCTCCCTGGCTACGGGCCTGTAAAGTGGATTTATCTTTTACATCTGTATCGTAATATCGGCCTATACACATACATCAAGTCACGTTTATATCTATATAATATTATAGTTTCCCGATCGAAATTTGCAGACATCGTAAATACGATATAATTATAAAGTGCGATTATAACTTTAGAGGTAGTTAGAAATCGTATCGGTCCCGTATTATTCGTTGATTTTACGACCGACCTCCGTTTCGCCCTTTGACCAACTCGCCCGTCAGCCAACTCAAAATAATACACAATAGCGACATGTTCAATGCCCATCAGCTGACAGTAGACAGGTTATGGCAGGCCCGTATGTAGCGGGGGGGGGGGGGGGGGTGCGTACTCAAACACATATTTCTCAACAACAAAACATGATAATCGTCTCGCATTTTCGCGATCTCGCATTCCGCTTTTGAAAATACGTTTTGCTCTAACCTGATTTTTCTGTCCTGTAACTTTGGGTGACTATCTCGGCGTTACAGCAGAAAATTCGGGTTTGTTTTGCTCATGCATGTGTCGAAAGCATGCATGTTGAAATTGCACTTTGCGCATGCGTGTGGGTATATAGACTGTACTTCCAACACGCATGCAAGATCGCGAAGCAAAAACGCGAGATAGCGCGGCGAGGTTGCGAAAATGCGAGATTGAATACATGTATGATAGAATCTCGCGTTTTCGCGATCTCAACCTATGCGAGAAATCGCGAAAATGCGAGGTCACATGTCCCTAACAGGACACCATACACATTGTCTTAGGAGACGATTCTCGTGTGCTGCGAAAACTTGTTTTTATTAAGAAATATAACAAATGTGGACAACAAAAAACATAATTTGACAAAACATGATAATCGTCTTAGGAGACGATTCTACATCCTTATTGGATAAAAAAAAACATATTTCGATACGTTATTGGTTACTGCATCGCATCGTCGATATTATACACAAGATCGGGAAAACGCGATACCAAATCGCGAGGCGAAAACGTGATATTCTATTGTATTCAATATCGCGTTTTCGCCTCGCGATCTCGCGTTTTCGCGACTGCAATGTCGGCGTTTTTGCCTCGGCTTTTTCACTATGTGTTATGGCCATATCGTAGTATCGTACATGTAATATCGTAGTATCGACTCCATAGCGATATTACGATGGCCTAAATGGAACACCGTAGTGGAGGGTAGAAGATTGGGTGTGTCAATGCCTACGCTGTGATAGTCGTCCGCCGCCCATACAGCGTGGATACATAATACTCCCGTTTTCAAAAGGGAGTATACAAAATATGCCCATACTCACCCATCCCCAACTAGCACATTTGCGACATATCATTTTCGGTCTAGCTGCACACCTGATGGTGTTTACAATCATCGGTCGGTAATCCAGTTTCACGTGCAAAGTGTGACCGACATTTAGTGTTCGGCGGAAACAAACATATCAAAACCATGGTATGCACAGGTTGACGTAACAGACCAAGGTGTATAAATATATTAAATATGCCTAAAAGCATCAATAAATGAAGAAAGAAAAAAGCTAATTTTTTGTTAACCCCTCCATATAATTCTGAATTATATGGAGGGGATAAAAAAAAAAGTTTGCTGTTTATTTTTTTCATTTATCGATGCTTTTAGGCATATTTAATGTATTTATACACCTCGGTCCGTTACTTCAACCTGTGATGGTATGTAGTCGCTCACGTCATCGCAGATAAATTGATAATTACGCATTACATGTAGCTTGACATAGGGCATTGTTTGATTTCTTGATAAAGCAAGTTTTGGCAGCACATGAGGATCGTCTCCAAAGACGATTCTCCTATTTTGTCAAAATATGTTTTGTAAAGAAATACCCATGTAATCATATTTTCTTTTCACATTTGTTGATTTCGTAATAAAATAGGTTTGGCAACACATGAGAATCGTCTCCTAAGAAGATTTGCCTAGCGTTTTCGCGATCTCGTCTAGAGGTCGAGATCGAGTAAATGCGAGATTGTTACACGACACTAACAGAACACCATTATAATTCTCGTGTTTTAGGAGGCAACTCTCATGTTTTGTCAAAAAAATAATATTATTTTTTCTAATAAACATGTTTTGGCAGCATATGAGAATCGTCTCCTAAAACGATTTACGTGTCCTGTTAGGAACACAGGGCTGTACAAATTGATTTTTTAGCCACTTGTCCCAGACAAGTGACTTGACAAACGTGACTTGCCCGGACTTGTCCCGGAAAATATAATTTTCAGGGCAAGTAATTTTGAAAAAGTGACTTGTCCTCGTAAGATTTCTTATACGAAACTGTCCCAAAACAAAAACTATCATCATAGTTGTTAAATATAATACAATTGAGCACTTGGCACATATACATATTATATTAAATATCTATAATAATAAACATTGTATAGTACATATTTATTCTTGTGGTCTTTTGTCACTGTGCCACCGCGGACATAACGTTGCGACAAGTGCATACTCAAAACACATTTATGGACAATAATAAAACATAAAAATCGTTTCCTAAAATAATGAGAATCGTCTCGCGTTTTCGCTTTTGAAAAATTCGGATTAGTTTTGCTCATGCATCATGTGCATGTGCGGCGTGTTTGCAAAACGCGAGATTGGATATGATAGAATTTCGCGTTTTTATGTCTTCAAACTAACCTGAATGGTTGCAAACAGATAGGTTGCTATGAAATCGTCCTAATAATAAAAATCTGCCTACTCTAATCACTCAAATAACCCACCATAGACCATTCCGCTCTACCCACAGCCAATTGGCTAGTCCGCTATTTAAACTCCTCCTATTATTTTTAGGACGCTATCAAGAGTGCAGGTATATTTGTCTCTCTCTTTATTTCGTGCTTATTTTGAATTTCTGCCGTGTATTGTGCCGTATTTGTCATTATATTTCGTTCAATACATATTATTATCACTCTTGTGTGTTACGTGATTATTCTCCATTGCATTTTTTGGGGTTTTTCACGGTGTTTTACTTTGTGTCACATATTTTCGCGTGTACGCGATTCGTACCCTAACGGGTTCGTCCCAAAGTGGATTCGCTCCCGTGACACATTGTTTGTAGCGTTTTTGCGTTTCTTCTATCAGGTTTGTTATACATACTTGTTAGAATGCCGCAATCACGCGGCTGCGTGTGGACACATGACTTCTCCTTGGGATACCCATACGGACAGGTGCTTTGCCTGTTGCGGGTGTTGCAAAGAGAGGCCATGTGATTTGTCCGTCCGTTGACGGATTCGACGTGGGGCAAGGCTGGGTCTAGAAGGTCCCATACCTCACGTCTGAAGAAGTCTGTGTCCGAGTCTCAGCTCTTGGGAGCAGTGGAACCGTCCGAGGTTTCGGAGGTTGTGTTAAGTGATAGGCCGGTGATCCATACAGGGGATACCGGCTGCATGGGGCCGGTGCCTGATCTCATATCACCCGGTTCGCAGAGAGCTATACCTATCACAGGGGTGCTTCGGCCGGTTCTTGATACTATATCACCCGGTTTGAAGCTGACCCAGCCTCTCTCAGTAGAGGCGCCCGGTACCGGGCACCGGGCACCGGGCACCGGGCACCGGGCACCGGGCACCGGGCACCGGGCACCGGGCACCGGTTATGTCACCGGGCACCGGGCACCGGTTATGTCACCGGGCACCGGGCACCGGGCATTATGTCACCGGGCACCGGGCACCGGGCACCGGGCACCGGGCACCGGTTAGGCTACCGGGCACCGGTCAAACACCTGGCACCGGGCACCAGACTCTCCCTGGACAGCCTGCTGCTTCCGGTAGGAAGACGTTCTTGTCTTCGGTTGGTCTTCGTTCTTTACGTGTTCACGTAAGTCGAGGAGTCGATCTCGTCGTAGGTCAGGATTGGGTTAGCTCTTCGATTTCGGGTTCGGAGTTTAGATCTTGTTCTTCCTTTTCCTCGAGGTCATTCTCAGGTTTTGGAACAGGTTCATCTAGATCTCGTTCTCCTGTTCGTCGTAGGAGGAGACGGTTGTATAGGGCTTCTACATGTAGTACTAGCTTCGGCAGTACATATACTATTTGGAACGATACAGTACAGTTCTGTTGAATCAGATTCCACGTATGTGGTAGATGACTGCCAGTCTAGGGTTGCTGCGGCAGGTGCTTATCACATTCACACCCGGTCACAACGTACCCTAACTCTCGCAGGAGAGGTGCCGGTATTGTGTTACGGGCACCGGGAACCGGGCACGGGCACCGGGCAGGCACCGGGTACCGGGCACCGGGGTAGCAACTATTTCTGACCGGGGTGTTCGTGGGTTCGTATCCTGTGTACATATTTTGTTTTTGTATCCGGCTCCTCGAGTTCTAGCTCTTCCGTTCTCGGAGGAGACGGTCGAGGTGGTATTGGACGCCCGTGGTGCTTTGGCTCTCCGTACCCTTGTCCCTGGCCTGCTCCTTATTCGAGTGTATATGAGTTCGAATTCCCAGTCTATATTCAGGACTCGACACGCGATAGAGTTATGATGGTTCAGTTGGCTAAGATTCTGGAGCTCCTGTCTAAGTCCTAGTACTTAGTGGGTTTGTCGGCTCTTTCACAGCTGGTGGTTTTGCCAGTGGAGCCTCCCATATGGGTACTTCCTCGGATGGCTGTTGTGAGGCTGATTCGTGGTGGTGGAATTGCCGGAGTTGTCGTGGTTTCATTTCTCTCCTACAGTAGGGCTTCTTGTTACGTACATTGGGGAGCTTTAGGTAGGATTTGGCCACTCGCGGGGTTCCTAGTGCCCAAAACTTTGATCGCCACACTGGGGTCTAAGTTCTACATGCCCCTCTATGCGGTATGGTTTTTGAGATCTCCGTTTCTGGACAAGGACGCCGCAGCGTTTGGGATATCTTCGGCTCCTGGTCCTGGTTCGCGTTGCGAAGGCATGGTGTAGGCTGTTAAGTCGATTGTGGCTATGCCAACTTTCGATTTATGTTTGAATCAGTATGATTCATCGTCTCTGGACGCAGTGCTTCAGTCGGCGATTTGTGCCGCTAAGCCTCTTGTCAACATGTCTTTGGAGTTTTCTATGGACATGCTCTTGTCCAGGTGAGACGCAGTGATAGCCGGCTCGTTTTTTCTTGAACGGCCATAGTTTTGCTTCGTTCGCCTCTTTTGACCTCTGATAATTGTGTCGATCGAACGGCCAAAGGGCAGCTACGGTACCGATGGTCCCTCCTGCTGCTCCTTCTTGTCTACCTCCTGTGGGGTCGTTTCCCCTGACGGGGGTATTTTCAAGGGTTAAGTAGAGTCTCTCTCTTGAAGTTTAGTGCTATAGAGGAAGTTCGGGACGTGGTCGGAGCGCCATTTGCCCGGTAGACTGGTTGTTTCCATAGATCTGCGGGTCTCGTACTTCCACGTGCCCTTCCGCAGATGCTCTCGGAAGTTTAAGTTGTTTCCGAGTTTTGTGTCTTTTAGTTCCGTGTGATACGGTATCTGGCGTGGTATGGGGTTTGTTACTCTTCTAGGTTCTTTTCCTATCTAGAGTAGTCGTAGTTGGTTCCCACACAGGATTTTTCTTAGGTGGGAATGAGCTTATTGACCGATCTATCAGTCATCATAGTACCTTTGGACAGGGTGCGTGGCATCGTGTTTTAGTTTTCGGGTACTGGTCAGAGGTTCTCTGTCAGCTAGGAAATTTCTGCACTCCTGGACTTTCGGGGTGCAGAATAGGGGAAGGTTATGTCTGCGACCTCCAGTATTACTTACTAGGGCTATGGAGGCCGCACCCCGATCCTTTGGATCGGTCTCTGCCTAGGATCACCATCTTCCTACGTTGTATCAGATGGTGGGCAGTGGAGGTCTGGTTCCTACAGGGATTTCCCATAGTGTTACCTCCTCCTACTCGCTTTCTGTCCACAGACGCGTCGTGAGAAGGCTGGGGGGCTCATTGGAGCCCCTACTTCGGTGTGTTTCGGGTTGGTGGTCAGTGCAGGAAACTCAGGGACACATCAACATGTTTTAGCTTTTGGCAGTGTTCCGGGGGTTGACAGCGGCGGATTCTGTTCTGCACGGACAGGTGGTTATGGTTTCCTGCGGTCATCTCCGGTTCTGACGGAATGGCTTCTGCATCCGTTGGTGTCCAGTGCTATCTTGTCCGGATGGGGGTATCCATTTGTGGTTTTGTTGCGGCAAGGCTCAAACGTCGGTTTTATTTTTTTCACTGTTTGCGCCCACGTACCGATTCGGACTTTTCAATTTACTCGTTCCAGTATAACTTCGGACCCATGTACTGCATGTTGGACATTGCTAAGGAAGTGATTTGAGATACCAACTGTTCGTGTTTATAAGATCGCATGTAATTCACTCAATTGTAATTATTATAAACAAGCGTCCGTTAATGATTATGGCATTTACGGCTCGATTCATGTCCGGCAAATAAATTGGCTATTAACAAGAGTATTTTTTGTGATTTCACGTCACACTGTCGTTAATTGGTTGACCACGGCTTACGTGGTCGGCTTTGACGGTATTCCGCGATTGTAACACGGTTACCGGACGGCATGTTTTGATCACTTTGTATGTGTGAAAAACTTACCTGTGCCAATTAAGTTTGACCAGACTTTACGACGCCCGCTGTTCAAATTGCATATCGACATTACAGTATAATGTGTATTAATTATACCATCGGGACTTGTTTTCCACATCGATATAAAACGAAATATCGACATTTCCGATATCGATATATCAGGTATGTAATGTATGAGTTTATATAGCAGTTCGGCCGGGACCACTAGCGTACATCGACATAAGCAGGTATATCGATGTAAGCAATGTCGACATAACGCGTATCGACTGTATATACAACATGCTGTTGTCACTCCATCATTTCTGAAGCAATTGGGTATTTCAAAATGTTTAATTGTGTTAAATAGAAGCACACTACTGTTTACACATCAGCAGTTTTCTCCTATGAACCGAGATTTCTCCCTCAGATACTTTGTCCCTTCTCACATGATCTGGAATCAGTTGTGGTTCGGGCCTCCCTCCGTCACGCCTGTCAGCGACAGTGGTTCACACTTTCTGTCCAGTCCGTGCGATGAAGCATTAGGTTCGGAAGAATTAGGACATCCGGTCCGACCGTAAAGTTTCTTATTACCAATTTTAAGCCAACGGGAGGTATCGCAATCCTTTGTCTTCCGTTGGATAGATAGGGCCATTACTTGAGTTTATTCTACAGTAAGTGGTTCTGCAGCTGAGTTGTTTAGGCCCTAAATGCACGAGGTGCATGTAGTCTCAACTTCTTTCTATGATCGCTCTCTGCACTGGCAGGGGAGATGCGTAACTGCCAACTGTTACGATTTTTCCGTATTTATTCCGGGAAATACGTTAGATAGACGGTAGTACGGATTACAATTAAAAGTACGATTTTTGATCGGCGCGGGTATCTGGATATAATTATTTCGTTTAAATACAATTCTGCCAATAATCCTATTGTTTTATTTACCCGTAATCATTCTCGTCTAGGCGATTACCATTTGATATTCCAGCGCTCAGAGATATTGATTTATTCATCACGTAATTCGTATAATGTCTGATCTAAGCGTGCAGCCAACGTATTTGGGGATTGTTTTATCGGAAGAAGTTAGGACAACACATCTGTTCATCTATGATTACAGCGAGACATGGCCCAATTTGGTCCTGTCACAGCGCGGTGATGTTTTTGCGTCTTGCAATCAGTGTTATTGTAGTTATTCGGGTGCTCATGGTAGCCGAAACTTGGCCAAGGCTATATTTAACTTATTTTATGCATATAAGTGAGTACTGATTTGTGTTCCGGAATACATATGTGGTGTTCCGGAAAGTAACCCCTTTTTCTCTCCATGTTCCTCATGTGACCGACATGGGGTTGGCATCTCAGGGAGATGTTTAAGAACTGGGTCCGTTAGTAGCAGCGGGTGCAGTTGTGGGTTTATCAGCCGGTAGCATCAAGTTTAGGAGGCTGTTTGGATCTACCTGTTCGCGATAGTCTGCGATTTTTTCTGATTACCCGATTATTCGGTTTTTGTCTTTACAGTCCCAGTGGAATCCTGGGGGTTGGTAAGTGTGACTCACCGCAGCTCGATGAACTTCACTTGCTTTTGTTGATGAACGGGGATCTGTGGTGATCTATGGTTCTTACGGTTCATCACGCTGGCCCAGGAGGCATTGTTTTGTACATGTTTCAATTAGGGCGAGGCTATCTATCTAGTTTGTAGCAGTGTTGTTGCAAAAGGATAGTGTTTCACTTTGGGTTAATGATTCTATTCTCTTTGTCTACTATACATGGGGTTTATAGGTATACAGGGGTCGACACTCGCAGTGTCCCGAGAATCCCGAGGATCCCTGTTTTGTAGGAGGAATCACTGCATTTTCAAGAAAATCCCATTCAACATAATGTAACAATAGGATGTCCATGCTGCGGAATCCCTGGGCCAAAAGTTAGTGTCAAACCCTGGTATAGGTTTTGATCTGGCTTTAGGGCCAGTTTAACTCCTCAGCACTTGCTTGTTAGGATGACCTTAGTGCTTAGGGCGTTTTATACTGTGTTCTCGATATGTACGAGTCATGTGTCGTCATGAGACTATGTATAGACTTTGAGTTTATCTCAGTTGAGCTATTGCGTGTGAAGTGCCGGGCGACTACATTCGCCAGGGCTTCGTCTGGTAGCAGCAGCTATACCATGAGTATTCTCCGGCGTTCTAACCAAGTATAGCAGGTTGGAGTCTACGAGTCAGTCTACGAGACTAGCGTGGTGGTGCTTGTCTTTATCCACCTCTCTTCTACTTTCGTAGAAAAGGGTGGGGGCCCGCTTTGGGCGCCCCTATGATTCTAGGGTGAGACCAATGTTATTACTATATAGGTAACACCCAAGTTTGTACCTAGGCCAAATATTTTTAGTCTGTTTTGAGGGGGGTTTTTAATCTGCCTTACCATTCCGGTCGAGTATGAGTAGTGAGAATACCTCCCACCATCACTACGAATTCTTGCAACCATTCAGGTTAGTTTGAAGACATAAAAATGGAAAATTATTTCTAATTTTAGTTTTTATTATTCATACTCACCTGAATGGTAAGGTAGACCCTCCTCCCGTCCCGCTTGATGGTTTTATTCTTTCTCCCTACTTAGTATACTTCAGGCTATTTTACTAGCAGTTTCATTTCCATATGGAAATGATTAACTTTTTGAAGCTGTATACCTAACAATAATAGGAGGAGTTTAAATAGCGGACTAGCCAATTGGCTGTGGGTAGAGCGGAATGGTCTATGGTGGGTTATTTGAGTGATTAGAGTAGGCAGATTTTTATTATTAGGACGATTTCATAGCAACCTATCTGTTTGCAACCATTCAGGTGAGTATGAATAATAAAAACTAAAATTAGAAATAATTTTCCATTTTCGTCTCCAAAGCTCGAAAACGAAACGCGAGGTTGCCACATGTCCCTAATAAATAGGACACGTAAACATTGTTTTAGGAGACGATTCTCATGTGCTGAAATTTTTTTTTTACGTTTTTATTAAGAAATAGAACACATGTGGACAAACATCTATATTTCTTGACAACAAAAACATAATTTGACAAAAATGATACTCGTCTTAGGAGACGATTCTAATGTGCTGCCAATATACGTTTATTGAGCAAAAAAAAACCTATTTCGATACGTGTTATTGGTTAGGCTACTGCATCGCATCGTCGACCTATACACAAGATCGTGAAAACGCGAGACCAAATCGTGAGGCGAAAACGTAAGATTCTATTGTATTCATTCTCGCGTTTTCGCACCTGCTATCTCGCGTTTTCGAGACCGCATGTCGCGTTTTCGCCTCGGCCTTTTCACAATGCCGCCTTCCGCTTTTGGAAATACGTTTGTTCAAGTCATTATGCAGGCCCGTAGCCTGGGGGGGGGGGGCGGGGTCGGAGCGGTCGGACCCCACCCCCCCCCCCCCCCCCCCCCCCCCCCCCCCCCCCCCCCCCCCCCCGCCCCCCCCCCCCCCCCCCCCCCCCCCTCCCCCCCCCCCCCCCCACGACCCGCCTCCCCCCCCCCCCCCCCCCCCCCCCCCCCCCCCTGCCCACCAGCCTCGAGGTCCAATTTTTCAGGAAAAAATAATCGGGTATGGAAGGTCACAGTTAGAAGCTCGGCTGTTGCGGAGAATGCAGGAAATTGCATTTCAGACCACCCACCTATATTTCAAATTTTCCCGGGGTGGGGGGGCATGCCGCCGGACCCCCTAGATACCTCAGGCCCCTTGTCCGCCTTCGAAACGACCCCCCCCCCCCCCCCCCCCCTTCAAACAGGTCTGGCTACGGGCCTGTAATATGTGTGTGTGAATGCATGCGTGTTGAAATTGAGTTTTGCGCATACATTACATGTACGTACGTACGTAGAATGCAATTCGAACTAGCATGCTTTATATGCATGTACGTACGTAGAACGCAAATCCAACACGCATGCTGTCTACACATGCATGGGCAAATCGTATTTCCAAAAGCGGAAGGCGAGATCGAGATCGCAAAAACGCGAGATTGTAACAAAAAAGAAATATGGCCGTACCCACCCATCCCCAATTAGCACATTTGCGACATATCATTTTCGGTCTAGCTGCACACCTGATGGTGTTTACAATCATCAGTCGCTAATCCAGTTTCACGTGCAAAGTGTGACTGACCTTTAGAATTCTGTGGAAACAACATACCAAAACCACGCTATCGCATAGCTATCGCACGTCATCGCATAGCCGATGAATTGATAATTACGCATTAGCTTGTGGAATTTCACATTTGTTTGATTTTTTGATAAAACCAAGATTTGGCAGCACATGAGAATCGTTTCCTAAGACGATTCTCAAATGTTGTCAAAATATGTTTTTGTAAAGAAATATCAATGTATTCGGGTTTTCTTTTCACATTTGTCCGATGTCTTAATAAAACATGTTTTGGCAACACATGAGAATTGTCTCCTTAGACGATTCTAATATTTTGTAAAAAGAATTGTCACATTTGTTTGATTTCTTAGACCGTACAAACAATTAACAAATTCAGAAATCCACAACTTAATTTGTGTTTCTCGAGTCGGGTTTCATATGATGGCGAGGAAATACGATCGATTACACACCGTGAAAATCTTGTTGGAACGTAAATGTCAATTGTCACGTAGGCCATTTCAGTTTACCGCGCGTTACGTCAGCTGTTGTTCTAAGTATGTATGGTCGCTCGTTAGGAGCATTTCTTTCCTTCGTTTATAAGGTATGGGTTGTGACCTAGGGCTTAGAACACCGACTTCCAATCTGGAGGTTGTGGGTTCAAACATCGCCTTGGGAATCAAACATACCTTCATAGTATGTCCATCCCATTCAATTTCACTTTTTTTCGTTCATATGCCGCGTAGAAACGATAATCTAAATGAAGAACCTTAAATTCCATTTCCACCCCGTGAAGGAACATACATTTATTTCTCTAAAGTTAGGTCTCTTGGCCTGTCGACGCAGTGAGACGAAAACGTTAACATACATAAAATAAATCAATATAACCATCGATCGCCGCAGAATATTTTCGCTAATTCGCTAATTACTTTCAAATTCGATTAAATTAATATAATCAGGGTCGCTGTAGATTGCTATATCACTTTATTGCGATACACAGGTACTGTGTAACACAGTAGCTGCGAATCGCCAGGACGCCTGCAGCGTTATCGATCGATAAAGTGGTCAGTTTTGGGATTAAGTTTATGACAGTCCGGTTCCAAAAAACGGGCTTGTGGCGGGACGTTCTAACAGAAAATAGTGACTTGCCCGGGACTAAATTCCAGCATAGAAGCACTTGCCCAAGATTAAAACCGACTTGTCCCGGGCGTCGGGCGTGCCAATTTGTACAGCCCTGGAACATGTTACGATCTACTGATGGTGAACACGTGTTGGTCTTTGCTAGTCACATATGCCATAAGCCCGGTTTTGTCCGATCACATCATACATCATCATACGCACGTACGGTGACCTACTGGGACGTGTGTCGGTGTTGGAAAGTGAGACATCAAAGGTTACAAAATGACATCTAAAGGTTTGTACACATTTGTTCCATTTCTTAATAAAAACATGTTTTGGTAGCACATGAGAATCGTCTCCTAAGACGATTTGTACATGTCCTATCAGGGACATTTTACAATTTCGCGAAACGAAAATGTAACATATTCTCAACAAAACATGTTTCGCGTTTTCGCGATCTTGCGCATATACAGAGATTGCGAAAACGCAAAGGGTGATGGATCGCGAAAACGCGAAACGAAAATTGAACATATTCACAACTAAACATGTTTTGACAGTACTGTGCATATGATAATCGTCTCCTTTCGCGATCTTGTGCATAGGTCGAGATGGCGAAAACGCGATCGCGAGAGCTGAAACGAAAATGTAACATATTCTCAACAAAACATGTACGCGAGAGCTGAAACGAAAATGTAACATATTCTCAACAAAACATGTTTTGACATTACTGTGCATATGATAATCGTCTCCTTAGACGATTTTCAAGTTTTGTCAAAATATGTTTTTTTGCAGGAATTTTTTGTTGAACCGGCAGATGTTTTTCCTGTTTTTAATTTCTTGATAAAAATATATTTTGGCAGCGCACGAGAATCGTCTCCTAAGACGATTATTGTGTGTTGTCAAAATATATGTTGATAGAAGAAATATTGATGCTTTAATATTCATTTTATTCCCTTATTAAAACAGTTTTGGTAGCTGATGAGAATCGTCTCTATTTCCGCGAAATATGTGTTTGTATGTTTTAAGTATTAGCTGGATTTGGATGTGATTCAACCAATCAGTGTCACGGTTTCAAACAGAAAACGTGTTTTAGCAGCATATGAGAATCGTCTCCTTAGACGATGTGTATGTGTCCTGTTAGGGACATGTTAGAATCTCGCGTTTTCGGCATTGGTTGAGATAGCGAAAACGCGATGCGCGGTCACGAGAGCGCCAAACGAAAACGCGACTTATTCTTAACAAAACAGGTTTTGACTGCACTGTGCACATGATAATCGTCTCACTTCGTCTCCTAAGATGATTATCAAATTTTGTCAAAACCTGTTTTTGTATGAAATATAAATACAGGCTACGCTCGTTTACTCAGTCGCTTACGTCGAAATCACCGGTTACGTCGAATTACTAGCACGGTCCCGTTTAAAATCCTATTATTTTCCATATAACTAAGTTCGGTTAAGTCAACTTTCGATAACTCAAATTTTCCATTTATTCGAAGGTATATTTAGGTCCCGAAAACGTAAATCTACTGTATTTCACACTCGTTAAGTCGAAATGTCAATTTGCGGAGGTAAGTAGAAGTTTGTCACCTGCAGTTTACCTGATCAAAGTTGTGTATTCAGACCGTAGTTAAAGGTGTTTGCGTTGACACTGATTAAACAGGACTCCCGAAATGACCGTCGGTGTCGGTGATCATTAAATGGTGAGCAATAAATGGCAACTGGCAATTGGACTGGCATTAAATGCTTTTGTGTTTAATTTAAAACTGTAATTACATACAGTGCAACAATCGAAACTGGTGTGGATTCAGATTATACAGTATAGGGACGAAACATTGAATGGGCGAGTTTTATGTTCTAAACATTATTAGTTTGTACAATCAAGTCTGGTCAGAAATAATCATTTATAATAGTGTTACAAATCAGTATTTCTTGTTGTTTTGTGTTGTTTCCGTGTATAATTTATTAAAATAATTCATAAAATATTATGTTCTTGTTATTATTTATTTCATTGGTGAACTGAATATGTACATATCGCTACATGCGCATGTCACGTGTGCCACATCCGGGTTATCTATTAATTACACACAGACATGCATATGTTATTTGTAAACAAACCGAAAGTGTTTAAATATGATTTGTCATAGAAACAGCATTTAACATGTATCCATGTACATTTAATTGCTAAAATAAATCATATTTACTACTCAAGGCTACATCAGCAAGTAATCATTTGGTTCTAACTGTCAATAAAATAGTTTGTTGTCCGACAGGTTGCGTACTACGGATACGTCAAACTACGGTTAACTCAAAGTATTTTTTTATCTCCCTTCGAATTCGAGTAAGTGAGTGTGGCCTGTAGTTCTTTTCATATTTTTAATTTCATAATAAAACTATTTTGGCAGCACACGAGAATCGTCTACTAAAACGATTGTTATCATCTCCTAAGACGATTAATTATTATGTGTTGTCAAAATATATGTTGATAGAATAAATATTGATGCTTTTATATTCGTTGTATTCCTTAATAAAAACAGATTTGGTAGCACATGAGAATCGTCTCTATTTCCGCGAAATGTGTGCTTTAGTGTGCTTTAGTGTTGGTTGGATTGAATGTGATTCAACAAATCAGTGTTACGATTTCAGACGTCCTGCGTGCGTGCGTCAGTGTGTTCATCCGTCCGAAATCTGCGTTAAAGTTTTTAAATACCTTATATCTCTGCAGTCCTAAGTCACATTGACTTGAAACTTCATATGCTTATTAGTCATCATTCATATATTCATATATTCATTCTATGTCCCACTCATGCGGCCCCTGTGCCCCAAGGTCAAGGCCAAATGACTTAGAAGTTTGGGTTATGTCAGAACGCGGGAAATGCGACGTAGATTTGCAAAACAAAATTGTGTGGAGTGGGTATGCCCAGGACCCCCATACCACGCTACGCTACGTCGACAAGGACCAATGTTATTGCTTCGGTGTTTTAGAGGCTCTGGCTAGCCACTGCACAGAGATTCGTCGCATATTGCTGAGTCATTTTGTCGATGTATAAAGTAGTAACAGTGATAGAATTCGCACTGTTTTATATATTTCTCAATAAAAACATAGATCAACTGCACTTTAGAAGCATTTCCATTAGAAATGATTCTAAAGAGCTGTAAAACTATGTGTTTGATGAGAAAAATGCAAACTAATCAGCAGACGACAAAGTTTAATTCAGCATTGTGAGGGTTAAATGACGATCGGAAAATGACCACTGTACAGGTATTATTCCGTGCCGGATCGGCACGAACGCGCTATAAACATTCGTGACGATCCGTGGCGGACGTATTGGATTGTCCGTCGCGGACCAACAATCCTGTCCGCGACGAATGTCAGAAATTTCGTCACGACGCGCGTGAAAATAGCAATTCCGTCATCAGTACCGACCAGCACGACGCGCGGATTTTGTTTTTTCCGCCTGAGCTGTACTGTACATCCTTCCACATTAATACAATTAACCTCCCTATTCACTCACTCACTCACTCTAATTTCAGGGCTGAATATATTTTTTTCTCAATGTAAATATTCTTTTCTGATCTTGGGATTTTCCCCCCAATGCAGCAGGTTAAAACGGAATCAAATCCGTTAGCCCGGCCTTACATGACCTTAGCTGTTGTTAGGCCGTTAAACACCAATAAACAAACAAACAATTACCCTCGCTATTGATCGTCCGTCCGTCCGTCCGTCCGTCCGTCCGTCCGTTTATTTGTTGAAAGTTTTTGTAACCGTTTCTCAAATAGGGGCCCCAAGTGCCACGTTTTCGAGTGTAAATACAAATGGCTGTAGTTTATGACATAGTAAACAAAAATACCTTAAAAGAAAATCAAAGTTGATGGTTACATAATTACGTAGATGTATTTTCTCAAAAATGGGTGACAGTCGCTGTAATTCAGTGACAACATTTTGGATGCTACATGTTCTAATTACTGACGCGCAATAACGTTGAAATTATGAGGGTGACCAGCAACTTAGGTCACGATCACTTGATGGTTGAACGGTTGATATTGCTTATAGTCTGGGCTGCCGCAGAAAACAGGGAAAATGGAGAAAATGCAAATTAAATTCACTGCAGGGAAAATTCAGGGAATTTGCTGGAATGATCCACAATCAGGGGAAGTTCAGGGAATTTGCTGAAATGATCCACAATCGGGGAAACGTCAGGGAATTTGCTGAAATATTCCACAATCAGGTGAAAATCCGCAAATTTTAATATCGCCGGTGATTAAACTTTTAATACTTAAAATGCGGGACACATCATCTTCTCCATTGGAAATGATTCGAAAGTGTAGTCAAACCATGTTTATTGTGAGAAAAATAGAAAATACAAAAAGACAGCATTGTAAGGGTTAACAAGCAAGTATTTATCTAGCAGTTATACACTCAAATACATATTGTTACATGACTGCCGTGTTCAAACGTACAGCACATGCTGTTTGACAATGCTCATTCCGGGGCCAAGCCAACACCTACGTAATGCATACGTCTCATGACGATACTAGAACACGCCATTACATCATGACGGTTGTACTGAAATTTTGCAATTGATGCGGCTGCATCACACGACGTGTACTGCGGCCCCGGAATATGTATGAGTAAATCAACTGTTTGAATGGAGCAGATTATCAAAGCAAAGAAAGTACTGCATAAATGCTCAAATTGCACGATATTTCCGACAATAACTCGGGAACTGGTTGAACCCGCGGCCTACGGCCTTGGGGTTCAAACAGTTCCCTCGTGCCACGGCAAACGTTTACCCACGGATGGATATTGTCGATCCTTACAATATGGCACATACATGTAATGTTGCCAGTCACAAAACCATAATGATTAACCAAGGAAAAGTGTATCGAATCAAGGAAAACATTCTGGAAATATCAGGGAATTTGTTTTTAGCTCACTGGCACAAAGACAATTTTCTGATTAATCATCAAGGTCATATGTGGCTGAGACATAGGGTAAAATGCGGCTTACAGTTTTCTGACCAGTGTAGACCCATATCATCCTGCACATCCACCGTCTAGTCGGTCTGCACTCTTCTCCGTTCAGCCTGTGAAACAATAGGCCTGCAGCTAATTTGTTCACATATGCAACACGTCATGTGATTTTGTTCCTTCGGACATCTGTGTAATTTCATTAAATACGTTTACAAAATTTACAATATGCGGATGTACTCGCCATTTACGGAAAATATTGTACATTTTGTAAATGTATTTCAGGAAATTATGCAGATGTCCGAAGGTACATGTACAAAATCACATGGCGTGTCTCATATGTGTCTGTGAGTGGAGAAATGGGGCTTATGTGTTATGCGACTGGTGTAGCCCCAGATCAACCTCAGTCGGATCAGGGTCTCCACTGTTCGCCAGTCAGTCAGTGAAACACGTTTTAACCGTAGTCCTTACCAGATTCAGTGATGCACTAGCAGATCATACATGTAAGTTTCAATATCCAAACACGCCATAAGCTCCATTTCTCCAGTCACTGTGAGCCACAAATGAGACACCATGTGATTTTGTACCTAAGAACATGTGCAATATCTCACAAAATTTATTACGATATTCATTTGCTATGAAAATTTCATCATCTTTCAGAGGAATCATTTCAGTAAATATATTTAATGAAAAATCGCACTTGTACAGGTACAAGTGGGAGGTTGGTTGGGAGCATGCGAAGGGTACATTTAACTCTTTGCATGCTGGGAAATGTGTGGACTATAAATAGTTAAAAAATAACGGTCAATAATTAATTTATTTTCTTTTACTTCTCCCTGTAAATATCATGAATATGTCCTGGAATTTCATTAGAATTGAGTCCGGAGGACACAATTCTAATGAAATTCCAGGACATATTTACAGAGGGAAATAAGAAACATACATGTACTCGTAACTTGTTGGATGTTATGTTCACCGCTAGCATGCAAAGAGTTAACTATGGGTTTCATCATTAACAAATTCCCGATAACCCTTGTTTGACGCTCATGTGCATTTTTGGCTATCTGGTACTTGGGAGTTGAATCCGGTTATACCCATTATAAAAATAATAAGATTTGTACTAATCCTATTACTTTTGGGGAGTGGGGCTAAGTGACTCTGGTGTGGTGAGGACCTGGCACCAGGTCAGCTTATTCTAATTCACGTAATGCCAATGCTTGTCTCAAATGTGGCTGTGACTGGACGTAATCATGCAAAATCGCACATGTTCTTAGGTACAAAGTCACATGGCATGTCTCATATGTGTCTGTGACTGGAGACATGGGGCGTGTCTATATCTCTGTTGTTGAATGGCCGTAATCAGTGTGGACCACTTGTAGGTGAGGAAGAGGATGCTTCTGAAACCGGGGTCCGGCCGGACACCTCCAAACACACGACGGGGAACCAGTCCACTCGGGGATGTCAGCAACCCGAGTCAGAGGTCGTAGGTCACGCTACAACGCCAACACAGTCCGGGCCACACCTGCCACCTGACCAACACAACGTCTACAACGGCGGACACTACGCCAACCTCAATGGATTCAATGGAATCGATGGAATCGATGGATCTGAAAGCGATGACCCTGAACACCTCGTTATAGACAGTCGGTACAACGGTGACAAACAATCTGAATGTCAAAGCCCATGTGACCTTCGTATTCGGGGTCCTGATGCAGAGAGCATGAAGCAACAGCAAAACATTGGTGACCTCAGTATAAATTCACAGCAACCGAATGAGAGCCTTAGTTTAAGCTCGAACGGCAACAGCGACGATCGTGAGCATTATGAAGAGGCTGCTGCACAGGAAATGTCTATGGCCGCGTCTACCTCAGCTTCGTCTCAGCTGGCCGACCGTTTCTGTGTCTACTGTAACACCGTGAAGAAAAGTCCCGCCGACCTGCAGCGCCATCTCCGTAAACATACCGGCGATCGGCCGTTTGGATGTCATGTAAGTAGCGATGGCAGCCGTGTCAACATGGTCTGTTCTGTTCTGTTCTGTTGCTTTTTAGAAGCAGGATAGGTGTTTCATTGATGGAATGGCAACCAGTGCAGATCCTGATCAGACTGTGCGGATGCCCATACGCCCCATTTCTCGAGTCACGCCACATATTCGTCTATCCACATGTGTCCGGCCCATGCCCACCACATCATCATTGCCAGTATGGCGGGTAAAGTCAAGGTCACATAGGACTTGTGAAATATGTTATTCGAACCCGTTAGCCCTGCCTAAAGAGACCTTAGCTGTTGACAAGCCGTTAAACACCATTGGAAAGTCTTGTGTTTAGCATGTGCATTTAGGCCATTTGTTTTGTCAGTAAAATTTTAATTTCCATAATATTTGGCTACAATACGAGTATCCACCTATGTCATGGCGGGTGACAAATTAACGATCGGGGTTCATCGACTAAATACCTGGATTGGCCCTCGCGTACGGCGTTGGCATTTTTCTATGTGACAGTTGAATCTGGTTATACCCCTTATGCGAGTTACGATTATTTGTAATCCTATATTAGGGGAAAGGGCCAAGTGACTTCGGTGTGGTATGGACCTGGCACCAGGTCGGGTTATTCTAATTTTCGTACTGAAAATATTTTTTTTTCAATGAAAATATTTGTTCTGATTTTGGGATTTTACCCCCAATGCAGCAGGTTACATACGGGATCGAACCCCTTGGCCCGGGCTTAAATGACCTTAGCTGTTGATAGGTCGTTAAACACCAATAAATCAAATCTCTGAATAAAATGTGTCAGAATATTTAGGATTATTACGGTACTCATGTTTTGTTCGCCTACTTGCAGGTGTGTACAAAGAGTTTCAAGTCGAAACGCAGCCTCCAGTACCACCAGTTTATCAGCCACGGCATTGAGCACTCCGACAGCAACATTGCACAGCGCTACCAGCTGCTACGTAAACGGCGGCTGGAAGAGACAGAAAGCCAAGGCGACATGTCAACCGGCCTGAAACTGAGTACCTCAGAACCAATAAACCTTCACAAAGACCCGGTGATGTCATCAAGCCCCGCCTACCTCGGAACGAGCCCCGCCTACCACACTGTCAGTCCCATCTCTACTCCGCTGGACATGGCTTATAAACGGCCGCGCCTCGACTACACCAATACTCTCGTGGACCCTCCCACGGACACGAGTGCAATATCTGCCTCGGCGGCCATGGAACTGAGCTTCGACCCCCAGTCTGCTCAGTCCACCGACTACGGGTACAAAGGAGCGTATCCGGAGGACCTGACGCGAGCGTGCCGCGTGTGCACGAAGGTTTTCCCGAAGCCGAGCGACCTCAAACGTCATATGATGTGCCACACTGGCGAGAAACCATTCAAATGTGATGTAAGTAGCTGTGGCAAATAGATGGGAAATGTTTCACATGCGATGTATGCAACTGTGGCAAATAGATGGGAAATGTTTCACATGCGATGTAAGCAACTGTGGCAAATAGATGGGAAATGTTTCACATGCGATGTAAGCAACTGTGGAAAATAGATGGGAAATATTTTGCATGCGATGTTTCACATGTGTAAGTACACTTCGAGGGAGAAATTTTCAATTTAAGGGTAAATTTATTAATTTTTATTATACTGAATTTATTACATGTGATGTTTATTTGTTTTTATGCCCCCCTAACGATTGTTGTGGGAATATCGTGTTGAACCTGTCTCTGTCTCGCAGTAGAACTTGTGTTGGAGGTATACCTCCACAGCTATCCATCCCAACGTTGCGATGCTTCACATGTATATTCATATCGATCATGGAAAGAACCCTATTGAACGTGGGCTTCACCCCAGTAAGGTCAAGGTTGAGTGTTAAAAATAGATTGTACATTTTCTTTATATTCATATCAATCATTGGCCGAACCCTATTGACTGTGTACTTCATTTTCTCAAGGTTATGGTCACATGTGTTAACAATTTTCCTCTATAGTTTTCGTAATTCGTCCGTCCGTCCGTTTTAGGATACCCATTATCTCTGTAACGGTAAGGATTGACCTCAAACTTCATATACTTCCTTATCATCATACATATTTTCATTTTTTACCACACCCATGCGGCCTTCATGTCCCCGGTCTAGGTCAAATTACTTAGAAATTGCATATCCGTAAGATTTGTGTTACTTCGAAATTTGCGTTAAAGTTTTTCAAATATTTGTGTTGACGTCTTTATTTGTCGGTCCAGGCTGCGGCGGGGGTATACGTGAGCTCCTGCTCACTTTCTCTAGTATTCATATATACTTGGTGTGCATCTTGATAACAGTTTGGTTGGCTTGACAGCGTGTCAAGCCAACCAAAATGTTATCAAAACACACACCAAGTTGTCATTGGGCATAATACATGTGACCATCAAATGAATATTGGTAAAAGAAATTAGTATTCAGTGGCGTGTCGTGTGTTTGTGTTGCAGTTTTGTGCGAAGCCGTTTCGAGCGAAGAGCAGCATGCACTACCACATGAAAGCGGCGCACGGTGTGGACATCGAACTCAGTCCGGGCCTCGAGGAGCGGTACCTGCGCATGAAGACACGCGCCCACATGACCATGCTCCAGCGTAGCCACCTGCTGGGGCTCGTGCCAAGCCAGACGTCCGACGTCTCCATCGATCGCAGCGAGATCGACGAGATTGACGAGGACACCCGCTCCACCGACTCCTCCGCTCTCAGCTTCGACTCCAAGCCACAGAATCTCACTGCTGGCAGTAAGGGGCGCGACGCTGGAGACCGGCATCTCGACATTGGCCCACTGGACACTCACAAGATGAAGCAATCCAGCACGACCCTAGCAGGGTTCTCCACGAGCCAATCCATTCCAGGAAGTATGTTGATGTCGTCACAGGGCCCATTCCGCCGCAGTCAGATTAGTATTGAGAATGAAACGGTTCTTGTCACAAGAATCGACGGACGCGATCTCGTTAATGGCAGGCATTCATCCATTTACAAATGCTATCTGTGCGGGAAGTTCTTCAACTCACTCAGCAATATGCAATGTCATTTGTCGCTGCATTTTGAGAAGCAGCTCGTCAGCTTTGGGTGCTGTTTCTGTGACAAGATATTTCCACTGAAGACGCAGATGAAGAATCATATTCGGCGACGACATGCGTTAAAGTTGGAGAGAAAATCTTCCGCAGGCGAGCTGTGTCGGGAATCTAAGTACACCAGCTCATCTGGATCTCCCAGCTCTATACCACAGGCTATCTCGACACTGGCGAGCTCCACCGGCAAATGTAAGGTCCACTACACGTGCCGCTACTGCAGTAAAGGGTTTACAACCATCGTCGAAATGAGTCGGCACGTCCGCCTCCACTTCTGGAACCGCAACTGCTTCTGTCGAATTTGTGGGAAATCTTTCCGGCGCTACATGAGCCTGCAGATGCATATATCTCGATTCCACTGGCAGACCATTAAAGATTCTAATGGCACTTACTCATCTCATGCCAATCGCAAGTTTAACTTTTTCAGCACATACAGATTTAAACATCTGAATCGTGATGGTGCAACCAAGGGAGATAATTTCAAAATGGAGACGCGTAAGTACCGGAATAGATTAATCAGCCTGTCGATGAAGTCGACGGGTCCCAAAGATAAAATGAGCAGTATTAAGGAAGATGTGACTGTGGTGCTGCCGCAGTCACCACCGTGCGATAACGAGGACCTTTCGGACTCCAGCACGTCACACCATTCCTCCGACAACAATTATCTCTATGAATCTCTATCTGACAATGCGATGGACAGTGACGAAATCAGAAATGCTCCAAAACGATCTCTAATGTCCTTCTGCAAGGAAGCCGCCGTGAAATCACCTCGTAGGTCGATACAAAGTCAGTCGTATGATAACAATGACGTACCGCTGAACTTTGTGTTGAAGAAAGAAATACCTGTGCAGGACAGCAACAATAACGACTCGTCTGACGCCGCCATTAACCACGTTCCCCAGGACAAGCCTGCGTCGTTGAGCCCGGAAACAATACAACCATTAAACTACCCCATGGACGCGACCAACCATCTACTGTTGGCAAAGGCCCTGGCCGCGCGCAACATGACGCAACTTGCTCAGCCGCCACATACCTCACAGCCGTTGCTGTTCCCGCCAAACCTACTACCTCCCGGCCTCGCGGGCCCCGCACTCACGATGTCCGTGCCCGTCAAGGCCCCCGAGCCCCAGACCAGCAAGAGCCCTTCGCCCGTCAGCATCACGTCATCCAAGTCTGACCAGTCGCCCGAGGAGAAGGAGGGGCTGGTTGGTTACCCGAAGGTGCAGTGGAACAAAGGCGTGGACGCGGCCAACACCAACTGGACGTTCAGCATGTACTACCCGGAGACAACGCTCAATGACGGTCGCAAGGTCAGCTCCCTGTCCCGGACCCACTCCAGGTGAGCATTCCCTCTGTCCCGAACACACTCTAGGTGAGCAGTCCCCCTGTCCCGGACCCACTCTAGGTGAGCAGTCCCCCTGTCCCGGACCCACTCCAGGTGAGCAGTCCCCCTGTCCCGGACCCACTCTAGGTGAGCAGTCCCCCTGTCCTGGACCCACTCTAGGTGAGCAGACCCCCTGTCCCGGACCCACTCTAGGTGAGAAGTCCCCCTGTCCCGGACCAACTCTAGGTGAGCAGTCCCCCTGTCCCGGACCCACTCCAGGTGAGCATTCCCTCTGTCCCGGACCCACTCTAGGTGAGCAGTCCCTGTCCCGGACCCACTCCAGGTGAGCAGTCCCCCTGTCCCGCACCCACTCCACATGAGCAGTCCCCCTGTCCCAGACCTACTCCAGATGAGTGATCCCCCTCTCAGTAAACTCAAATACCCTTTGGAATATTTTCATGAAACTTCATACATGCATAGACCATAACCCAAGGGACATTTCTAGTTGCTTATTTGTAGTGAAATATTGTGTAGCTATTTTTATGCCCCCTGGACGACATCTGCATATTTTGTGTGCACAACTCCTCTGAAACCGTTCAGTCGATTGATCTGAAACTATACACACGTCTTCTACACATATTGAAGATGAGCACCTTGGTGTTTTTATGCCGAAAGAATATTTAAAAAAAAAAATATCACCTTTTTAACTTTAATAGCCATTTTTTTTACATTTTTAGCTCACCTGAGCGAAGCTCATGTGAGCTATTGTTACTGCAATGTGTCCATCCGTCCGTCCGCCGTCCGTGAACATTTTCAAACGTCTTCTCCTCGGTAACCATTAGGCATATAGTCACCAAACTTCATGGTCCTGGTCCTTGGGTAGGGGGATTACAAAATGGTCAAAAGGTCGTTCTTTTATTAGAGATTTCAAAATTCTTCTTCACATGAACCGCTTGGTCCATGGTAGCCAAACTTAAAAGTTATGGTCCATGGGTGAAGCCTTTTCAGATTTGTTAAAATGGAGGTCATCGCTAATCCAAGATGGCCGCCATCTAAAAATAGCATAAATTCTTAAAAAATCTTCTTCTCATGAACCGCCAGCCGGATTTCGATGAAACTTGGTAGGAATTATCGATGTACAATGTTCTTTCAAAGTTGTTAAAATGGTGACCCCGGGGTCAAAAATGGGCGTGGCCCGTGGGGTCAAATTGGGGTCAAATTTTATTTTTTACCAAATATGGTCATGTCTATATCAAATCGAAGGTATCAATGAGGTGATCGCTCTGGTACATTTTTTGTCGAAATTGGATGGTCATGTCATCCAAGATGGCAGCCGAAAAGTCAAAAGGTCGTTCTTTTATTAGAGATTTCAAAATTCTTCTTCACACGAACCGCTTGGCCCATGGTGGCCAAACTTCACAGTAATCGTCCATGGGTGAAGTCTTTTCAGATTTGTTAAAACGGAGGTCGTCGCTAATCCCAGATGGCCGCCGTCTAAAAATAGCAGAAATTCTTAAAAAAATATTCTTCTCATGAACCGCCAGCCGGATTTTGATGAAACTTGGGTAGGAATGATCGATGTACAATGCTCTTTCAAAGTTGTTAAAATGGTGACCCCGGGGTCAAAAATGGGCGTGGCCCGTGGGGTCAAATTTTATTTTTGACCGAATATGGTCATGTCTATATCAAATCGAAGGTATCAAAGAGGCGATTGCTCTGGTACATTTTTTGTCGAAATTGGTTGGTCATGTCATTCAAGATGGCCGCCAAAAGGTCAAACGGTTGTTCTTTTATTAGAGATTTCAAAATTCTTCTTCACACAAACCGCTTGGCCCATGGTGGCCAAACTTCACAGGAATGGTCCATGGGTGAAGCCTTTTCAGATTTGTTAAAGCGGAGGTCGTCGCTAATCCCAGATGGCCGCCGTCTAAAAATAGCAGAAATTCTTAAAATAATATTCTTCTCATGAACCGCCAGTCAGATTTTGACGAAACTTGGGTAAGAATGATCGATGTACAATGCTCTTTCAAAGTTGTTAAAATGGTGACCCCTGGGTCAAAAATGGGTGTGGCCCGTGGGGTCAAATTTTATTTTTGACCGAATATGGTCATGTCTATATCAAATCGAAGGTATCAGCGAGGCGATCGCTCTGGTACATTTTTTGTTGAAATTGGATGGTCATGTCATCCAAGATGGCCGCCGAAAGGTCAAAAGGTCGTTCTTTTATTAGAGATTTCAAAATTCTTCTTCACACGAACCGCTTGGCCCATGGTGACCAAACTTCACAGTTATGGTCCGTGGGTGAAGCCTTTTCAGTTGTTAAAATGGAGGTCGTCGCTAATCCAAGATGGCCACCGTCTAAAAATAGCAGAAATTCTTAAAAAATCTTCTTCTCATGAACTGCCAGCCGGATTTCGACGAAACTTGGTAGGAATGTTTGATGTAGAATGCTCTTTCAAAGGTGTTAAAATGGTGATCCCGGGGTCAAAAATGGGCGTGGCGCGTGGGGTCAAATTAGGGTCAAATTTTATTTTTGACCGAATATGCTCATATCATATACCAAATTGAAGGTATCGATGAGGCGATTGCTCTGGTGCAATATTTGTCGGAATCGGATGATTATGTCAACCATGATGGCCGCCAAAAGGTCCATTTATTCAAGATTTTGAACGTCTTTTTCTCAGGAACCACACGGCCGATGCTGGCCAAACTTCATAGTAAGTCAAGATCATTGGGTGAAGCATTTTCAGATTTGGTAAAATGATTCATCGCTTAATCCAAGATGACACATAGCAAAAATAGCACAATTTTTTTAAAACTCATATGAACTCGATGTCACATTCTCCTCTGGTGTTCATGGAGTCAGGTGAGCGAATTAGAGCCATAATGGACCTCTTGTTGTATTCAATTTTGTATAGGGTACAGAGTTTGTGTACACAACTCCTCTGAAACCATCAGTCAATCAATCTTAAACTATACACAAGTCTTCTACATATACCAGTATTGTGCACCTTTGTGTTTTTATGCCAAAAAAATATTTTTTAACAAAAATATCACCTTTTTGACGTAGCCCTTTTTGTCGTGCCTGCTTTAGCAGAGGCGCGACTATAGTCGGCGCTTTTTCCATCGTCGTCGTCCGCGCCGTCCGCGCCGTCCGCGTCGTCCGCGTCGTCCGCGTCGTCCGCGTCGTCCGTGTCGTCCGCGTCGTCCGCGTCCGGTTTTTTGTAAGGCAAATACGTTAAAGTTATTGTTTTTTCACAATATCTGTAACCCCTTGCCAGACTTTGATAATATTTCACACCAATGTTTGTCTACGAATGATACTTCATTACGCACACCCCCACATCCAAATTCTGAAGGTCAAGGTCATTTATTTACTTGTATTGTTCACCGGTTTTATAACAGAAATGCGTTAAAGTTATTGTTTTTTCACAATATCTCTTTAACCCCTTGCCAGACTTTGATAATATTTCTCACCAATGTTTGTCTACGGATGATGCTTCATTACGCACACCCCCACATCCAACTTCTGAAGGTCAAGGTCATTTATTTACTTGTAATGTTCACCGGTTTTGTAACAGAAATGCGTTAAAGTTATTGTTTTTTTCACAATATCTCTTTAACCCCTTACCAGATGTTCATAATATTTCACATCAATGTTTGTCTAGGGATGATGCCTCATTACGCACACCCCCACATCCAAATTCTCAAGGTCATGGTCATTTATTTACTTTTAATGTTCACCGGTTTTGTAACAGAAATGCGTTAAAGTTATTGTTTTTTCCACAATATCTCTTTAACCTCTTGCCAGACTTTGATAAAATTTCACATCAATGTTTGTCTACGGATGATGCTTCATTACGCACACCCCCACATCCAAATTCTCAAGGTCAAGGTAATTTATTTACTTGTAATGTCACCGGTTTTGTAACAGGAATGCGTTAAAGTTATTGTTTTTTCACAATATCTCTAACCCCTTGACAGACTTTCATAATATTTCACATCAATGTTCGTCTAGGGATGATGCTTCATTACGCATTAACAAAAATATCACCTTTTTATCTTAGCCATTTTGTTCTACATTTTTGCATGCAGTTCTATATAGGGTACAGAGTTTGTGTACACAGCTCCTCTGAAACCGTTCCGTCATTCGATCTGGAACTATACACAAGTCGTGCACCGTGGTGTTTTTATGCCGAAAGAATATTTTTTAACAAAAATATCACCTCTTTTCTACATTTTTGTATCCAATTCTATATAATTTCTACTTTACACATCTCTATCTAAATTGGTATACCTGTTTAGCACATCGAGAGGAAGAAATAATGCTATATATTTTCAAATTCTCATTAATTTTTCTTGCGTGGGTGACAGGTTCACATTTCTGCATCTTTGCAGTGTGGCCCATCTTCGACGGGCGTATTTTGTGACTTACGACACTCTTGTTTTTGTTTTCTCTATGTTGCCAATCCTAGATGAGTTATTCTGCTTTTTCGACTCTGTCCGGTCAACTACCTCTTCAGTTTTCAACCGATCCTCTTCATACTGGGTATACATCACAACCAGCAAGTGCGTAACAACCAAAACTACATCTATACTTATTAATATAACATACTGGTAGAATATTTAGGTAAATCTATCACAGGGGTCGTCATCTGTGTGGCGCCACTGACTTGCCGTGCATACACTAAAGGAAATACATGTACATGTGACTAGTGAATTGGGGCTATAGGATTTGTGACAATTGTAGCTGCTGATAAATTAACACACTCCTGTAGCCGGATAACAATCTATGTTGCTTGTTAGAAGCATGACAGGTGTTTCATTGATGAAATGGTGAACAGTGCAGATCCTGATCAGACTGCGGATGCACAGGCTGATCTAGATCTACTCCGGTCGTAAAACCCATACGCCCCATTTCTCCAGTCACATCCACATACGATACAGCTAAATATAAATATTCTTTATCCGCAAGGTTTATTATTACATGCGCCTATATTTGTGTGCTTGCAGACTTCCAATCGTACCAACCCCCATTAATCGGGAGTCGATGTGCAAACCGACGATGTTGCCCGACGGCCGCACGGTGTTTAAATGTCCGTTCTGTAGTAAGGATTTTGTCTCGTTTTCTGACATCAATCGGCACATGGACTTCCACGAAGGTAAGGATAAAGGTAAATACACCATGGTCTACAGGTAACTGGTACAGGTATATTCATGCTGCACCTCAGGTGAATATAGATTCAGACGGGTAATATGATAACAGATTGACTGTGTAGAATCACATTAACCATATAGTACAGGGATTAACCACAGGTTCAAGTAACGGACCGAGGTCTATAAATACATTAAATATGCCAAAAAGTATCAATAAATGAAGAAAGAAAATAAGCTTAACAAACTTTTTTAGCTTATTTTTTTTCTTCATTTATTGATGCTTTTAGGCATATTTAATGTATTTATAGACCTCGGTCCGTTACTTCAACCTGTGGGATTAACCACACATTTTGGGAAGGGGGGGGGGGTGGGGGCCTTGATATAGATTTTGGGAATACAGCACGTGAATCGGGTAAATTGGGAAATGTGACATCCTTGCAAATTTGGCAAGCAAAATAGTAGGTTGCTCTCAGGCACTTCAAACACTTTCAAGTGAGTTGTAACTGCAGTGAGATTCTTTCTACTGCATTTTCTTGAGTAGGTTATCAAGTTTATGACCGTTATATATGTGATGACACTTTGTTATTAGCCGATCTATTTATAGATCGGCTAATATATTGGTTATCCATCGAATTCTGAAAAAGTTTGTAGCCACCCTTTTCTCCGCTATTCGGTAATCTACGAACGCGAATTTTTCTGTATCACTTCCAAATTGCATCAACCGATAAAGTTTGCATTTTTGGCAATTATCTCCGTTTAAAACTTTACTTATAGCCAAATAACACAATTTTGAATACGTAATGAGCTGAACGCCGGAAGAGATTTAACCCGGAAGTTATTGTTGTTGAAGTCCATAGTTGGCTCTAATGGCCATATACGCCAACATACGCCGATTATTGGGCTAATTTAAAGCTTTTATTTATTAAACAGAACAAGTTTCAGCCACGTATAATCGCGTAAAATGTGTTTATTCGGCTAATTTATAATCGACCTCTGCTCAAAATCTCCTTACTAGCAACCCCAGCATTTTCGGGTTTATCCCAGCATCTCTGGTTTATCCCATTGGGGCACATTAGGCCAATCTGGGCATGTGCCTGAATACGCAGGAGCTTGCATCTATTTTTAGATGACTGTAACCGCTAGATATATATAGCCCTGGTAGCTCCGCCCACTCACGTGCTGCCACAGAATTCGGACAAACACACAGTGACTACAACTTTGTGTATTGCGGAGTGTAATTTGTAGATAAATAGAGCATACAGTACAGGTGTTACGCTGGAATATTTCGCAACATAATGGTGACAACAAAACATTGCTGCTATGGCATTGCTGCTATTGGATGGATTTGGGAACGGGTTTCCAAAACCTGCACAAAATCGAGAAAAATGTCAATGCTGGGTACAGAACTGTGGTCGAAAATAGTTTACTATTGACATTGTTACCAGAGACACCTACATATGTTCGATGCACTTTACCCTGATTTGATCGGCTAATAACATCATGCTCTGCATGACTTTTCATTTTACTTTTCAATTGGGAATTTATTTTACATTTTGGGGAAAATTAAAGTCCCCTAGGGTTGGGGAAGGGGCCTTTATAAGGCCACTGGAGGCATGGTAGTTTAATCCCTGTAGTATTTTTAGCTCACCTGAGCGAAGCTCATGTGAGCTATTGTTACCGCAATGTGTCCGTCATCGTCGTCCGTGAACATTTTCAAACGTCTTCTCCTCGGTAACCATTGGGTCTATAGTCACCAAACTTCATGGTCATGGTCCTTAGGTAGGGGGATTACAAAATTGTTAAAATGGCGTCATTACATAATCCAAGATGGCCGCCGTCTAAAAATAGCACAAATTCTTAAAAAATCTTCTCAAGAACCGCCAACCGGATTTCGACAAATTGGGGTCAAATTTTATTTTTGACCGAATATGGTCATGTTATATATCAAATCGAAGGTATCAATGAGGCGATCACTCTGGTACATTTTTTGTCAAAATCGGATTGTTATGTCATCCAAGATGGCCGCCGAAATGTCAAAAGGTCGTTCTTTTATTAGAGATTTCAAAATTCTTCTTCACATGAACCGCTTGGCCCATGGTAGCCAAACTTAAAAGTTATGGTCCATGGGTGAAGCCTTTTCAGATTTGTTAAAATGGAGGTCATCGCTAATCCAAGATGGCCACCATCTAAAAATAGCATAAATTCTTAAAAAATCTTCTTCTCATGAACCGCTAGCCGGATTTCGACGAAACTTGGTAGGAATGATCGATGTAAAATGCTTTTTCAAAGTTGTTAAAATGGTGACCCCGGGGTCAAAAATGGGCGTGGCCCGTGGGGTCAAATTTTATTTTTGGCCGAATATGGTCATGTTATATATCAAATCGAAGGTATCAATGAGGCGATCACTCTGGTATATTTGTTGTCGGAATCGGATTGTTATGTCATCCAAGACGGCCGCCGAAATGTCAAAAGGTCGTTCTTTTATTAGAGATTTCAAAATTCTTCTTCACATGAACCGCTTGGCCCATGGTAGCCAAACTTAAAAGTTATGGTCCATAGGTGAACCCTTTTCAGATTTGTTGAAATGGAGGTCATCGCTAATCCAAGATGGCCGACGTCTAAAAATAGCATAAATTCTTAAAAAATCTTCTTCTCATGAACCGCCAGCCGGATTTCGACTAAACTTGGTAGGAATGATCGATTTACAATGCTCTTTCAAAGTTGTGAAAATGGTGACCCCGGGGTCAAAAATGGGCATGGCCCGTGGGGTCAAATTGGGGTAAAATTCTATTTTTTGACCGAATATGCTCATGCCATATATCAAATTGAAGGTATCGATGAGACGATTGCTCTGGTGCAACATTTGTCGGAATCGGATGATTATGTCATCCATGATGACCACCAAAATGTCCATTTATTCAAGATTTTGAATGTCTTTTTCTCAGGAACCACATGGCCGATGCTGGCCAAACTTCATAGGAAGTTAAGATCCTTGGGTGAAGCGTTTTCAGATTTTGTAAAATGAGAGTCATCGCTTAATTCAAGATGACCGCCATCTAAAAATAGCACAATTTTTTTAAAACACATGAACTCAATGTCACATTCTCCTCTGGTGTTCATGGAGTCAGGTGAGCGAATTAGGGCCATCATGGCTCTCTTGTTTTATATCATTTAAAACCATTTGTTTACATGTACATGGAAAAAATAATAATTAATAACCTGGGGCCCGTTTCACTAAACTTTGTATGACTAAAGTGTTTAAAGCGCAAAATTATGAAAGTCTGTAAATTTCACATTAACAATGTTCTCTTGTCAACAATTATTTGATTTACATTTACTGATTTAAATTCCGCTGGCGATCGCCACTTTCGCAATTGGCGATAAAAATAAACAATTGGCGATAAAAAATTACAATTTTCCAAAAAAATCAATTAAAAAAATTGGTGATTTTTTTATTTTCCCCAGCGGAATCCCTGCTATGCTCAATAAATGTAAATCCATCAATTGAAATTTCCAGACGATCCTAAATTCGCACTTACGAACATTTTTGTCGTACAAAATTTAGTGAAACGGACCCCAGTAGTGTTATCTTGAATCCTTACAGGCCCGTATACAGTAGCAAGGGAGGGCGTATTGCTTTTGAAGGTTTCTGTCCGTCGTATTTATGGTGAACACTTTGTAAAGTGTGTCTTCATTATAAAATGTCATAACTACAATAAGAAGAATTACTTTAATATTCACAGACTTGATGTGGTCATATGTGACACATTCAAACCACGATTAACTGTTATTTTTTACCTTCACATGGTCGCTGAATCATTATTTTTGAATGCCAACAAGTTTGTAAGTTTCTTCATCATGTCAGGATTGGCCGTGGCCGAGGGGATATGGCATCGGCCTTCAATACCGGAGGTTGTGAGTTCAATCCTTGCCGAAAAATACTTCCATAGTATTTCCATCTCTCTCACTGGTCTGTTGGATGAGACTTTAACCCTTTCAACACTGCAGGCCTGTATAGTGTAATTGGCAACACGTGTACATCCAGATGAGCCGTCTCCTCAGGATCTGCACTTTTTGTAAGTAATTTTCATATTTTTGGGAACAAAAACACACCATTTTCATAAATGGACTAGTCTGAAAATGAGTTTGTGACGATCGGATTGGTTGCAAAATTAACATATCAAATTCATTCCAGCTACTTAAGGGTGAAATGGTTAAAGTGCGGTCCCGTGTCTCATGTGTGTGTGCTGTTTCAGACATCCGGCCGTACAAGTGTCAGTATTGCGCCTACTTCGCCCGCACCAACAGTCAGCTGAAGGTGCACATGATGCGACACCAAGGTAAATCCTCAACTCGTTCATTCAGGGATTCTGCTGGGGAAAATAAAAAATCGCCACTTCAAAAAAAATAAAACAATTGGCGATAAAAAATTACAATTTTCGAGAGAAAAAAATCAAAAAAAAAATAAATTGTAATTTGTTATCGCCAATTGTTTATTTTTATTGCCAATTGCGAAAGTGGCGATTGCCAGCGGAATCCCTATTCATTGCCCCAACTTCCACCAACTTGGCAAGAAATGATTTTCTTGATGTCAATCATTTACAATGTGAATTACCGTATTTACCCTATGTATTGGGACAGTAAAAAATAAATAAAAATCTACGTGTCCCAATACATAATATAAAATAAATTAATTATTTTTTTTGGTGTCCCAATTATTAATATTGAAAGTTTGTATCCTCGAAATTTCAGTTAGTACACGGTTGTGCCTTGGCTCCCGAATTGTTTGCCTATTTGTATATCAAAATCGTGTTAAATATGTAACACGACTATTGTCAGAAATCGTGTTAAATTTGCGATTATTTCCCAAATTAGACCCAAAATGGACGATTTTTTTATTTTTTTTTATGGACGCATAGCCTCCTTTTATCTCACCGATGTGACCCAAGCTGATCACGTTTGCACATTTCGTAAATTAATCCGAGCAAACTGGGAATAACATCAATTATTGGTCCCAGTAACAAAGCAGTGCTAATTGTTATGTGGTCGATTTAATTTTTCCGGCATGCGTTCGCGCTCACCATTGGTGGAATATTAATTAGGTGTAAAAGGCTGACCAATCGGAGATCGCGTATCAGTGGCGCAGATTAACTCAACCCAGATTAACTAAATTGTTACAGCACTGCCCACGCCCCCGGCGCATGTACACAAATGTGTACGAGACAACTGGCCTTGTTTCGCTACATTGAGCCAGTGCATGAGATAATCAACTTTATTATATAACCGAGATTTTCGCCGAGAATGATTTGACTTTTTTCTGCAAATATATCGGAAAGTTGATAACATTTTCAGAGCAAATGCGTAATAATTACTAATTTAATATTCGTCAACATTCGTCACGATATCGTTTACAGAAAATGTACACTATTATCAGATTCATCTTCGTCGAAAATCTCACGTGATAAGCCTGATTACCTCATGAACTGGCGCAAAATTATAACACGTCGGGCAAAACATGTCTATACAGGTCTGTGGTGTTGAAAGGGTTAAAACTCTGTGCGTACTCAAACCCACAGGTGGAATAGTCGGACGTGTGACACAAAGAAAAGAAAATTACAAAAATATCCATTACCCCACCCACTTGATCTCATTCTATTATTAACGTCATGTACAGTATGATACCAGGTGGGTGGGATAATGGGATTTATTTAATAGGCATTTATTTTGGTGTCATAGGTCCGAGTCTTCCACCTGTGCTCACCATATGAGTAAACACAGTTTGCAACGCACGAGCTTGTCACGTGACGTTGCAGCTGATGGAACAGGATATCGGTCATTGGGTCATTGCGTCATCGAATGATGATGGCTATATGTGTTTACTACACTTTTTTCTACACGCGTTTACAATAATGGATTGCACGGACCTGCGTAGATCTACATTCTACATGAACATGATGAATAAATAAAACATGACGTTAACAATTCTTGGATTCAATATATTTATTACATGCGAAGATAACAGTGAAAACTTATGGCATATTATAGGCATTGGCGACGTCGTTCATTCGCAGTCACAGTGTACAGTGTACATGTATTTTTTGTTGACATTATGATGCGTTTGGGCGAGAACGAATATAGCACGGTTCGGATAAGCAACACGGAAGGTTGTATGTCGCCGGAATTCCGTGTACTAACGGGATCGTACTGTACTATACTTTCCACCCAGTTGTCCCGATCGAAACGCCATCCCTCGGTAGTGTCTGGATATAATAGCATGGAGAGCATGCCGTGACCGGATACATGTCCGTACTTTAAACTTACCTCGTGAATATTGATGAGAGGGTGGGGCGATGTATCAGGAGTATTTCCGTGTGAATCGAAATAATTTTCGCAAATAAATCACATTCCGGCATTGACAGGCGGCATTGTCGATGTATACGGTTTATTGGTAATCTATTTAATCAACAGAGCTCAGATTTACCGTCAGCACTGTGTTATATTAGTTAATCAGCGACGGCCTCTGTTTATAGCGAGACGTGCCAATAGTCGGCATGACCAGTAGCCGGTGAAAAAAAAAAATAAAAAAAATTGGAGTGGCAATTTTTTTTTTTTCCCCAGCGGAATCCCTGACTGTGTTTAAAAGTATTTAAAAAAAAGAGATGTCCCAATACTTAAGGTGCAGAAATTATTGATTTTTTTTTAAAATTGTGATGTGTCCCAAAACTTGTTTCCTAAAAAATAATTATTTCTCCCCAAAACGTGGGTGTCCCAATATAAAGGGTGTCCCAATACATAGGGTAAATACGGTACTTGATGTCAATCATTTACAATGTGATTTACTTTATGTCAATCATTTACAATGTGATTTACTTGATGTCAATCATATTTTTATCGCCAATTGTTTATTTTTATTGCCAATTGCGAAAGTGGCGATTGCCAGCGGAATCCCTATTCATTGCCCCAACTTCCACCAACTTGGCAAGAAATGATTTTCTTGATGTCAATCATTTACAATGTGAATTACTTGATGTCAATCATTTACAATGTGATTTACTTTATGTCAATCATTTACAATGTGATTTACTTGATGTCAATCATATTTTTATCGCCAATTGTTTATTTTTATTGCCAATTGCGAAAGTGGCGATTGCCAGCGGAATCCCTATTCATTGTCCCAACTTCCACCAACTTGGCAAGAAATGATTTTCTTGATGTCAATCATTTACAATGTGAATTACTTGATGTCAATCATTTACAATGTGATTTACTTTATGTCAATCATTGACAATGTGATTTACTTGATGTCAATCATTTACAATGTGAATTACTTGATGTGAATCATGTACAATGTGATTTACTGGATGTGAATCATGTACAACGTGATTTACTTGATGTTAATAATTTACAACGTGATTTACGTGATGCGAATCATTTACAACATGATTTACTTGATGTGAAACATTTACAACGTGATTTACTTGATATTAATCATTTACAACGTGATTTACTTGATGTGAATCTTTTACAATGTGAATCATTTACAATGTGATTTACTTGATGTGAATCATTTACAATGTGATTTACTTGATGTGAACATTTGCAACATGATTTACTTGATGTGAATCATTTACAACATGGTAATATGGACCTGATGTCAGGTCGGGTTATTCTAATTTCCGGGCTGAATATAGATTTGTTTTCGATGTAAATATTCCGTTATGATTTTGGGATTTTTCCTCCAATGCGGCAGGTTAAATGCTGGATCGAACCCGTTGGCCCGGCCTTAAATGACCATAGCTGTTGATAGGCCGTTGAGCACAAATAAATCAAATCAACACAATGTGGTTTACTTTGCGTGACTCATTTAGTACCATGTACATGAATTACCAGATGTGTAACATTTGCCGTTAATGTTTGGGAATCTATTGCTTCTGCAATCAATTCATTAACTGATGTGCTGCTTTATAATTACAATTTCTGTTTCCTTGATACATGTATTTCACAAATGTATTCCTCTAATGTTCCTCTAATGTTCTCCTCTAATGTTCCTCTAATGTTCCTCTAATGTCTCTAATGTTCCTCTAATGTTCCTCTAATGTTCCTCTACTCTAATGTTCCTCTAATGTTCCTCTAATGTTCCTCCTCTAATGTTCCTCTACTCTAATGTTCCTCTAATGTTCCTCTAATGTTCCTCCTCTAATGTTCCTCTAATGTTCCTCTAATGTTCCTAATGTTCCTCTAATGTTCCTCTAATGTTCCTCTAATGTTCCTAATGTTCCTCTAATGTTCCTCTAATGTTCCTCTAATGTTCCTAATGTTCCTCTAATGTTCCTCTAATGTTCCTCTAATGTTCCTCTAATGTTCCTCTAATGTTCCTCTAATGTTCCTCTAATGTTCCTCTAATGTTCCTCTAATCTCTAATGTTCCTCTAATGTTCCTCTAATGTTCCTCTAATGTTCCTCTAATGTTCCTAATGTTCCTCTAATGTTCCTCTAATGTTCCTCTAATGTTCCTCTAATGTTCCTCTACTCTAATGTTCCTCTAATGTTCCTCTACTCTAATGTTCCTCTAATGTTCTAATGTTCCTCTAATGTTCCTCTAATGTTCTCTAATGTTACTCTAATGTCCTCTATGTCTAATGTTCCTATACTCTAATGTTCCTCTAATGTTCCTCTAATGTTCTCTAGTTCCTCTAATGTTCCTCTAGTTCTCTAATGTTCCTCTAGTTCCTCTAATGTTCCTTCTATCTAATGTTCCTCTAATGTCTACTAATGTTCCTCTAATGTTCCTCAACTCTAATGTTCCTCTACTCTAATGTTCCTCTAATGTTCCTCTAATGTTCCTCTACTCTAATGTTCCTCTAATGTTCCTCTAATGTTCCTCTATTGTTCCTCTAATGTTCCTCTAATGTTCCTCTAATGTTCCTCTACTCTAATGTTCCTCTAATGTTCCTCTAATGTTCCTTTATTTTACATCGAGCCAAAGTGCATTTCAGTTTTGGTTTTGATCTGTCGTAGTTTGGATGTTGATGTAAATTTTGCCTTGAGTGAAGAAATTTGGTCCAGTTTTAACCCGTTCAACAATACACACCTCTTTAGCTGTGTTTGCAAACAGTATACATCCAGACAAGCCATCTCATCAGGATCTGAATCAGATCGAAAATTTTTGAATAGGACATTTGTCCAGTTACCAGTAAAATGGATATGACATTTTCAAAATGGATAAGACATGTAATGAGTGTGGAGGAAGTGCTAGAGGGACCGGGGGCATCATTCATCCTCAGCCCCCACAAAACCCAAGCTCAAGGTCCCATACTTAGTGCTTTCAAAACTTAATGCTCAGGTAAATTTCATTTCACAGTGTATTTCAGTGTTTGTTTCGATCTCTGTGTCATAGTTTATCTCGCCCATTTGGATGTTAATGGTATAAATTTTACCTTGCATGAAGAAAGTTGTACCAGTTTTAACCCTTACACCGCTATCTTAATTTGTTGTTGTCTGCTGTTTATTTTATATTTTCCATTTTTATTATAAAAAACATGCTTTGACAGCACTTTAAAATAATTTACAACATGCTTTGACAGCACTTCAGAATCATTTCCATTTTCCATGTTTTTATTGAGAAATAAGGCAAGATATAAAAGCAACAGCAGACGGCAATTGTTGTGTGTAGCGGTCTAAGGGTTAATTGCACTGCTGCAGGTATCCGTGAGTTTTGCTGCAAGCTGTGCAACTACAAGGGCGTTACCCAGTCGGACCTGAACCGCCACATGAAGTCGCAGATTCACATGCTGAAGTCTCGCAACGCCTGCCCGCACTGCGGCGAGGGCTTCGTCACCGCGAAGAACCTCGAGAAGCATCTCGATGGCAACTGTATCGTCAAGATGCAGAAGCTGAGTGGTGATCTTAGGCTGCCGCTCCCGGAAACGGTCGCCTAGCAACTTAGAAACGAGGGTGTTGATGGGATTGTGATCAGTGGCGGATTACTGAAGATTTCTATGGGTGTACGGCACTGATAGGGTGGCAGCCTAGGGGTAGCAATCTTCGTGAGGAGTTCATGAGGAAAATATGAAGTCTTGTCTTCTTGTGAAACACCCGTAGCAGGGATGGTAAAATAAGTACAACTACACCAATTGTGTTCAACCCATTCACCCCTAAGTAACTGGAATGGATTTTTATGTTAATTTCCGGACCAATCCAATCGTCACAAAAAAAAATATTTTCTGACTTGGTCCATTTATGAAAAAGGGGTGTTTTTGTTCTCAAAAATGTGAAAATTACTTCCAAAAAGTGAAGATCCTGATGAGACGGCTCGTCACGAGCCGGCTCATCTGGATCTACACTATTTGCCAATATCACTGTACAGGCCTGTGGTGTTGAAAGGGTTCAGATCTAATTAAAACTAGAGAAATAATATAGTTCAGAAAACCAAACATAATCTGGAGTTTCGAAGTTGTATCTTCATACTCCCAATTTGTCGCAATCTCCCATTTTACCAGGTATTTAAAGCCTTATAGTTGCAATGCTCATTTGGAAGTTTCTAGGATAGCTCGCTCTAACTTGACTTTGGACCAAACTCATTATTTCAATGCATCAATATTAATGTAAGATTAAACTTGATTTCTTTATTTTTAGCCGGGTTTTTTAACATTTGAATGTTTTTGTGTTTAAATCTGTTTCTCACTTATTATACCTACTAGAACAACGGTACTAGCATAGATATATGTTATCCAAGTGTCTATGCCTTGAAGAAAACCCGGCCTTCTTGTTTAAACTATGAAACTACACTGGTCACAAAACCCATCAGCCCCATATCTCCGAACACAGAGCTATTTTACCATTCTAGCTATAGATGTTTCACCATTGGCTGGTTTGACATGTAGACCATACGACGAAGCAATGCACAATTTGGCAGAACGGGAAAATCAAAACATGTAGACCTTAATCTGCTTACAAGACAACGGGTTTTAGATGTTTATTGTTAACTAATGTGTGATATTTGTTTTATAAATAACATTCCATGTTTAATGTCTGCCAAAAATGTTATTTTGTCTGTGGTTTTGCAGTTTAGCAGTGTTTTAGTAGTAGTGTTTTACATGTTCTTGTTGTCTGCAGACCACGACTATACAAAGCTGTTTTAAACAGACACTTTATATTATATTCTATTAGCCACATCTTATATTTTATACATGTTATATTCATCAGGTTGATACAATTACCTCGTTATTTCTCATTATTACCCACACACTTGCATCGCCTGTAACGTGTACATTTTATTTTTACGTGTTTTATGAAGCAATTAACGCTAATTTCAGGAACCTGCGTAGGGCCGAGCCATGTGATTTTCTGCCTTCGAAGATGTGTGATTTTTCATGACAAATATTGACAAAGACTGATATTTTATGTAAATGACGTCGAAAGTTGATGAAATTTTCTATTCCGCATTAGTTGCGAATGGTAACTCTTGCAATCTACTCCTATACCGTCCGTAGTCAGAGTTACGATTCCACTCATAGGATTCCTCGGCAGAATAGCAAATCAAATCGGATTCGCACTTTAACAGTTAATTGTGAAATAGTTTCTATGTTTTTGAACCGAAATGAGTGTTAATATTATGAAAATAACATATTCAAGTAAGTATGACACCAATAAACTAAACAAAAAAAAAATCAAGTAAGTATGACATACATTTACATATGTACATTGACCTGATGAAGTAAATTTATGCTAGAATTAACAAGTGACGAGAGTTACCTTCGCAACTAATTCCGCATTTGCTCTGCAAACTTTGTCAACTTTTGATGTCATTTTCGGAAAATAACATATTTTGTGAATATTTTTCATGAAAATCGCACATCTTGTTTTGTAGAAAATGACAATGGCGCGTCTCGCACGTGTTGTGAACTGTCCATTGATGGTGCTTCCATCTGCGTGGTGATTCCTCCCACAACCCACCACAACCCACCACCATCCACCCACACCACTCCATGATATGTAGGACTGGCAGTTACGACATTCGCTGAAATTATTTATTCTCATAATGTTGCACAGACTTGGTTCAATATTATTGACTTTGCAGGGTTTAGAATTATGCAAGCCCTGATATGAATTATAACTAACTTTGTCTTATGTGTTCTCATTAGTTGATACCCATCAACACTTTGTCTTGTGTGTTCTCATTGGTTGATACACATCAGAACTTTTGTCTTGTCTTTTCTCATTGGTTGATGCACATCAGAACTTTCTCTCGTCTGTTCTCATTGGTTGATACCCATCAGAACTTTGTCTTGTCTTTTCTCATTAGTTGATACACATCAGAACTTTGTCTTGTCTGTTCTCATTGGTTGATACCCATCAGAACTTTGTCTTGTGTGTTCTCATTGGTTGATACACATCAGAACTTTGTCTTGTGTGTTCTCATTGGTTGATACACATCAGAACTGTGTCTTGTGTGTTCTCATTGGTTGATATCAATTATTTAATCTGAGACTTAAGTTTGAGATTTGTAAATAATGCAGCCATTAGCTCCCATATCCGTGTACATATGAGTCTCATATATTGTTGTAATGAACACATTCCATCTATTTAAACCCTGTTTCATATTTCAAGTCTGAGGCACTGACTTACATGAACTTACCCTTTGACTTACCATGCATATTATTTATCCATGAACAACAGTTCAATTTGTAAAACGTGTCGCACCGATCTATTGTATATGCTCCATATTAAATAGCACATTCCATCTTCACTAACTGGTCGCTTCATCACTAACTTGTCACATGTGTATTAACCCATCCTGCAGGGATTCCGCTGGGGAAAATAACAAAATCGCCACTTCAAAATATTGGCGATAAAAAATTACAATTTTCGAGAGAAAAAAAATTGTTTATTTTTATTGCCAATTGCGAGTGGCGATTGCCAGCGGAATCCCTGATCCTGTTTGTTATTCCTTAACCCTTAGAATGCTGGAAACGAAAAGTGCCGTCTGCTGTTGTTTCAAATTTCGTCTTTTCTCTCAATAAAAACATTGTTTGGCAACATTTTAGAATCATTTCCATGGAAATGATTCTAAAATGCTGTCTAACCATGTATTTCATGGGGAAAATAAAAATAAACAGCCGACGACAAAATTGTTTATATAGCCGTCTAATATATAGCCGTCTAATTTGGGCAGCTTGGCTTGGCTTTTTTTATAACAATGCCTTTGTTCAGTGTTGTCAAGAGTTAATTTATCAACATTTATTATTTTGTCATGGTTACTAACTTATACATGCGTATATGTTAATCTATAAATATGGGTATACTGTTTCACTTCATGGCGGTGAGCGTTTTGTTTTCCAGTGGTTATTTCGTACGTAACTATCATAAGGCAATCTTTTCTCCAATTATTTTGCGCAATTATAATGCAGTATTTCTTGCAACTTGTTGTTTGTAAAGAAAACGGGATTAATCTACCTCCATATATGACGTCGTACTCTCAAACATGACAGTATTTATTATACCCGCAAAGTTTGTTGAGGGTTTTTAGTTTTCGTCATTCCGTCCGTCTGTTCGAGCAACCAAACGAGACGATTGGGGCAGAGCCTAACACAATTTAATTTAACGTTCAGGATTAATCCTTACCGGAATCCCGAACGGAGACCTGGAGCCAACATTGCAAAGTATACTTTTCTAGCAAAGTATACTTTGAGGGAGAAATTTTCAATTTAAGGATAAATTTATTAATTTTTATTATACTGAATTTATTACATTATCACAGCCATTTTTGCTGTGATAATGTAATAAATTCAGTATAATGATTCTGTATACTTTTAATTATAAAATATATGCTGTGGTTCGTTCTATATGAAATAATGCATTTCCGGAAAAATAAATGATTACTCCCACAAACTATACTTTGCTAGAAAAGTATACTTTGCAATTTTGATGAAATCGGCTACAGGTTTGGCCCTCAGGTACGTCTTTGGCATTCTTGTATGCGATAGTTAAATCTGGGTATACCCCTTGTATGAGTAATACGATTATTCCTAATGCTATTTCTTCTAGGGGAAAGGGCCAAGTGATTTGGTGTGGTATGGACCTGGCACCATGTCCGGTTATTCTAATTTCAGGGCTGAATATATATTTTCTCTATGTAAATATTCGGTTCTGATTTTGGGATTTTTCCCCCATTGCAGCAGGTTAAATTCGGGATCGAACCCGTTGGCCCGACCTTTCATGACAGTAGCTGTTGATAGGCCGTTAAACACCAATAATTCCAGCACAAAAATATTTTCACAATTCCCTAACATTTCATTGGCCCGTAGCAAGACTTCGTCCAAAGTTTATATCGCAGTAAACTCCCACGCCGAACTACTTTCCGTAACCGTGAGGCGCAGTTAAAATAATTCTTAAGAAAACGGAAAATAAACACATTTTCTTGATGAATTTATTTCAAATGCTGGAATTATAAGGAATGAATGGCCTTTTTGTGGAATTTATCGGGGATATAAACTTGGAAAAGTCGCGGGAATACTGGACGAGGCGTTAAAAAATTACAATTTTCGAAGTTTTTTTTTTTTTTTTTTTTTTTTAAAAAAATTTTTTTTTTTTTTTTTTTTTTTTTTTTTTTCGAAAATTGTAATTTTTTATCGCTTCGTCCAGTATTCCCGCGACTTTTCCAAGTTTATACCCCGATAAATTCCACAAAAAGGCCATTCATTCCTATAATAAACAAACTGTCCAGGCGGCGGCCGGGGGTAACTTGCTAGTTACACCTTGAGTGAGTTTCAAAATAAATCACTTACAATTATCGTTACATATTCATACTAACTTTGAAAGCGCTATACCTCAAAATACATAGATGTGCCTGCCTACGTATAAGGCCAATAGTTGAATCGATATACACGTACCTCAGCATAAACATGCCTCCATATTCATATACAGCCAATGAATGAATTGGTTTTAAATTTGTATACCTCAACAAAGCTCCAGATAAGCTTTCTGTGTAAACAGTATTGTACCCCTGATTTTCAAATTCACTGTGTACGGTGATCACCACAAGTATTTGGACACGATTTGTTTTGGGAAACCCCTATAAAATAGGCCAACACAAATTGTATCCAAATACATTGTTGTTCTGACGAACCAGTACAAGCATACTAACCCTAAATATTGGGACACTTCGCTGTGGTTCACCCTAAATATTGGGACTCTTTGTTGTGGCTCACCCTAAATATTCAAATTTTTATTTTTGTAAATCAGAGCTCCAGATAAGCTGCTTATTTGCTTAAATACCCAATTAAAATTGCCAAAAACCCAATTGAAATCGGAAGTAGCGAGTATCAAAAAGCAATAAAAAATTTGCGTTATCTTTATATCATGCTGCTGAAAACAATAAACAGACCACAAATATAGCATATTTTTCTTATTTTCCATGAAAACACATGAGACAATTGTAATGAAATACCAAGACATGTTTTCATTTCGAAGGAAAGTATTCAATAATTGCTGTCTGTTGGTGTGTAAACAGTAGGGTGATTTTATTTTACCCAATTAAAATTTTGAAATACCCAATTGCTTCAGAAATGATGGGAGTGACAATACTCAATTACTAATTCCTTATCTGGAACCCTGGTAAATGGATTGCTGAATTTATCGCATGTATGGACGGACCTCGTAGTAAACTCTGGGATTATCGTTCGCCTGCAGGCCGGAAACCTGCAAACATATGGCACACTTTGTCTCGAATCTTCCTCATTGTGTTGTCTCACCATTCTCTGTGTAATAAAATACTCTTGTTGGTGTGTGTGTGAAGCAGAAACAACCTTTGGTTTGCATGGAATACCGTGTGAATTATTTCATGTTCATATTTCAAGTATATTGTCAAAACACCATTTTGTTATGCGTATTAAATCCATTGCATATAATGTATAGCTCTATATATTCGGACATCATTTGTTCTGGAAAACCCCTATTTATAGGGGTTTTTCCAAAACAAATTGTTTTCCAAATACACTGTTATTCTGGTAAACTGACACAACCGTACTAACCCTAAATATTGGGACACTGTTGTGGGAAACCACATACTTTTCTATGGTGGCTGGATGGGAGTGTGTGAAGGTTAATTTAACTCTTTGCATGCTAGTGGCGAAAATACCGCCAAACGAATTAGGAGTATATGTTTTATTTCTCTGTAAATATGTCTTGAAATTTCATTAGAATTGTGTCCTCCGGACACAATTCTAATGAAATTCCAAGACATATTCATGACATTTATAAGGAAAAATAAAAGAAAATATAATGAATTGTCATCTGCTATTTTTGAACTATTTATAGCCCACAAATTTCCCAGCATGCAAAGAGTTAATGTTCGTGTTCATCCTTGCTAAATCCCAATATCCCTGGTTCTGTCCTCGGATACAGGTTTACTTTCTTGTATGTAAGAGTTGAATACAGTTATGCCCATTATAAAAGTAGCAAGTACTAATCCTGTTATTTTTAGGGAGTGGGGCTAAGTGAATCTGGTGTGGTGAAGACCTGGCACCAGATCAGGATATTCTAATTTCAGTGCTGAATATATATATATTGTTTATGTAAACATTCTGTTCTGATTTTGGGACTTTCCTCCCAATGCAGCAGGTTAAACACTGGATTGAACCTGTTGGCCCGGCATTAAATGACCTTAGCTGTTGACCGGCCATTAAACACCATTACATAATAAATAAATATTAAATAGATCTTCTAATAATTCTGATGTTCGCCGTATCCTATCAAAGTGAAGCATGAAGTTGTATTTTATTTGGCAACAATTCCTGCTGCGGAATGTAATGGTATAGTTTTGTCAGTTAAAACACCATGAACTTGTAGACAGTGTGTTGCTAGTAATACATGGCTGTGTATGGAACAATGTGGCTTATGGGTTTTGCGAGCAGTGTAGATCCAGATCAGCCTGTGCATCCGCACAGTCTAATGAGGATCTGCACTGCTCGCCATTCCATCAAGGAAACACCGTCATGCTTCTAACAAGCAATATAGATTGTTATCAGGCTACAGGAATATGTTATTTGATCAGGTGCTATGCTGGTCAAAAATGGCATAAGCCCCATTTCTCCAGTCACAGCCAAGTATGTATTGTGACGTCCCGGCAATGGGCTGTATGTAAACTATTGTCTGTTTCACAAAACCTGTCCAAATTTTACACCCATATAAACAATGTAAAAACAATATTTTTTTCGATAATATTAAATTAAAGGAAAATTTAAGAATGAGCCTTCTTTTTATTTCTTTAAAATTTGGTCCAATATTGATTTTATTGCGAAAATACAATTTCCCCATGTTAAATCCCCATAGTGAAGATGTCTATTGGGATTTAACATGGGGAAATTTTTCTAATTTCAAAAATAGTGGACCGATTTTCAAAATTTAACTTGTTTTCTTAGATCATTTCTAAGCTATCTAGCTAGGTTTCAGAATCAATTTCCAAATGTTTTCGTTTTTCGACTACTCCAGGTTCTCCACCTCTGTTTTCCCCATGTTAAATCCCCATAGACATCTTCACAGAGTGAAGATGTCTATGGGGATTTAACATGGGGATTTTTCTTTTCGTAATAAAATCAATATTGGACCAAATTTCACGAAATAAAAAGTAGGCTCATTCTTAAATTTTGCTATAATTTAATAAATGCATTGTTTATAAGGCCGTAACATTTGGGCAGGTTTCGTGAAAGAGACAGTAGTGTTTTAATCGTGATTGGCGAGGGTACGTGCGGCGGCCTACATATCCTGTAGGCTACAGCTATATAGTGTGCATGTATATTGTTGTATATATAGTGTGCATGTATATTGTTGTATACATCGCCTGCCATCACAAAATGGGCCTTAGTGAATATGTCCAGTGTAGCTCCTGACCTACCAGCACATCACTTCAGCCTGATCCGGATTTTTTAATATTATCTGTTGTCTGCTGATTGTTTGTTTTTCCTTTTTTATTAACAAAGATATAGTTTGGCAGCAATGTAGAATCTTTTCCAATGGAAATGATTCTAAAGTGCTGCCAAACCGTGTTTTTCTCAAGGAAACATAAAACGCCAGCAGAAGAGGATTTTTGTTTCCCGTATTCTAAGGGTTAATGTTTGGTTAAGGCCTAAAATTTATTAGCTGTTGACAGGCTGTTAAACACCATTGAATAAATAAATAGTTTCTGCTACTAAGTGGTGTGGTGAGGACCTGGCACCAGGTCAGGATATTCTAATTTCAGGGCTGAATATATATTTTTCTGTAAATATTCAGTTCTGATTTTAGGAATTTTTCTCATTATGGGCAGGTTAAATACGGGATAGTCCAACCCGTTGGCCCGGCTTTAAAATGACCTCGGCGGTTGATAGGACATTAAACACCAAATATCAATGAATTAGTTTCTACTACATTGGTTGCCAATTCAGTAAGCCCCCTTTTGTCATAACCGGCCATTGTTTATATCAGTTGTTGTTTGCCGTCAGGTACAAGATGTGTGCCGGCGGCCGATATTTGTGGACCAATAATACGATGTGATCTAGATACACCTGGATATACCTGTTCACCATTTTATAGATGTTTACATGGGGTTTGCTGTATGTGATTTCTTCACTGATTGTATTGACCCTTTCAACCCTACATACACTGGAACACCCCTAATCTTATTTTTATTACGATATTCGTAATCCTATTTTAGGGGAAGGGGCCAAGTGACTTGGTGTGGTATGGACCTGGCACGAGGTCAGGTTATTCTAATTTCAGGGCTGAATATATTTGTTCTCGATGTAAATATTCCGTTCTGATTTTGGGATTTTCCCCCCAATGCAGCAGGTTAAAATGGGATCGAACCCGTTTGCCCGGCCTTACATGACCTTAGCTGTTGATAGGCCGTTAAACACTAATAAACAAACAAAAACGAAAAACTTATTTTTGATGAGTTTTTTGGTCATTTATCTCGGGCGATAAAACCTGTTCGTGATCGCATAGCACACAACTATGGCTCAGAATGATCAAATGCTTGATTTACAGTGAAACCTCTCTAAGCCGGACATCCTGGGAGGTCCCCAGGGTGTCCAGCTTAGAGAGGTTTCACTGTACCTGGAATCGACTGTGTGTGATCTGTTCATTTAAGGACCAATCTAATTGTTACAAATTCATTTGCAGACTACCCTAGTCCATTTATAAGGTGGTGTTTTTGTCTATTAAAAAAAATGTTAAAAATGATCTGATGAGACGGCTCATTACGAGTAACGAGCCGACTCGTCTGGATCTACACTGTTTGTAAACACTGCTAAAGAGGTGTGTAGTGTTGAAAGGGTTACGAGTCTCTGCAATTGCACTGTATCTCAGAAACTGAGCTGTGTACCGCCTGTCGCTAGGTCAATTGCCAGGAATCGTGAACGCCAAATTTATATCGCAAATCTAAAGCCATATGTAATATTATGTGGTCGAAAATTTAATAAAAAGAGTGACTTTAAAACAATGTGTATTAACTATGCTTCCCTTCGGAGGTTATTGGAAATTACTAAAATAAATTAATCAACAATTTCCTTGGAATTGACGTAGCGTTCAGATCTTTGCTTGGTGACTGATGGGAACCATTTTATGGTCTTGTATATATATATATGTACACTGTGACTCTTTCCTGTTGATAAAATTAGTGATATACATACATGTATATTTATCAACATTCGACATAATCGTGGGAACTCATTAGTTGTGTATCGTATACTGTGTTGGTCTCTCTGTGTGTATAGAAGTCTAAACTTCACCCTCCGTTTCAGTTTGTAAGTTTTTATGATATTTACTGTTATTGTGAAAGGCATTTAATCAAATCTTTTGTTTTATGTGACTTGCATGTGGCGGAACAAGCCTTCTGGATTGATATTATATATGTGGCTGGGACTGGAGAAATGGGTCTCATGGGTTTTGCGACCAGTGTAGATCCTGATCAGACTGTGCTTCCGCATAGTCTGATCAGGATCTGCACTGTTCGCCATTCCATCAAGGAAACGCAGTCATGCTAATATATGGGATTTAGTACTAAACCCATTGACCCGACCTTAAAGGACCTTAGCTGTTGATATGCCGTTAAACCCCAACAAACAAACACAATGAGACTACATGAGTGCAGCCGGTAAAATGTGGGATCGAACCAGTTGGCCCAGCCTAAAATGACCTTAGCTGTTGATAGGCCGTTAAACACCAATAATTACAGCACAAAAATATTTACACAATTCCCTAACATTTGATTGGCCCGTAGCAAGTCTCTGCCCAACATTTATATCCCAGTAAACTCCCACGCCTAACTACTTTCCGTAACCGTGAGGCGCAGTTAAAATAATAAGAAAACGGAAAATAAATACATTTTCTTGATGAATTTATTTCAAATGCTTGAATTATAAGGAATGAATGGCCTTTTTTTTTTAATTTATCGGGGATATAAACTTGGAAAAGTCACGGGAATACTGGACGACGCCTTCCGGCCTTCGTCCAGTATTCCTGCGACTTTTCAAAGTTTATACCCCGATAAATTCCACAAAAAGGCCATTCATTCCTATAATAAATCAAATTAATCAATCAATACTGTGCTATTTGATGAGAAGATACGCTGTTCACAAACCCCATTAGCCCCATTTCTCCAGTGCCAGCTACGTATGATGACCTGTGTATGTATATGTTGGGGATGGAGTAAACTAACACGGTAGTTTGGCCACGGATATGGCACACTGTCGGGTTTGGCAGTTAGTGTAGTCTCGGATTGGAGGTCAAGGATCAGGCTCGACTCTACTTGTCAAGGATCAGGCTCGACTCTACTTGTCAAGGATCAGGCCCGACTCTACTTGTCAAGGATCAGGCTCGACTACTTGTCAAGGATCAGGCTTGACTCTACTTGTCAAGGATCAGGCTCGACTACTTGTCAAGGATCAGGCTCGTCTCTACTTGTCAAGGATCATGCTCGACTCTACTTGTCAAGGATCAGGCTCGACTCTACTTGTCAAGGATCAGGCTCGACTCTACTTGTCAAGGATCAGGCTCGACTTTACTCGGTATTGGGTGGCAGGTGCGAGTATGCGATGGGTAATTTAACGATCGGGGTTCATCCTAACCGGAATCCCGACTGGATACCTGGTTTGGCCCTCACATACGTCTTTGGCATTTTGTATGTGACAGTTGAATCTGGTTATACCCCTTATGTGAGTCTTACAATTTTTTTGAAATCATATTTTAGGGGAAGGGGCCAAGTGACTTTGGTGTGGTATGGACCTGGCACCAGGTCAGGTTATTCTAATTTCAGGGTTGAATATACTTTTTCTCGATGTAAATATTCCGTTCTGATTTTCAGATTTTCTCCCCAATGCAGCAGGTTAAAATGGGATCGAACCCGTTTGCCCGGCCTTACATGACCGTAGCTGTTGATAGGCAGTTAAACACCAATAAACAAACAATCTACTCGGTACATGTTGGTTGGGAACGTGGCTTATGATCCAGGTCAGCCTGTGCACGATTATGGCCTGCACTGTGACAGGAGTCTGCTCATGGACCAGGAGCTACACAAATGCTGTAAGCCACATTTCCACCAACAAGTAGCTAGTCTGGGTAACTGAACATTTTTAACCAATCGGCAACAGTGTGGTTAAGGTCGTCATCAAAACATTGGTGTATAGTGAACAAAAGCGATCATTAATTAGGCTGAATTAAATTTTTGTTGTTTATTTTCTATTTACAATATTTTCCGTAAATGACGGCGAAAGTTGACGAGCTATGAAAAATTCATCATCTTTCGAAACTCAGTTTCTGTAAATAGATTTCATGAGAAATCACACAAAATCACATAACGTGTCTCTTATGATACGTCTAACAAAAGAATTGAGAAACTCATCCGGCTCCAGGCATTTGCTGGCGGACTAGGAGCCAGACTGTTCACATAAAACCTGTTTATGCAGTCACGGTCACATGACCTGATTGATGCGGCCACGTATAGGGTTAGGGTTAGGGATCGATGCCACCAAAATGCCGGCCGATCCGGACCTAAACTGGCTGCCGATGAATTAGTGGTGTGCCTCCGAGATGCTGGTCTCATTTTGTTTGTGTTTTAGTTTTTAGTTGCTATAGTTTAACAGTTCCTTTATGATTTAGCCTCGTGTACATGTAGGACCGTAGACCCGTGTTACTGGCTGTGTGACAGAGTCTAGTGTTTCAATCCGGGTTAACAAGGGGCAGAAAAAATGGCACATGGATTTGTTACCTGGGGGTTAAATTGGGTTATTGCCCATTATAAAAGTAGTACGATTATTACTGATTCTACTGCTTTTGAGAGGGGGCCAAGTGATTCTTGTGTGGCGAGGACCTGACATTAGATCAGGATCAGGGCTGAATATGTTTTTTTTTATTGTATATATTCAGTTCTGATTTTGGGATTTCCACCACCCCATTTGTACATGTACTTGAACTTGACTTGTACATGTATATACCTGTACAGGTAATATATGGGATTTAGTACTAAACCTATTGACCAGGCCTTAAATGACCTTATCTGTTGATAGGCCGTTAAACCCCAACAAACAAATAACAAGGGGCAGAAAAAATGGCACATTTAGTGTGTAAAACTTTGACTCTTGCACCGCTATCTTGATTTTTGTCGTCTGCTGTTTATTTATTTTTTTCCATTTTTATCATCAAAAACATGCTTTGACAGCACTTTAGAATAATTTACAACATGCTTTGACAGCACTTCAGAATCATTTCCAACCATGTTTTTATTGAGAAATAAGGCAAACGTATAAAAGCAACAGCAGACGACAATTGTTGTGTGTAGCGGTCTGAGGGTTAATATTATTTGGTTTAAAGATATTTATTAGACTGTCTTTGCCAACAAGCATGTACATATTGGATTGGATTGAAATCGAACACTTATTAAAATTCTCTCGATTAATATTGGTTGAAAATTACATCATTATTATGCCTCCTATGCGATAGCTCTTGAGGTTCCGTATGTCCGTCCGTCCGAGTACACTTATGTCGAAAAGTTTGTAAGAGTTTCTCCAACATGTAATATATTCAATATTACACGAAGGATTGCTTCAACACTTGGACACTTGAATCACCTGAACATTTGTCACACACTCGTGCCACCATTAACATGACCTTGACCTTTGTCACCTTCGAAATCTCGCTGAAACACTCAGCCATTTTGTTGTGTGGCTTGGCGTCGTTTCTTGTTCTTTTTAGCTCGACTATTCGAAGAATAAGTAGAGCTTATGTTGTCACCCCGGCGTCGGCGTCGGCGTCGGCGTCACGCCTTGGTTAAGGTTTTTAGTCAACCTTGTATATGGAATACTACTGGCCCTACACCCACCATACCCTGATCTATATTTAACCTTGACCTACATTTCCTCTTGAATTACTTAGTTAATTCCCCTTGGTTAAGGTTTTTAGTCCACCTTGGTTAAGGTTTTTACTCAAGCTTGTACATGGAATACTATTGTGCATACAGACACCATACTTGGACAACCTTTTCTCATAGGGATGTACATCAATAACCCCTGGTCTATATTTGACCTTGACCTACATTTCCTCTTCAATTACTTACTTAATTCCCCTTGGTTAATGTTTTTAGTCAAGCTTGTATATGGAATACTCCTGGCCCTACACCAACCATACTTGGACAACTTTATCTCCTAGTGATGTACATCAACAACCCCTGACCTATATTTGACTTTGACCTACATTTAACCTTGAATTACTTACTTAATTCCCCTTGGTTAAGGTTTTTAGTCAACCTTGTAGATGGAATACTCCTGGCCCTACACCAACCATACTTGGACAACTTTATCTCCTAGTGATGTACATCAACAACCCCTGACCTATATTTGACATTGACCTACATTTAACCTTGAATTACCTAGTTAATTCCCCTTGGTTAACGTTTTTAGTCAACCTTGGTTAAGGTTTTTAGTCAAGCTTGTACATGGAATACTATTGTGCATACAGACACCATACTTGGACAACCTTTTCTCATAGGGATGTACATCAATAACCCCTGTTCTATATTTGACCTTGACCTCCATTTCCTCTTCAATTACTTAGTTAATTCTCCTTGGTTAAGGTTTTTAGTCAAGCTTGTATATGGAATACTCCTGGCCCTACACAACTTCATCTCCTAGGGATGTACATCAATAACCCTTGATCTATATTTGACCTTGACCTACATTTGACCTTGACCACCTTGACCTACATTTGACCACATCAATAACCCTTGATCTATATTTGACCTTGACCTACATTTGACCTTGACCACCTTGACCTACATTTTACCTTGACCTACATTTCCTCTTGAATTACTTAGTTAATTTTCTTTCGTTAAGGTTTTTAGTCAAGCTTGTAGATGGAATACTCCTGGCCCTTCACCAACCATCCTTGGACAACTTTATCTCCTAGTGATGTACATCAACAACCCCTGACCTATATTTGACTTTGACCTACATTTAACCTTGAATTACTTCCTTGGTTAAGGTTTTTAGTGAACCTTGTAGATGGAATACTCCTGGCCCTACACCAACCATACTTGGAAAACTTTATCTCCTAGTGATGTACATCAACAACCCCTGACCTATATTTGACCTTGACCTACATTTAACCTTGAATTACCTAGTTAATTCCCCTTGGTTAACGTTTTTAGTCCACCTTGGTTAAGGTTTTTAGTCAAGCTTGTACATGGAATACTATTGTGCATACAGACACCATACTTGGACAACCTTTTCTCATAGGGATGTACATCAATAACCCCTGTTCTATATTTCACCTTGACCTACATTTCCTCTTCAATTACTTAGTTAATTCTCCTTGGTTAAGGTATTTAGTCAAGCTTGTATATGGAATACTCCTGGCCCTACACCCACCATACTTAGACAACTTCATCTCCTAGGGATGTACATCAATAACCCTTGATCTATATTTGACCTTGACCTACATTTAACTTGACCTACATTTCCTCTTGAATTACTTAGTTAATTCTCTTTGGTTAAGGTTTTTAGTCAAGCTTGTAGATGGAATACTACTGGCCTTACACCCACCATACTTGGACAACTTTATCTCCTAGTGATGTACATCAACAACCCCTGATATATATTTCACCTTGACCTATATTTCCTCTTCAATTACTTACTTAAGTCACCTTGGTTAAGGTTTTTACTTAAGCTTGTACATGTAATACTATTGTGCATATAGACACCATACTTGGACAACCTTTTCTCATAGGGATGTACATCAATAACCCCTGATCTATATTTGACCTTCACCTACATTTCCTCTTCAATTACTTAGTTAATTCTCTTTGGTTAAGGTTTTTAGTCAACCTTGTAGATGGAATACTCCTGGCCCTACACCAACCATGCTTGGACAACTTCATCTCCTAGTGATGTACATCAACAACCCCTGACTTATATTTCACCTTGACCTACATTTAACCTTGAATTAATTAGTTAATCCCCCTTGGTTAAGGTTTTTAGTCAAGCTTGTATATGGAATACTCCTGGGCCTACAGCAACCATACTTGGAAAACTTCATCTCCTCGTGATGTACATCAATAACCCCTGACCTATATCTGTCATTGACCTACATTTAACCTTGAATTACTTACTTAATTTCCCTTGGTTAAGTTTTTTAGTCAACCTTGGTTAAGGTTTTTATGCAGGCCGCAGCCACCTTGTTTGTCAAGCTATGTGTACATCGACAACCCTCGTAGTCGAGCTATGCTGTTCTCCTACAGCTCTTGTTTATTGTCCAGTATGCCAGGGGATATACCGATGTTTTACAAACATTATCTCTAGTTAAAATCAGTTTAAGTTTAAAATTTTAGTTAAATAATGATAATACCTGTAATGGCGTCTGAGCAACTTGTAATAATGTAATTAAAAAAGCTAAAAATTATTTTGGGCGGCAGCATGACACCACCAAAATCTGGGGCCCGTTTCACTAAGTGCAAATTTAGGATCGTCTGAAAATTTTAATTGATGGATTTACATTTATTGAACATAGGCTGCATATGCAGCCTATGCTATGCTCAATAAATCTAAATCCAACAATTGTTTACAAGAAAACATTGGTAATGCGAAACTTACAGACTTTAATAATTTTGCAGTTACAAACATTTTAGTCGTAAGAAGTTTAGTGAAACGGCCCACTGGTCTCGTGTGATTGAAATATTATGATCGTCGGTACACTTAACATTGACAATGTTTTCTTGTAAACAACTATTGAATTTACATTTATTGAGCATATGCAGCCTATGCTCAATAAATGTAAATCCATCAATTGAAATATCCAGACGATCCTTAATTTGCACTTACGAACATTTTAGTCGTACAAAGTTTAGTGAAACGGGCCCCAGGCATGTCGTGGCACCATGCTAACATAGGCTGGGGGGGGGGGCACACTGGGTGACGGACTGTAGCTGGCGTATATATCGGCACTTGAGTCACGGGACCAACCGCAGCCATGGCCAGTGACAATTTCAGTTGCCAAAATGGAGAACGACCATTTAACCTTGGCAAATACATGGGCCCATTAAAACTGTGATCTTTTCTATAAATCACATACATGTATACAGTTGATTAAACTATTTCGCTTGCTGTGAAAGTTTTGTCATTTACGGAAAATGGGTACAAAATCATACGGCTTCTCTCTAATGTACATGTTATAGCTGCAAAAACATGTTAGAAGACATAATCAAGTGAACATTTATGGCAACTATTTTATATTACCTCATTTGCTCTATATTTGCCATGTTGATTTGGTCTGTGTTTATGTTATGCACTTGATTGCTGTCCACGAAATCCACATTTTGAATTGCCTAACTATGTGCTTGAAACATTAACATGCTATTGTCACAACTAACATACACTTACTGTAACATGCACTTACTGTAACATACACTTACCATCATTTGGCCCCCGGCTGAAAAAAAGTACCGCAGATCATGAACATAACCCCAGATCAGACTCTGCGCTGCGCATCCGCACAGTCTGATCAGGGCCTATATTGTTCGCCATTCACTCTGTCAACTTGGGTGGTTGGTGGAGCACACCGCAAAGGGTAAGTTTAACAATGGGATTTTCATTATTGCCGGAATCCCGATATCCCTGGTTTGGTCCTCAGGTAGATTTTTGGCATTCTTATTACTTGAGAGTTAGGTTATGCACATTATAAAAGTTGTCCCCCCCCCCCCCCCCCCCCCCAACCCCAATGCAGCAGGTTAAATACCGTTGGCTCGGCCTTAAATGACCAATCAACTCCAATCAATCAATCCCCATTGCAGCCAATTATATAATATGGGATCGAACCCGTTGGCCTGGACTTAACCCTTAGACCGCTATCTTATTTTTTTAGCTCACCTGAGGGAAGCTCATGTGAGCTATTGTTACCGCAATGTGTCCGTCGTCCGTGAACATTTTCAAACGTCTTCTCCTCGGTAACCATTGGGCCTATTGTCACCAAACTTCATGATCATGGTCCTTAGGTAGGGGGATTACAAAATTGTTAAAATGATGTCGTTACGTAATCCAACATGGCCGCCGTCTAAAAATAGCACAAATTCTTCAAAAATCTTCTCAAGAACCGCCAACCGGATTTCGACAAAACTTGGTAGGAATGATCGATGTACAGTGCTCTTTCAAAGTTGTTAAAATGGTGACCCCGGGGTCAAAAATGGGCGTGGCCTGTGGGGTCAAATTGGGGTCAAATTTCATTTTTGACTGAATATGGTCATGTCATACATTGTATATCAAATCGAAGGTATCAACGAGGCATCACTCTGGTGCATTTTTTGTCAAAATAGATGGTTATGTCATCCAAGATGGCCGCCAAAATGTCAAAAGGTCGTTCTTTTATTAGAGATTTCAAAATTCTTCTTCACATGAACCGCTTTGCCCATGGTAGCCAAACTTTACAGTTATGGTCCATGGGTGAAGCCTTTTCGGATTTGTTAAAACGGAGGTCGTCGCTAATCCAAGATGGCCGCCGTCTAAAAATAGCATAAATTCTTAAAAAATCTTCTTCTCATGAACCGCTAGCCGGATTTCGACGAAACTTGGTAGGAATGATCGATGTACAATGCTCTTTCAAAGTTGTTAAAATGGTGACCCCGGGGTCAAAAATGGGCGTGGCCCGTGGGGTCAAATTTTATTTTTCACCATGTTATATATCAAATCGAAGCTATCAATGAGGTGATCACTCTGGTGCATTTATTGTCATAATTGGATGGTTATGTAATCCAAGATGGCCGCCGAAATGTCTAAGGGTCGTTCTTTTATCAGAGATTTCAAAATTCTTCTTCACATGAACCGCTTGGCCCATGGTAGCCAAACTAAAATGTTATGGTCCATGGGTGAAGCCTTTTCAGATTTGTTAAAATGGAGGTCATCGCTAAACCAAGATGGCCGCCGTCTAAAAATAGCATAAATTCTTAAAAAATCTTCTTTTCATGAACCGCTAGCTGGATTTCGACGAAATTTGGTAAGAATGATCGATGTACAATGCTCTTTCAAAATTGTTAAAATGGTGACCCTGTGGTCAAAAATGGGCGGGGCCCGTGGGGTTAATTGGGGTACATTTTATTTTTGACCAAATATGGTCATGTTATATATCAAGGTATCAACGAGGCGATCACTCTGGTGCATTTATTGTCCTAATTGGATGGTTATGTAATCCAAGATGGCCGCCGAAAGGTCAAAAGGTCGTTCTTTTAGTAGAGATTTCAAAGTTCTTCTTCACGCGAACCGCTTGGCACATGGTGGCCAAACTTCGCATTTATGTTCCATGGGTGAAGCCTTTTCAGATTTGTTAAAACGGAGGTCGTCGCTAATCCAAGATGGCCGCCGTCTAAAAATAGCATAAATTCTTAAAAAATCTTCTCCTGAACCGCTGGCCGTATTTCGACGAAACTTGGTAGGAATGATTGATGTACAATGCTCTTGTTAAAATGGTGACCCCGGGGTGAAAAATGGGCTTGGCCCGTGGGGTCAAATTTTATTTTTGAGCGAATTTGGTCATGTCTATATGAAATCGAAGGTATCAAAGAGGCGATTGCTCTGGTACATTTTTTGTCGAAATTGGATGGTCTTGTCATCCAAGATGGCCGCCGAAAGGTCAAAAGGTCGTTCTTTTATTAGAGATTTCAAAATTCTTCTTCACACGAACCGCTTGGCCCATGGTAGCCAAACTTTACAGTTATGGTCCATGGGTGAAGCCTTTTCAGATTTGTTAAAACGTAGGTCGTCGCTAATCCAAGATGGCCGCCGTCTAAAAATAGCATAAATTCTTAAAAAATCTTCTTCTCATGAACCGTCAGCCGGATTTCGACGAAACATGGTAGGAATGATCGACGTAGAATGCTCTTTCAAAGGTGTTAAAATGGACACCCCGAGGTCAAAAAATGTGCATGGCCCGTGGGGTCAAATTTTATTTTTGACCGAATATGCTCATGTCATATATCAAATTGAAGGTATCGATGAGGCGATTGCTCTGGTGCAATATTTGTCGGAATCAGATGATTATGTCGTCCATGATGGCCACCAAAAGGTCCATTTATTCGAGATTTTGAACGTCTTTTTTTCAGAAACCACATGGCCGATGCTGGCCAAACTTCATAGTAAGTTAAGATCCTTGGGTGAAGCATTTTCAGACTTGGTAAAGTGAGTCATCGCTTAATCCAAGATGACCGCCATCTAAAAATAGCACAATTTTTTTAAAAAACACATGAACTCAATGTCACCTTCTCCTCTGGTGTTCATGGAGTCGGGTGAGCGAATTAGGGCCATCATGGCCCTCTTGTTTTGTCTGCTGTTTATTTTCTATGTTCCATTTTTATCATCAAAAGCATGCTTTGACAGCACTTTATAATAATTTACAACATGCTTTGACAGCACTCCAGAATGGAAATGATTCTGAAGTGCTGTCAAACCATGTTTTTATTGAGAAATAAGACAATATATAAAAGCAACAGTAGACGACAATTGTTGTTAATAGCGGTCTAAGGGTTAAATGACCTTAGCTTTTAAACAACAATCAATCAAAAATCAAATCAATCGGGCATGCCACCTGCCGTGCCACCTGCCATCGGCTGAAGGATTAGAAATTGATACAGGTGTGGACATGTGCAGATGACGACTACATATACAGTAGAACCTAGCTACACCGGACACCCTGGCGACCCCATTGTGTTTAATTTAGATGGGTTTCACTGTCAATATGGCATTGTCGTGTCTGTTCATGATTGAAAATGACAAAAACTGTTCATCTGAACCGGACACCCTGGGAGGTCCCCAGAGAGGTTCCATTAGGAACCTCCCAGGGTGTCCAGTTTAGAGAGGTTCCATTGGGAACCTCTCGGAGTGTCTGGTTTAGAGAGGGTGTCCGATTTAGAGAGGTTCCACTGTATACACGGGACCTCCCAGGGTGTCCGGTTTAGAGAGGTTCCACTGTATACACGGGACCTCCCAGGGTGTCCGGTTTAGAGAGGTTCCACTATTGTTGTTGTAACGTACGTTTTCTCGGCCGGCGTCCCATATTTGCTGTGCTTGATACCGTACTAATCTAATATTTATGATATTTATTCAAGGAATGACATTGTAATCGTGGGAGAAATATTATCTGTGCGTACGTCACATACTGTTTGAATTGGTTACGTCGTCGGGTATAGTTGACTTAAACAGTCATATGCATGTTTATCACCATCCATGTTTTCATTCCATAGCCCAACCATGCAGCCTGCATGCTAAAGGTCAAAGCAGCAAACCTTTCAGTTAATTCTGACGGTATCAAAGAGCCCCTGCTCTTGTATACATATCTGGGGCCGTTTCACGAAACTTTGTTCGTAAGTGCAAAATTCTGATAGCCTGTAAATTTCACATTAACAATGTTTTCTTGTACACACTTATTGCATTTACATTTATTGAGCATAGGCTGCATATGCAGCCTATGCTCAATAAATGTAAATCCATCAATTTCCAGACGATCCTAAATTTGCAATTACAAACATTTTAGTCGTACATAGTTTAATGTTACGGGCCCCCGTTGTTTTTTTTAGACATTCAACGTAAAGTTGTTGTAAAAAGTAAAATAATTATGTCACAGTTCCACTATTTTAAAAATTGAAAATGCATACTGTCTTCATATTACTTATTAATAATTGATGTAGATGATTCAAAAACCTACTTCCTCGTACATAGAGCAGAGATGCTTGAATTGTCCACCAATGTTTTACATATTACAGACACAAATTTGTCATGTGATCACATCATAGGTCATGTGATCACATCATAGGTCATGTGATCACTTCCATATCCATATCACGTCTTTGGAATTTTGTATGTGACGGTTGAATCTGGTTATACCCCTTATGTGAGTACATGTATTACGATATTCATAATCCTATTTTAGGGGAAGGGGCCAAGTGACTTTGATGTGGTATGGACCTGGCACCAGGTCAGGTTGTTCTAATTTCAGGGCTGAATATATTTGTTCTCGATGTAAATATTCCGTTCTGATTTTGGGATTTTCCCCCCAATGCAGCAGGTTAAAATGGGATCGAACCCGTTTTCCCGGCCTTACATGACCTTAGCTGTTGATAGGCCGTTAAACACCAATAAACAAACAGATGATCACAGCAGTGTCATACGAGCAAGTAATTGGCACCAACTTATGGGCATTTGTTGTTTATCAGAATTGTGTTGGATATACCGGTAGTTACTAATAACAAAGAATATATATATATATAGTTTATACAAGTTGTTTGTACAAGTGTATTGTTTATAGTAGATAGAATTAAAAATATTAGTATGCATATTTACAAATATAGAATTTATTTGTTATACATAATTATAGGGTGATATTCTAGATTCCGGTTTTCTACGTGTATATCAGAGCTCCAGCTAAGGTGCGTAATTTGACCAACTTGGGGTGAAATTTTGTTATTTCTTCATCAAAAATGGCAAGTTGGGAGTCCTTTAGAATCGTCTCATTGAGACGATTCTAAAGCACTCCCAACTTGCCATTTTTGATGGAGAAATAAGAAATTTACCTCCAAACTACGCACCTTAACTAGAGCTCTGTATATTATGACTATGACTGGGGAAAGGTGTTTTGTGACCAGTGTAAGTCCAAATCAGCCTGTGTATCCGCACCATCTGATCAGGATCTACACTGTTCACCATTCTATCAAGGGTGGTTGGTCAGGCGAACACGACGGCATAAATTAATGGTAGGGTTCCTCCTTATAGAAATCACCACGATTTGCCTGGTTTAGCCCACAGGTACGTTTTTATCTTTGGCTCTTTTTTTGCCTGGGAGTTGAATTGGGTTATTACCCTTTATAAAAGCAGTAAGATTATTACTGATCCTACTGCTTTTGGGAGGGGGTCAAGTGATTCTGGTGTGGCGAGGACTTGGCATCAGATCAGGATTATTCTGATTTCAGGGCTGACTATCTAGTTTTTTTATTGTAAATATTCAGTTCTTATTTTAGAATTTCCCTCCAGTCTGTACAGGTAATATATGGGATTTAGTACTAAACCCATTGACCCGGCCTTAAATGACCTTAGCTATTGATAGGCCGTTAAACCCCAACAAACAAACAAACACACAAACAAGGAACCCCACGTCATGGTTCTAACAAGCAATATAAATCGCTGTCGGGCTACGGGAGTGTTCTATTTGATCAGGAGCTACACTGGTCACAAATTCCATACGCTCCATTTCCTCAGTCGCTGCCACATACATTGTACTGTCATTTAACTCTTTGCTACCGGCGAAAATATCCACCAAACGAATTAGGAGTATATGTTTTATTTCTCTCTGTAAATATGTCTTGAAATTTCATTAGAATTGTGTCCTCCGGACACAATTCTAATGAAATTCCAAGACATATTCATGACATTTATAAGGAGAAATAAAAGAAAATATAATGAATTGTCATCTGCTATTTTTGAACTATTTATAGCCCACAAATTTCCCAGCATGCAAAGAGTTAAGGATACAGACTCGAATGAAAAAGAAAATATACATGGCACTTTTTCTATGTTCGAACATAGTAACTAAGCATGAGATTTATCACTTTGGTGATTGCTGATTATTTCACTTTGTGTGTTACATTTCATATCTGGGGGCCGTTTCACTAAACTTTGTACGACTAAAATATTTGTAAGTGCAAATTCAGGATCGTCTGGAAATTTCAATTGATGGATTTTCATTTATTGAACATAGGCTGCATATGCAACCTGTGCTCAATAAATGTAAATCCAATAATTGTGCAAGAAAACATTGTTAATGTGAAACTTACAGACTATGATAGTCTGTAAATTTCACATTAACAATGTTTTCTTGCACAATTATTGGATTTACATTATTTTGCGAAATAATATAATGACATAATTTTGCACTTACAAACATTTTAGTCATACAAAGTTTAGTAAAAGGGCCCCCAGTAGCCGATTTCACCAACATTGCAAAGTACACTTTTCTAGAAAAGTATACTTTGAGGGAGTAATCATTTATTTTTCATGAAATGCATTAGTTCATAAAGAACTAACAAATGCATATATTTCATGATTAAAAGTATGCAGAATTATTATACTGAATTTATTACATTATCACAGCCAAATTGGCTGTGATAATGTAATAAATGCAGTATAATAAAAATTAATAAATTTATCCTAAAATTGAAAAGTATACTTTGGAATGTTGATGAAATCGGCTACTGGTCATGTGATCACAATCATAAAATGAGCATTGCTGTCCATGTAGACTTGCTTTTCATGCGAGTGTATGATGTAGTGCGGTTACAGTACGATATACAGTGTCCCTTGCTGTCACAGTAGGGTATAAAGGTGGGTGGTTGGTCGGGCGAACGCGACGGCCTAAATTAACGGTAGGGGTTCCTCCTTATATGAATCACGATTTGCCTGGTTTGGCCCTCGGGTACGTTTTTATCTTTGGCTCTTTTGTTACCTGGGAGTTTAATTGGGTTATTGCCCATTATAAAAGTAGTAAGATTAGTACTGATCCTACTGCTTTTGGGAGAAGGGCCATTTTCCCACCATTTGTACATGTACATGTACTTGAACATGTACATGTACTTGTACAGGTAATATATGGGATTTAGTACTAAACCCATTGACCCGGCCTTAAATGACCTTAGCTGTTGACAGGTCGTTAAACCCCAACAAACAAACAAACTTAAAAAGAAGTTTTTGTTTCACCATAAAACCTGTACTGCAAGTCATTGTCTTTGCGGCGCTCTGTATCATTGAAGTCCGTCCGTCTGCTAGGAAACTTTACCTTACCCCTTACACCGCTATTTTTTTGTCGTCTGCTGTTTATTTTCTATTTTCCATTTTTATCATCAAAAACATGCTTTGACAGCACTTCAGAATCATTTCCATTGGAAATGATTCTGAAGTGCTGTCAAACCATGTTTTTATTTGAGAAATAAGGCAAGATATAAAAGCAACAGCAGACGAGAATTGGTGTGTGTAGCAGTCTAAGGGTTAAAAAATCTACTGTAAACTTTTACGTCACAGATTAAATCAAATCATGTCGGAAAATGGGACCGTTGAGAAACCACATGATCCTTACCCAGCTACACGTGTTTCGTACCCAGCTACACGTGTTTCGTACCCTGCTACACGTGTTTCGTACCCTGCTACATGTGTTCCATACCCTGCTACACATGTTCTACTGTAGTGCTGTTACAGCCTGCATTTATAATGATCGTCTTCAATGGTTACTGGTCACAACTGCATGTTAGCTAGCCGACCTCTGCCAAGCAGAATATAGAACACCGTGAGTGAGGTGGCCACACCTTTGTACCACACACACCATTGCGTTACTTACTTAGTGAGTTATCCCTTAGAATGTGGGAAATGAAAATTGTAGTTTGCTGTTGTTTCATACAGGGATTCCGCTGGCGATTGCCACTTTCGCAATTGACGATAAAAATAAACAATTGGCGATAAAAAAATACAATTTTCGAAAAAAAATCAAAAATTACAATTTTTGAAACAAAATTTTTTTATTTTTTTTTGCGAAAATTGTAATTTTTTATCGCCAATTGTTTATTTTTATGAAGTGGCGATTTTTTTATTTTCCCCAGGGGAAGTAACTTTCCTTCGGAGTTCATGTAGCGTCATTTCAGGCATGTCAAATTTCGAAAGTCTGAAAATCGTTGAAAACCGCTCTACTGTCACCATTCCACTTGCACTCAGTGAGTGGAATATATAATTTATACCAGTTTGAAATTTATTTGTGATTTATTTCCTATAAAAAAATGTTTCTCAAATTTACAAAATTGATGTCCTCAATGAAGACTTAGTGGGGAGGGTGGGTGATCCATCCTGTATTTCAATATTTCACTGGGATAAATCATATGTAGATCCAGTTTGTTTCTTTCTCATTCCCTCACTGATAGGTAAGAGGGGATACATATATAGCGTTAGTCCATGTACGTACATGCGTGCGTACATGCGTGTGTTAGTAAAACCTTTCACTTTTCAATGACTTTGAACTGCTTCACCGATTTTGATAATATTTGACTGCAATGTGTGTCTAGGGATGGTGCTTTGTTTTGCATAAGACCCACATCAGTCCGCCCAAAGTCAAGGTCACAGAGGACTTGTGTTCACCTTGATTGTAAGGCAAAAATGTTTGTGTTTTTTTTTGGGTTTTTTTATTATCAAGGCTGCCAGTGAGTGGACTAGCTTTGTTTAATGCCATTTCTTGTTCTTCCTTCCTTATTTAACTGACTTTTGCATGATTTACACAATTAGCATGACCAAAATTGTTATCTTTGGCTCTTTTGTTACCTGGGAGTTGTACTAGGTTATTGCCCATTATAAAAGTAGTAAGATTATTACTGATCCTATTGCTTTTGGTCGTTAAACCCCAACAAACAAACAAAACAAACTAACAATAGAAGGGGTGAGTGGAAGAAAGGAGCTAAGTCCGTAATGGACTTAGCCCCCTTCTTCCACTCACCCCGTCAATAGTGGTAGAATGAGACGGCGTAAATTAACGGTGGGGTTCCTCCTTGTAGGAATCACGATTTGCCTGGTTTGGCCCTCCGGTATACTTTTATCTTTGGCTCTTTTGTTACCTGGGAGTTGAATTGGGTTATTGCCCATTATAAAAGTAGTAAGATTATTACTGATCCTACTGCTTTTGGGAGGGGCCAAGTGATTCTGGTGTGGCGAGGACCTGGCATCAGATAAGGATTATTCTGATTTCAGGGCTGAATATATAGTTTTGTTATTGTAAATATTCAGTTCTGATTTTGGGATTTCCCCCCCCCCCCCCATTTGTACATGTACTTGAACATGTACATGTACTTGTACAGGTAATATATGGGATTTTCTACTAAAACCATTGACCCGGCCTTAAATGACCATGGCTGTTGATAGGCTGTTAAACGCCAACAAACAAACGAACAAACAATAAATTCTTTATAGATTTACTAAAATTTAACTGATAATCCCATGTTGATTTTATGAACTCCATCAAATGATATTTACATGTGCCCCTACAACCCTAGTAATGCCAGATATACCCATTCATGTGTAAATTTACAAACATGTTTTTTCTATTGTCTTCATTTCTCAATGAAAGTACATGTTGTTACCGCCCATTTGAGTGGGCGACTGGGGGCCGTTTTACTAAACTTTGTACGACTAAAATGTTTGTAAATGCAAAATTATGATAGTCTGTAAATTTCACATTAGTAATGTTTTCTTCTAAACAATTATTGGATTTACATTTACATAGCCTATGCTCATTAAATGTAAATCCATCAATTGAAATTTCCAGACGATCCTAAATTTGCACTTACAAACATTTTAGTCGTACAAAGTTTAGTGAAACGGTAGAATGCGGAAGGTAAACATAACTATGGCGTTCATCCTTACCGTTGGATGGTTGGTTGGGAGCATGTGAAGCAGGGATTCCGCTGGGGAAAATAAAAAAAATCGCCACTTCATAAAAATAAACAATTGGCGATAAAAAATTTCAATTTTTTTGAGAAAAAAATCCAAACAAAAAATCATTTTATTTTTTTTTCGAAAATTGAATTTTTTATCGCCACTTGTTTATTTTTATCGCCAACTGCGAAAGTGGCGATCGCCAGCGGAATCCCTGGTGAAGGGGTTAGTTTAATGGTGGGTTTCATCCTTGCCAGAAACCCGATATCCCTGGTTTGACCCTCGGGTACATTTTTTTGATTTTTGGTACATGAGAGTTGAATCTGGTTATACCCATTATAAAAGTAATAAGATTAGTACTAATCTTACCTTTAGGGACTGGGGCTGTAACTGCTCAGTTCTGATTTTGGGATTTACCCCATCACAACAGGTCACATATGGGATTCGACCCCCATTAACCCGGCGGCCTAAAATGACCTTAGCTGTTGACATTGTTAAATAAATAATACCACTCATTTGAACCACTCAGCGATATGTTTCAAATTAATGGTAACAACATATACTTCGTCTAAAATATTCAACCAGAAACTGTGTGTATCTTCAGCATGAAAAGGGTTAACCCTTACACCGCTATCTTAATTTATTTGTCGTCTGCTGTTTATTTTCCGTTTTTATCATCAAAAACATGCTTTGACAGTACTTTAGAATAATTTACTACATGCTTTTACAGCACCTCAGAAATGATTCTGAAGTGCTGTCAAACCATGTTTTTATTGAGAAATAAGGCAAGATCAACAGCAGACGACAATTGTGAGTATCGGTATAAGGGTTAATATGTTGCTATCATGTTTATCATAATTGGACCCCTGTATAAATTTGTACAATCATTTTGTGAAAATGAAGTTGTGATAACATAGCACTGCTATATATTCACGTACAATCTAACACGAGTCTGTAGCGAACGTTATGTGAGTATAGAGAAGTGTTGGGTTTGTGCGACAAGTGACGCCCGGTAACCGGGTCTTTATACCGGCGGGGATGGATGATGGCGGTGGCCGGGTACACAGGGTACACAGCACATACTGCGGCCACTGTTTGTCATCGCGACATCATGATCTTGTAACATAGCTTTCTGTAATAAAATGATGTCCGTGTCGACACAAACAAAATGTGTGGTTGTTTATTTGCGATTTTGTGAAATGAGTTCTGCGTAATTCAGTCGTGCTTTTCACCTTTGAAACTTTGAGGATTATCGGGTGACATGTGGTCTCGCTATATTTGTCATAGCTATCTACTTGCACACTCCGACAGCGTGATATGGATCAATAGGTATGTGTATTGCCCGACTTTACTAGATTGTCAGTAAGTGAAGCTTATGGAATACCCCCACGTGGGCCCAGGTACCCCTAAATATGTAAAAAAATAAAATTCAAATGTGTGGGCTTGTGACCTTGACAAGCGGCTTAGCGGGGTGGCACAAATGTGAATTTGTCACAGGGTGGTAGAGGTCCATTATAGCAATGTGTGTGTGAAATGTGAAGCAGATCCCAGCAAGGAAATAGAAGTTATAACCGATGTCTCTGATGTTTAGTTTTGTAAAGAGTCGAAGTATGTGACCTTGACCTCGAGGTCAGCGGGGATTTGCCACAGCCTGATAGTAGAGCCTTAGAGGAATGCATGCATGAAATATTAAGAAATAGAAGTTCTAACATATTTCTCTGATGTTTAGTTGTGTAGAGACTAAGTATGTGACCTTGACCTTGGGATCAGCGGGGGCTGGACGGTCATGGATTTGTTACAGCATAATACTACAACCTTAGAGGAATGCACGAGTGAACTAGATTTGTCAGCGAGACTTACGGAATAACCCCGCGTGGGCCCAAGTACCCCTAAATAGGTCGATTTTTTCCCATGTCTGGGCCTTGACCTTGGAATCAACAGTCGGACGGTCATAGATTTGTCAAAGCATGATAGTAGAGCCTTACAGGAATGCATGTGTGAACTATTAAGCATTTTAGATGAAGGAAATAGAAGTTATAACATATTTCTCTGATGTTAAGTTTTGTAAAGAGACTAAGTATTTGACATTGACCTTGGGATTAGCAGGGGTTGGACAGTCGTGGATTTGGCACAGCATGGTAGTAGAGCCTTACAGGAATGCATGTGTGAAATATTGTGGTTCTGTTGATTAAACATAGCTTTGGAGAAATGGGGTTTGTGTGATTTGTGGTCAGTGTATGTTCTAATCAAATTTCACACTCATGTAGTCTACATTGCTTGTTAGTGTGTTTCATTGAAGGAATGTCAAAAAGTGCAGATCCTGTTCAGACTGTGCGGGTGCACAGGCTGAACTGGATCTGCAATGGTCGCAAACGCCCTATAAGCCCCATGTTGTGTTTGGCTTATTGCACCTTCTCAGTCGCAGTGCCTGGTGGCAGGGACCATTGGCGGGGAAATTAATCGCTCTGATAAGTACAACGGCTTTTATTAGCTCACCTGAGCAAAGCTCATGTGAGCTATTGTTATGGCAAAGTGTCCGTCGTCCGTCGTCCGTCCGTGAAAATTTTCAATCATCTTCTTCTCCCGAACTGCTGAGCCGATATTGGTTAAACTTCACAGGGATGATATATGGGTGATGCCATTTCAGATTTGTTAAAATGGAGGTCATCGACAATCCAAAATGGCCGCCATGGAAAAGTAGGTCAAATTCTTAAAAAATCTTCATCTCACGAACCGCCAGGCTGATTTCGACGATACTTGGTATGAATGATCGATAGTTAGCGCCGTTTCAGATTTGTTCATATGGTGGCCCGTGGGTCAAAAATGGGCGTCGCCCGAGGGGTCAAATAGGGGTCAAATTTTATTTTTAACCGAATATAGTCATGTAATATATCAAATCTAAGGTATTGACGAGACAATCACTCTGGAACATTTTTTGTCTAAATCATATGATTACGTCATCCAAGATGGGGGGCCACCATAGTTCAAATGGTCATTCTTTTACTAAAGATTTCAAACGTTTCTTTTCTTGTAAACTGCTTGGCCGATATTGGCCAAACTTAACTGTAAATGGTCATGTTGAAGCCTGTTCAATTTTTTGTTAAAATGGAGGTCATCACCAAATCCAAGATGGCCGCCGTTGAGAAGTAGGTCAAATTCTTAAAAAATCTTCTTCTCACGAACCGCCAGGCCGATTTCGACGATACTGGGTGTGAATGATCGATAGTTAGCGCTGTTTCAGATTTGTTCATATGGTGGCCCCTGGGTCAAAAATGGGCGTCGCCCGAGGGGTCAAATAGGGGTAAATTTTATTTTTAACCGAATATAGTCATATAATATATCAAATCGAAGGTATTGACGAGACAATCACTCTGGATAATTTTTTGTCTAAATCAGATGATTACGTCATCCAAGATGGCCTCTGATAGTTCAAAAGGTCATTCTTTTACTAAAGATTTCAAATGTCTTTTTCTTGTGAACTGCTTGGCCGATATTGGCCAAACTTAACTGTAATGGTCTGTGGGTGAAGCCTGTTCATTTTTGTTAAAATGGAGGTCATCACCAAATCCAAGATGGCCGCCGTTGAGAAGTAGGTCAAATTGTCAAAAAATCTTCTCACAAACCTCCAGGCCGATATCGACGAAACTTGGTAAGAATGATTGATAGTTACCGCTGTTTCAGATTTGTTCATATGGTGGCCCCTGGGTCAAAAATGGGTGTGGCGCCCGAGGGGTCAAATGGGGGTCAAATTTTATTTTTGACAGAATATGGCCATATAGTATATCGGATCGAATATAGTATCGGATCGAATGTATCGACGAGACGATCACTCTACAGCATGTTTTGTCTAAATCAGATGATTTTGTCATCCAAGATGGCCACCGAAAGGTAAAAAATTTGTTTTACGATTTCAAACGTATTATTCTTGTGAACTGCTGGGCCGATATTGGCCAAACTTAACTGAAATGGTTTGTTGGTGAAGCCTGTTCATTTTTTTGTCAAAATGGAGGTCATCACCAAATCCAAGATGTCCGCCGTTGAAAAGTAGGTCAAATTGTCAAAAAATCTTCTTCTCACAAACCTCCAGGCCGATTTCGATGAAACTTGGTGTGAATGATTGATAGTTAACGCTGTTTCAGATTTGTTCATATGGTGGCCCCTGGGTCAAAAATGGGCGTGGCCCGAGGGGTCAACTAGGGGTCAAATTATATTTTTGCCCGAATATGGTCATATAATATATCAAATCAAAGGTATCGACTAGTCGATCACTCTGGAGCATTTTTTGTCTAAATCAGATGATTTTTTCATCCAAGATGGCCACCGAAAGGTAAAAAAGTTGTTCTTTTACTAAAGATTTCAAACGTATTCTTCTTGTGAACTGCTTGGCCGATATTGGCCAAACTTAACTGTAATGGTCTGTGGGTGAAGCCTGTCCATTTTTTGTTAAAATGGAGGTCATCACCAAATCCAAGATGTCCGCCGTTGAAAAGTAGGTCAAATTGTCAAAAAAATCTTCTCACAAACCTCCAGGCTGATTTCGACGAAACTTTGTTTCAGATTTGTTCATATGGTGGCACCTGACCGAATATGGTCATATAATATATCCAATCCAAGGTATCGACGAGACGATCACTCTGGAGCATGTTTTGCCAAAATCAGATGATTACGTCATCCAAGATGGCCACCGACAGGTCAAAAGGTTGTTCTTTTACTAAAGATTTCAAAGGACTTCTTCTTGTGAACTGCTTGGCCGATATTGACCAAACTTAACTGAAATGGTTTGTTGGTGAAGCCTGTTCATTTTTGTCAAAATGGAGGTCATCACCAAATCCAAGATGTCCGCCGTTGAAAAGTAGGTCAAATTGTCAAAAAATCTTCTCACAAACCGCCAGGCCGATTTCGACGAAACTTTGTATGAATGATCGATAGTTAACGCTGATTCAGATTTGTTCATATGGTGGCACATTCGCAATATATGTTAGATCAAAAGGTACCAACAAATTCTGTGGAACATTTGAAGTTGTAAGTGAAGAGTCTTTGTGAAATCAAGATAACCACTATGGAGGCTTTTAGGTGAGCGATACAGGCCCATTTGGGCCTCTTGTTAATTGACCCCATGACAGCATTGTTTAATTGTAAGTGGACAATGGTCTACAAGAATGACGTTATGACAGTTTGACCAGCATAGCACCAGATCCATCTATGCACCTGATATGCCCGTCTGATTTAGCATTGTAAATATAAATACATGTATATACAGACATGGATACCATTCATTAATTTTAAACCTAGATGGAGGCTATCAAATCCATATGAATCCAAGATGCACGCCAAATATTCATCAAAATCAGGCAGCATTATCTACACTGTGGTGGACCATATCTTGGTACTAAGCTAGATATGAACATATTAGTTTGATTTTCATCTGAGATACGATATTAAAAATACAGATCAATATTTATGCTCTTCTTAAAGAGCGTGTTTAATTCAAAATGGCCGCCATATTTTCCAAAAACTCGAAAGTTATTGAATATAATGTTTACTTTTACTTTACTTATGTATACTACTGCATTCTGTTAGGCGGTTAAATGAGTAAGTTGGACACACTTGATTTTGAAGTCATTTGTAATTGTGTTTATTCAAAATGGTCGCCTCATTTAGGCTATTTTAATATAGTGTGGTACTGGCAATTGCGCGTATTTTCAATTACTTTTAAATTTCTTTATAGGACAGATTCACACGTGTTCAGACTAGTAGATCGCTATATATATACTAGTAGATTGTATATGTCCCATAATACACTTGGTGATGCTTGAATTAGGTTACACTCGTTGTAGTCAGAATATAAAAATGTATGTACTGTTTGTTTTAAATATTGTATTTTATTGAGTCTTACGTAATCATATACGTTGTAAATTGCACTGTAATGCCATATATGTATACACTACATATTGCGATTGGTCCATATGCTATAGTTCGGCCATGTTCGCATTACAGTCAGATATCGAACTATTATATGCTGGTGTGCGGCTATGTACCATGACGTTTCAATCAATTTAGACTGTATATGACCTTGCTGTTGAATGGATGTAAAACCCCAATCCATCAATCCCCCATACAGGTGCATTCCCGTCTGTATATGACCTTGCTGTTGAATGGATGTAAAACCCCAATCCATCAATCCCCCATACAGGTACATTCCTGTCTGTATGTGACCTTGCTGTTGAATGGATGTAAAAACCCAATCCATCAATCCCCCATACCGGTACATTCCCGTCTGTATATGACCTTGCTTTTGAATGGATATAAAACCCCAATCCATCAATCCCACATACAGGTACATTCCTGTCTGTATATGACCTTGCTGTTGAATGGATGTAAAACCCCAATCCATCAATCACCCATACAGGTACATTCCCGTCTGTATATGACCTTGCTGTTGAATGCATGTAAAACCCCAATCAATCAATCCCCCATACAGGTACATTCCCGTCTGTATATGACCTTGCTGTTGAATGCATGTAAAACAATCAATCTAATCACCATACAGGTACATTCCTCGTCTGTATATGACCTTGCTGTTGAATGCATGTTTAAACCCCAATCAATCAATCCCTCCAGGACAGTACATTCTGAAATCTTATCTATGGACATTGCTGTTAGGTGACGTTATCAAAACTCCATCTATCATCACCCATACAGGTACATTCCGTCTGTATATGACCTTGCTGTTGAATGTATGTAAAACCCCAATCAATCAATCCTCCATACAGGTACATTCTGTCTGTATATGACCTTGCGGTTGTTAATTGGATGTAAAATAAAAACCCCAATCCATCAATCCCCCATACAGGTACATTCATGTCTGTATATGACCTTGCTGTTGAATGGATGTAAACCCCCAATCCATCAATCCCCCTTACACATTCCTGTCTGTATATGACCTTCCTGTTGAATGGATGTAAAACCCCAATAAATCAATCCTCTATACAGGTACATTCCTGTCTGTATATGACATTGCTGTTGAATGCATGTAAAACCCCAATACATCAATCACCCATACATGTACATTCTCGTCTGTATATGACCTTGCTGTTTAATGCATGTAAAATCCCAATCAATCAATCAATCACCCATACAGGTACATTCCTGTCTGTTGCATGGACGTATTCCATTACATTCAGAATAGACTTATGGGTGTATGAACATTCTGAAATACATGTACATGTATTTTCTTTATGAATTTTCTTATTTATCGATGAAAGTATAATTATCTTGTGACCACGGTTCAAATGGTGGTCACACTATATAGTTTTGATGAGAAATAAAGAAATTATTTCCAATTTTCAGCGCGAGTTTAACCTGCAATACCAGGACCACGGGTGGGAAACCACCAGACCTTCCCAATATTGTGTATGTGGAAAGCTGTCCGGTGGCAACTTCCGTGAACGTCCGGTGGCCCAAAAACTTTGTAAACAAGGTGAGTACGAGTGACATTTTTATATTTATTTCATACACGTGGGCCCTTTCTCGAAAATCGAGCTCTGTTCTGCAGTAGATATATATGTCTTCTTTGTGTACAAAGTGATTTTGGCACGAATTTATGTAATTTGTAGAAGTTGGAACTGTTCTACGATGGTAGGTCTGTCCGAGTTGCACGTGGTGTTTCATATTTGAACTAAGTTTCCCAATATATTTACGAATTTCGACACCCTGCCCGGTGTATACAACACAAGAACCATCTTAACATCGGTCCTGACAAAAAACAATCGCACACGTTATTCCATAGTTACGGCCATTTTTTCCATAGTGAAAGTCTGGTGGAAACGGAGAACGTCTGGTGGCAATGGATCACATACCCTAGCGAATATAACCGATAGCACAGGGTGATTAAATGTTGTCACTGGTGTAATCACATTGCCACCAGACGTTCACCGTTCCCACCAGACTTTCACTTTGGACAAAATGGCCGTAACTTTGGAATAACGTGTAAATGGTCATTATTTCTAATCATGATTTTAGAAGAACAAAATCATGAAAATACTACATAACTAACATAACAGACTACAAAACAAGTCAGGCGATCCACTACCACATAAACTGCACGCTGGGTGGAAGGGATACATTAACGGTAAGTACTCCGTCGTTATAGCGACCTCCATTTATCTGGTTTGACCCCAGATAACATTTTACTATCTGGGTCGGCCTTTACCTCGTCATGAGAGCTGAATTGGGGTATTGGCTTATTGGTCATTTTAAAAGCAGCAAGAATAGTACCGATAGTGTCAGCTCGGTACACCATGTACATGTAGATGAACTTTACTGCCTTGGGAGGTTGCTAAGTGATTCGGTGTGTCGCGGGCCTGGCAACACATCATACAAGTTCTCAATTCATAGCTGGATATGTAGCTTTTCTAAATACAATGTATCGTCATTTGAGCTCTGATTTTGGCACCGTTGTCCATAGATAATAAGTGGGCTCAGTATGAACCCATTGACCCGGCCTTAGATGACCCTGGTAAATGATCGGCCATTAAACCCAAACAAACCACAGACACAGGACGATTAAATGCTGTCACTGGTGAAATCCCATTGCCACCAGACGTTCACCGTTTCCACCAGACTTTCACTATGGAAAAAATGGCCGTAACTTTGAAATACCGTGTAAATCGATGATTGTTTTTTCGTCAGGACCGATGTTAAGGGGGTTCTTGTGTTGTATACACCGGACAGGGTGTCGAAATTCGTAAATATATTGGGAAACTTAGTTCAAATATGAAACACCACGTGCAACTCGGACCGACCTACCATCGTAGAAC